>BDMV01000002.1:43163305-43182803 GCA_008326285.1 Oryza officinalis | reverse complement strand
GCTGCCGCGTCGGCGCCACGTGCGTGCCACGTGGCCGCCACGTCGCCGCTCGCCGCCGCTGCCGCGGCTGACGTCAGCCCTAGCCCGGCTGACGTCAGCCCTAATCGCCGCCGCGGCTGACGTCAGCCCTAGCTCGGCTGACGTCGCCGCTGACGTCACCCTACGGGTTTATTGCGCAATAATTAATTAAGGATTTTTCTGTTTTAGTAAAAACACAGATAACTTCAAAAATTCATAACTAATTCATCCGGACTCCGTTTTAGTCCGTTCAAGTCTCAGAAAATTCATAAAAATGCAGAGAATCCATTAAAAATAGTTTTGTGCTTTGTTTCAGTAGACTTATAGCATGTATTGTTGTTTGCTTTGTTTGTCGTGTAGATTCCGGTATTTCCGATTCTCCGGTTTACTTCGAAGTCGTTGCCGAAGTCGACCCAGCGCAAGAGCAAGGCAAGTCATACTTATTCATTTGATCATGTTGTACCTAAATTGCGAAACAGTCTTATTTTTCTCTAAATACTGCATTGTTTTATAATGTCATCTATGGGATAGTTTACCTATTGTACTCAGCCTTATATTGCGATTACCTTATTCCTTTGATAGCTTGGGAAATAATTTGAATAGTTGCTATAATAGAACTTGCTTAGCCCTGCTTAGAAACATTAGCTCACAAATTGGGTTATTTAAAGCTTCATTAATACTTAATGATGGTTATTTCATGTTGGCTCGCGATGGTTAATCGTGGGTGATTTAATTAAATGTTTCAACTAAAATATTGATTAATGGTGGGTTGTGAGCACATGGTTTTGATGGTCGTGCTCATGACGATTAAGGACCGGTTCGCGGGAAACCCTGGAAGAATTACCGTACTTTCCACAAGCCAGCGTGGGTAATGGCTGGATTCGGAGTATAGCTTTTTCCTAGCCGACGTTCCCCGGAAAGGGTGGGCGTGATGGAGTTGAGTCGGCCGGGGATATACCGGTTGCTTGGCTGCCGGATTCACCAAGGCACGAGAGGGGGCTGCCCGTTGCCGGGAAGCGGAGCGGGGGCGAAACCTGAGGTGTGGTGCGATTGGTTAGGAAGGGTTATGCGAAGGGTCCTGTCACAGCTCCTTTTCCAGTGTACCGTGGTGGTATGTTGGCGCACAGTAATGTGTTGTAGGACTGTGTCTTGTGGGTACAGTTGTACACCTCTGATCAGAGTAAAACTATTCGAATAGCCGTGCCCGCGGTTATGGGCGATCAACCAGATTCACCGTGATTAAGTTGAACTCTCTAAATAATTTGACTTAAATGAAATGGTTTAGTTCAGGGTGGATGGTTGGGCCTGTCGCAACGTGGTGTAGCGGTTGGACAGTGATGGTTTAATTATGACTAATTAATTCAACTGTTTTACTGTTTTCCAACTATTGTTTTTAAATGCGTATTTTATGCAAAATAACCATGCAGCTCTCCTTTGTTATTACTTGCATCATTATTTTCCTTCCCGGTATGACTTGTTGAGTACAGTGGGTAGATACTCAGTCTTGCTTTATTTTTTCCCCACACCAGAGTTGGAGGTTGTTTTCAGAGGAAGACTTTTCAGAAGGGTAGGCTTGTTGCTACCGTCCGAGGAATGCCTGTGGTTGGAGTCGCTACGTTGCGAGTGTTTAGTTTATTAGATTAGTTGTTTCCTTTTTCCGCTGCAGTTTTGTAAGAGATTTTTATTGTTTTGTAAGATGTGGATCTGTATGGCAACTTTGTCATTTGTGTACCCTGGCTGGTCCTGGACAGGGATTTTAATACACAATTTGCTTTGGAAATTCTGGTAGTGAATTTCTGGGCGTGACACAATCCTCATGAAGCACATCAACCGAACCCGACAATGATCCTGCCATCTCCTTATCGGAATCGGCTACATCGGCTATCCTTGTCCGATTCTGTTTCAGCCGATGCACACCGTAGCCGATTTGGCTTGCAGCCGATTCATACTCTGTTTCTGTAATCGCTTATCTCCTCCAATCGGCTTCGGCTTTAACTCTGAATCCAATGCATGATTTACCAAATTTCATCGTTAACACTCCCCCGACGCCTCCGGCCTCCAAGACCTCCCCCTCGTCGCCGGTAACATCTTTTTTTACAAATAACTGTGAATTTTTTGCAATGTGATATGTATATGTGACATGTGATATTTTTTTTTGCAATGTGAATTTTTGGCAATGTGAAATATATATATGTATATGTATATGTCAATGGTGATGTGATAACTGTGAATTTTTTGCAATGTGATATGTATATGTGAAATGTGATATTTTTTTTTCAATGTGAATTTTTTGCAATGTGATATATATATGTATATGTATATGTGAAATGTGATATTTTTTTTTCAATGTGAATTTTTTGCAATGTGATATATATATGTATATGTGAAATGTGATTTTTTTTTGCAATGTGAATTTAAGAATATATATGTGCTAAACGTTTGCGTAAACTTAATCTCTCAAAGATGCTTATAAAAGTAAGGCGTGTGTTTATGATTTACTATAGAGGTGGATGTACTCACGTATATATGAGCATGTGCATTTGTACTCTGTTAAAAAAAAGGACTTTCCTTATGTTTAAAACTTTTCTTAATATGATTATAAGAGTAAACCCTCTCTTTGGAAACTTATGTTCACATATAAAACTTTTTAGCCACGCTATTTTTGTGGCAGGACAACGTTGTCACAATGGTACAAAAAGTGTTCTTATCTGTATTCAATATATATTCCAATTAAGTACACCAAATTAATTTGCAAGTAATGGTACACCAACTAATTAACCAACTTGAAGAGATTGTTTCACCTGGCCGTATGTACAAAACTCAACATGTCAAATATATAAACACAAACTGCACTAGATATCGTGCCCCAGTACGTCCATTAAAAACATAAAAGTTCTTTATAGCAAACACCACAGAAATGCTGGGCTTCCTTTACGACGTTAAAAGCTCGCTTGCGACTGGAATATATAGTACGTGCCAGGGCTGATAGGACGGCTTAACTATTTTCCAAGTTGTTCTGTTCCGTTGAGAACCCTACATATATATATATATATATATATATCCACTGTTTGATAGCCTTTCAAAGTTCCAATG
This sequence comes from Oryza officinalis, assembly GCA_008326285.1. Classification (NCBI taxonomy): domain Eukaryota; kingdom Viridiplantae; phylum Streptophyta; class Magnoliopsida; order Poales; family Poaceae; genus Oryza; species Oryza officinalis. The sequence continues at coordinate 43,179,692 of BDMV01000002.1, read as the reverse complement.
TTTTTTTTTCTGTAAAGAAAAAAGGTGTGCAACCAAATAATAGTAATAAAAAAAGCTTGACTACGAATAATAAAATTAATTAAAGCACCTGTGATGGAGACCAAGAGCATGACTCGGGTATATGCCAAACCGTCTTGTAAGTTAAGCTTGTTTGTTCCATATTCTTTTTTAATTGGGGACACAAATGAGCCGCTCGTTTTCGGCATATCTTAGGCTTTCATAAGCCATCATATATTCCTATGTCTTTGAGCGAGAGTGCGAAAACGACACGATAAATGCACGAAAATACCAAAGATCTTTAAAAACGTACGATCTACTGATGGCAACCTCTGTGACTGAGTTATACTCCTATGTCTTTTTGCAAAATTTTTTTAAAAAAGTAGTAACATATTTACTTATAGTTATATGAGAAATCATATTCGGGTTTGTGTACTCATTTGTATATATATAGTAAGACAGATTAATCACTTCACAAGCATATCATGTTTGATGAGAAATCATATTCGGGTTTGTGTACTCATTTGTTTTTACGTCAATGTGAAAGATGTCGAACGACAAGGTTCCATCGAACGCCCCAGTAGCGCCTGAAGAAGGCAAAGCTCCTCAGATTTCCGGTAGCAACAAGGAGGCTGACGCTTCTAGTGAAGAAACGTGGCGAACACCAAGTGACCCGATGGAAGTAATACAAGTCGCTCCTCGCGATGATGATCCGGACTACATACCTATGGAACAGGCCGTAAGTGTTGAACATCGTTAGCCATATATTAATTCGTACGTAAATACCAAATCTGCCTAATGATATAGAGAGCGACTTATGTTCTGCAGATGGAAGTCCGACGCCGCTCGAAACGTAAGGCCGGGAGGACTCGCAGATCGGAAGAAGTTGAAATGGACACTGCTACGTCTGCCCCGGATCGTACGGATACATCTGCGAGTGCAGGCGGGAGTGGGAAAAGAAGACGTGGTGAGAGAAGCAAGAACAAATTACCAAAGGAAACATACAACGTGATTGCTGTCGATCAGGATGGGAAGCCCGTCGAGCCATCGATTGTGAGGTCCAGGTTCAGCAACACCTGTGGCACTCTAGTCAGGACACGTTGTCCAATCAATGTTAAGTTATGGGAAAAGGTGGACGAGAACATCAAGACACTGCTCTGGAATGATTTGCAGAGGTATTTCGTGTACCCTCCTGGATCGGAGGTCATAGGCAGAGAGTAGCACTTAAAAAGATGGGAGATCGATGGCGACAGTGGAAGTCCGATCTAAATCGGGATTACGTCCAGAAGAATCGCCCCCCGTTCAATGACTATGGACATATATCGCAGGCTGACTGGGATACGTTCGTTGCGGATCGTACCACAGCTGAAGCGTTGGCGTTGAGGAAAAAAATGTCAGATCTGGCGAAGAAGAACAAATATCCCCATCGATTGGGTTCGAGTGGATACGCTGGGCACGTCGATCGATGGCGAGAAACCGAGCAAAAGTTTGCAGCCGCTGGCAAGCCTTTGCTCGTAGACCCCATGGTGGAACGAAGCAAGAATTGGGTGTGGGCGCGCAGCACAGGTCAGGTCTCGGAGGAGGGAGATATACTATTCGAGACTCCTGACATAGAACAGATCACTGAAAATTTGCAGAAGATCGCCGAGAAAGAAAGATCAGGACAGTTCGTCCCACGGAGGGAGAATGACCAACTTACTGCAGCCTTGGGGACCGCCGAACACTCTGGACGTGTAAGGGGTTTGTCGTCAAAGACGAGTTGGAGGTTAGGGTTCCCACAGGACGCATCAAGCTATAAGAAGAGAGACAAATACAAAGAACAACTATCGGACAAAATCTATGCGCAAGTGAAGGAACACTTCTATTCGTTGGCAGCTGAAAACCCCACGGCCTTTCCAAGGCTATTCCCTGACAGCCAGCAAACCATCCAATCTCCACAGCAAACAACTCAAGTACGTAGCAGTGCAGGCTCAGTGGACACAACTCCTTGCGCTGTGGATGGTATAACCGAACCAACTCCGTGCTCACTCGTAGTACCTATCGGCCGCGCTGGAAAGACTAAAGAGGTTGCAACGGGTTTAGCGATACCCGGCCGGCAATTCCACAACACGGCAATCCCTGAGGATTATGCAAGGGTACAAGTCGCTAAGGTACATAGCGAGCACACTTCTATGGAACTAGACATCCCTGCACCGGAGGGGATTGAACTTCTCGGCGATGCAGTAAATCAGTTTATATTGTGGCATCGTCGAGACATAATCCTGACAGCTGCCGCTCCAGCACCAACATCTTCAACTCCAACCTCAAAACAAGCAAAGACAGCTGCCGCTCCAGCACCACCGTCGCCTCCTGGACCACCTTCCCCTCCAGATCCAGCGTCGCCACCATCGATTAGGTCCCCGCCTCGCCTACCTACTCCACCGCCCTCCCCAGCTCAAGAGGCAGCTCCTCCAGCTCCCCCCTCTCCGCGAACAATTCAACCCTCTCCGCCCACACCCCAATCTGCTCCGGTGGAACAACTGCCCATACCTGAAGGAACTAAATCCGGACCGAGGTCTAATCCCTTGGAACCTCGTCGTCTAATTCCAAAGTTGATATCAACATACGACCCAAAGGAGATTGACAAGGATAAGGAGAAGTTCATGTTTTCAGCTTTCAGGAATTCTGATAAGTCAAAAGAACTAGCGCATGTCATGTCAGACAGTCAGAAGTCAGTACTACGAGCCCAAGATGAAGTCCAATCTTGGGTATCTGCAGATGTGCCTGAAAATTACGAATATGGCAAGCCATTTTTACCAACTTATCTTCTTAACAAACTACCCTGGGAAATGAGGGTAATGCATGAATGGTACATCAAGGCTGCTAGGAAGGGTCTCGGTTTCATAAGCGTCGCCGTCCCGGAAGGCGCTTTCATGAGTGGTCCTAATGGGATATTCTTTATCTCTTTCCGGGACCTATACGCCATCTACAAGCTAGACAAAATGGATGTGAATCTCCTTGCCGCGTTCTGCCTGTAAGTCTGAACTCTTATATGTTACACGTATCATTCCAAACAAAAAAACCATATCTCATTACTTCATTTACATTGTATAGGATGCAATTTCACGAAGCTGACAGAACTGGATCATCGGTTGGCTACGTCGATCCAACAAGGATATGCAAAACGCAACACACCGTACAGATGAGAGCCGACTGCCCGGAATTGGTTGACAAGACCCCTCCAGAAAAGGAAGAATATATCAAGCAATTACACAAGACCAAGAAGCTGGAGGTAGCAACATACTTGGCAATAGCAATGTTGGCGCACGCCGACAAAAATGTCGTGATGGTCCCCTACGCGTTCAGGTAAGCGTTCTCTTCTGTGTTAAATTAATTTATCATTTTTTAAATTCTCTATCTCTAATTTGTCTTTCTTAATTGCAGCGACCACTACATACTATTCCTCGTATATCCAAAAGACCAATTGATTGTATCGTTGGACCCCGCACACTATGACAAGGAGACGTTTATGGAATTCCTAACTATTTTGAATTTGTAAGTGATACACATTTCAATAGACATTTTTTTTGACTTCTAGTTTTCTTAGTACTGGAGAAACAATTGTTTTGTTCTAACAGAGCACAAAGTACTACCGCAAAAGAGGTGGACCAGTACATGATCCGGCCAAGAAGAAGTTATCCGTCAAGACTGGCTGGCCGGTACGAACATATATATGCCAATACAACAAACTATCGTACATTAGTTCCTGAATTATGTCTAATGATTGGTCCCTCGTAATTATATCGCAGTGTTACAAACAACCAGCGGGAACCAACTTGTGCGGATATTACGTGTGCGAGATGCTCAGAGTCAACGGGAGGTACCGAACAACCAGTGACCGAGTACGTCAGCATATCCTTCTTTACAAAGAAACCCAACTACAACACATATTTCACTTAGTATCCTTTTGTTGACTTTGCTGTGCACAGATCCCGGAAATCCCTTATGTTGCACAACGATTCGACGACAGGACTATCTGGAACGTGTACGCTGACCTCTGCCGATTCATCCGTCGTGATGTCTGCAACGCAAGAGGTCTCTTCTACGACAACCAGAGTGAACTCGCATTGGAAGACAAATTTCAACCTCTCAGAGAGTGGGAGAAAGAACAAATGCAATGAGATGTACACTAATTATATATGTGATGAAACAGTTTTGATATTTGTAATATATGCTTCGTATGTAAACAACGTTTCAATTTATGGTTATGTATTTGATATTTCTTACAGTAATATCATCAATCCGACTATCTCATATGCGTCTATTCGAAAATACGATAATAAATCATACGAAATATAATATCAAATACGATAGAATATTAATTTTGCTGTTGGAAAATTTGTTTTCCCAAACGGTCCACTTAATTGGACCGCATGCGAAAATCTATCTTCGCATGCGGCTGCTTATATCGGCCGCATGCGAAGATCGGTTTTGGCATGCGGCCGTCATAACTGACCGCATGTGAAGATCGATCTTCGCATGCGGCTGGCTCCGGCCGCATGCGCAAATGGCGATCTTCACAGACCTTTTCGCGCATGCGGCCCGGCCAACCGCATGCGAAGATCGAATCCGCCCGTCTGCAAAAATCCTTTCTGTAGTAGTGTCTCATTCATTCATTTTAGCACTAAGAGTACAAAGTGAGCAGCCCCTTCTTTTTATATAGTCATATTTCATATATGGAAACTTCAGTGATGGGCTCAATAAATGTATATGGGCTGGGCCTTCATGGGCCCAAACCCAAAGGTTTCCTAACACTCCTTCTTGGCACTCACGCGTGATGTTTATGTCTCATCAAAACTCCATAAAAACCCAGTGAAAAAAATTTGAAGAAAAAGAGTACATAGCATACGCTTGCAATGTCGCACGAATTACCTCGTTAAAAACCTTGATAAGAAACTGCTGGGAAAACTTGTCCAAGGAAAAAAGAGTACAATCCACCCAATTCTTTGTTCAAACTTTCAAAACTGATTTTGGGTACTTGATTTTCTATATCAAGATTCTGGAATGAGTCAGCGAAATTCTCCCCATGAATTTTGCATTTCTCTAAGTCTCATTATTCCAATTCTTCGGACACACCTATTCAAAAAGATATCGATAATGATTTAGTGGACAAATCTGTAATATTTCCACATAACTTAGTTTGTTGCTTTTATGCAATTCATGTGCATAGAATAACTCGGGGTTCATATGCTTAGTGAGTTTGATTCTCATGTAACTCATTTGCATATTTGCGACATATGTTGCTTTAATATCATAAATGATGGGGGTTGAGATAGTTTTCAAACCACGATTGTTGTCGCGGGGTAACCATCTCTCAAAGCCATGCCAAGGCTATGAATAGTTCAACGATGCTTAGTTCAGTTTAGTGCAATTAGCCAAGTATTTGATGTTGCTATCACACATTTGTGTTTGGGAATTCTGTCTCGATTTTTAGCGATAATTGACTATTCCAGAGCCATGTACCTTGAACATTTTCTAAGTGCGGCTGGACTGATGTACTAGACTTCCATCTGTCGCATGCTTTTAGCTGCAAGCGTAAGCGTGATTTGGATTCAGTCAAACATTTCAAATCAAACTCAAATTCAAAACTAACAAGTTCATTTCTTTAATTCTTTTCAAATTATTCTATTTGTTCAATGTTGGTTCAAGACTTAATACTTTTTCATGTGCTGTCATGCAAGTGTTCTCATCTAAGCTCCTGGAGAGCATCCATTGATTCTATCTTCAATATTGTCAACGTTAAGGTTGAGATTTATTTTTCAACTTCTAAATTCCATTCAACTCCTGATTGACTGCCAATGAGTTTTGTTGTTTAAAGGAGACATTGCCCATAATAGATCTCATTGCCAACTTCTATTGGCTGTATGAGACTCTATGCGAGTATCCATGGATATACGAGGAGATGAATTTTTCATATGCTTCTTATTCTTCTTGCTTAATGCTTCTTGATGTGGGTATGATCCTTTTAGTGTACCAGCGTTGGTGTGCACTCCAACTGCTAGTTTTCTTCCTTGATGGAAAGATGCGGCACGCCTATTCTAAGGTTTTGTACCACTTGCCAGATCTCAACTGGCTCCCTTTCTATCCGATTCTATTTGGTGGGGTACCTTTCGTGGTTTTAAGTATGATAGTCCCTCTTGCACCGTTTTCACCAGACATCTCCAGTTACTTTGGGGGCGTGAGGACCCGGAGTATCTTGTCCTGTTGTTTTTATTCGAGGCCTCTAGACAAGATGAGGGATACCTTTACTTTCTCCGGTATTTCATCCTCCTCCGATGCATTTCTTTCATGCAACTTAGTCAAACTCTTCGCAATCACAAAAGTAATCACAAAGTGATTTGGTAGTTTTAATTCTCTGTACATACTTTTGCTACTTAGTTTGCATTCACTAGTGCAATGTAACATGCATTAGTCTCTTTCTACTATCATATTTTCTGACATTTTCTATCTACGGGTTCATTCTCTCCCCCTAAATGACTGAAAATAATTCTTATTTAGTCAAGGAATTTAGGCTTCATAACTACCTCTGTTTAAAGTTTTTGACTTTCGGAGGAAGCCATTTGCAATGCATTATGACAGTGGGATATGCACGTAAACCAAGTAGATGCAATAGCACTAGTTGCAGGGTGGATATTCATGCCAATGGTCTGAATTTTCTTTCAGAGTCCGCTGCTTTCAGGACTACATGTCCTTTCCTACTGCGGGTATTACAACAATGACATAGCAAATATTGCAATTCATAGCTTATACTTAGTCCGTTCATATGGATATTTGATGCTTCGTGCTGCCAGTTCACCAATCATCAAATGCTATTCTAGCATTGTCCTCGTGGACTTCTAAAGATGATTTAGTGAACTTTGTCGAATGAACTTTGTCGAAATTCACAGGATCTTGCTAGATCATTTTTAGCAAAGACACAGTGTTGAGTAGACACTGGATGTTTGCTACTTTAGAAGAGCATTTATCCATATAGTACCTGTCGGTGACATGGGACCGGGGGTATCATGACTAGAGGATTGGGTAGCCGCGGTCACCCACGTGGCCCGACCCCCTCGGGGGGGTCGGGCCCGAGGGTGACGTGGCCACCCCTCCCTCTGTCTCCCCGAGGGGTCGGGCCGCTCCCATTTCGGCCCCGAGGGCTGGGGCGCCCCGACCCCCTGTGATTTTGGCGCCACGTGTGCGGGTTAGGTGAGCACAGCAGGGCTCACCTAACCGCATTTATAGCAGATCAGACGAGCGCACCACGCCGCATTTAATGCGGCGCAGCGCACGCTTATCCGGTCCGTGACCGGTCGCGGTGTGTGACCGGTCACAGACCGGTCAGATCGCGGGTTAGGTGGCGACAGGCGGCCGGTGGCACGCCTCGCCCCGTCCCGTCAGAATAATGAGAGCCTCCTGGCTCTCGTCCCTAGCCGGAGCTGGCGTGCTAACCCCTGGAGTTGGTATGTCAGTCCCGGTCAGATCCAATCCAGACTTCAGCGCAGGCATGGCAAGGAAGTCGCCGGCCATTGAATGAAGGTTGAAACGGGCGTCCACCGGGAGAGCAGGCGAGCGGGGCAGAAGGCGTGTACCATGCCTGTCAGAGGTCACTTCCGGCTGTAGACTAGCCCTCATTGTAAAAAGAATGTTTCCTTTCTTAGGCAGCTTGAGGCCCATGTGGTGACCCCTGATCAGATAAAAGGAGGCCCAGGCCTAGGAAAGAGGAGGAGGACTCCGGCGAATACGCTCTAGAGACCGAACTCTCTTTGTATTGTTGGAGACCCCCAGATCCACCAGAACACAGGAGTAGGGTGTTACGCTTCTCAGCGGCCCGAACCTGTCTACGTCGCCCGCGTCTTGTGCATTTCCTCTCTCGCTGACGTTCCTCAGATCGAGGGCGAAGAACCTCACTTAGCGCCCCCGGCCGAACCGGCAAAGGGGGGCCCGCGCGGTCTCCCGGTGAGGAGCTTCACGCTCCGTCATCTGGCGCGCCAGGTAGGGGGCGCGTGTGTCTTTCTAAGCCCTCAACCTCTTTCGTGTGGGCCAAGCTTCTCCCGCTCAGCCCTATGGCCGAACGGGCAGTGGCGCACAGCCTTTCTCCGAGCGCTAGCGGTGATGACAGGGAGCAGAACCCGCGTCGTCGGGCTCGCACCCCGCCGTCCCCCTCTCGCCGAAGTCTTGGGCGGGGGAAGGCGCTCGAGGAGGTTGAAGGATCCGCGACCTTGCCGCTCGCGGGCGACGGGGGAGGACGGCGGGACAGGGCGCGTCGCCGCCTCGCCAAAGGCGATGGCGGCACGCCCCAGGGCGCGCTCCAGGCTGCGGGCGCGCTCCTGCGTCACCCGCCTGTCGTCCCCGATCCAGAGACTCCAGCCCGTCGTTGGCTGGATGACATGGCCGACTTGGTCATGACGGCGCAGCAGCGCCTAGACCCCGGCGGGCGGTCCTCCGCCGCCGAGGCCTCTAGCGCTGCCGCCGCCGGCTCCATGTCGTCGAGGCGGAGGGCGCGGCGAACGACGGCCGTTACACTCCGCTCGTCCGACGTTCCCTCGTCAACGCCTCCGACCCGAGAAGATGTGCGTGGGGGGCCGGATGCTCGGCTCGATATCGAGCGCCGGCGCGACGCTCGTCGCGCCGCCCACGCAACGGAGGGCGCTTCCTCGTCCGGAGCGCCACTTCGGTCCGGTCACGGGGGCCAGCCCCCCGTGTCCCCGGTCGGCGGTGCCGGCTGTCGAGCCTTTGTGGCGAGCCTTCGGAACGTCCGTTGGCCCCCAAGGTTCCGGCCCACCGTCACCGAAAAATACGACGGAAGCGTCAACCCCGCCGAGTTTCTCCAGATCTACACGACCGGGATCGAGGCCGCGGGGGGTGACGACAGGGTCATGGCGAATTTCTTCCCCATGGCCCTGAAGGGTCAGGCGCGGGGTTGGCTAATGAACTTGCCACCCGCGTCGGTCCACTCTTGGGAGGATTTGTGCCAGTAGTTCACCACGAACTTTCAGGGCACATATCCGCGCCCAGGCGAACAGGCGGACTTGCACGCGGTACAGCGAAGGGACGATGAGTCTCTTCGCTCGTACATTCAGCGGTTCTGTCAAGTCCGTAACACCATACCATGCATCCCCGCACACGCGGTGATCTACGCGTTCAGAGGGGGCGTGCGGCACAACCGCATGCTCGAGAAGATCGCCTCCAAGGAGCCCCAGACCACCGCGCAGCTTTTTGAGCTCGCGGACCGTGTGGCCCGCAAGGAGGAGGCCTGGACCTAGAACTCCTCCGGTTCTGGCGTGGCAGCTCCGGCCGCCCCCGGGTCCGCCGCTCGGTCAGGGCGACGGGACAGGAGGAGGAAGAAGAGGTCGGCCCGTTCCGACGACGAGGGTCATGTCCTCGCCGTCGAGGGCGCTTCGCGGGCCCCCCGAAAGGGGAGGCCTGCGAGTGACAAAAAGAAGGAGGCCGGCGTTCCCAGCAGGGAGCGTCCGACCGGCAAGTGGTGCACCGTGCACAACACCTCCCTCCACGACCTCGCGGACTGCCGCGCGGTCAAAAGTTTGGCTGAGCGGACGAGGAAGTGGGAGGAGGAAAAGAGGCAGGAGCGCCGTGAGGGCAAGACCCCGGCGGCTCCCGCCGGCAACCGGCGAGGTGAGGCCAAGCAGAAGGCCCCCGCCGAGGACATCGACGATGGCGACGATGACCTGGGGTTTCAGGAGCCTGACGCCACCGTCGCCACCGTCGATGGGGGAGCATGCGCTCACGCTTCTCGCCGGAGCCTCAAGGCCATGAAGCGCGAGCTTCTGGCCGCGGCCCCTACCCATGAGGCGACGCGGCGGGCGCGGTGGTCGGAGGTTGCCCTCACCTTCGACCAGACCGACCACCCGCCGTGCGTTGCCCGGGGAGGACAGATCGCGATGGTGGTTTCCCCCACCGTTTGCAATGTGAAGTTGGGGCGTGTCCTCGTAGACGGGGGTGCAGCCCTCAACATCCTTTCCCCCGCAGCCTTTGATGCCATCAAGGCCCCGGGGATGGTGCTCCGACCGTCCCAGCCGATCATTGGCGTGACGCCGGGGCACACCTGGCCGCTGGGTCATATCGACCTCCCGGTCACCTTCGGTGGTTCCGCCAACTTCCGCACGGAGCGGGTGGACTTCGATGTGGTGGACCTCACTCTGCCCTACAACGCGGTCCTGGGGAGGCCCGCGTTGGTGAAGTTCATGGCGGCGGTCCACTACGCCTATCTCCAGATGAAGATGCCGGGCCCCGGTGGCCCCATCACCGTCCATGGCGACCTCAAAGTCGCGCTTGCTTGTATGGAGCAGCGCGCGGACCACCTCGCCGCGGCATCCAAGCCCGCGGGCGGCGACGAGAGGCCCAGCACCTCCGTCCCGCCCGCCCCAAGGCAGCGGATGGTCACGAGCGATGAGGTCCTGGTCAAGGAGGTTGCCCTGGGCGACGGCCCGTCCAAGACCACACGAATCGGTGGTCTTCTGGACGACAAATAGGAAGACGCGCTCGTCTCCTTCCTGCGGGCAAACTCCGATGTCTTCGCCTGGAGACCGGCGGACATGCCCGGGGTCCCCAGGGAGGTGATTGAGCATCGTCTCGCCGTGCGGCCGGGCGCAAGGCCGGTCCGGCAGAAAGTGCGGCGGCAGGCCCCGGAACGTCAAGCCTTCATCCGCGAGGAGGTGGCGCGACTTTTGGAGGCCGGATTCATCCGTGAGGTCATCCATCCGGAGTGGCTGGCGAACCCGGGCGTCGTTCCCAAGGCGTACGGCAAGCTTCGGATGTGCATCGACTACACCGACCTCAACAAGGCATGTCCTAAAGACCCTTACCCCCTGCCACGCATAGATCAGATTGTCGACTCCACCGCGGGGTGCGACCTTTTGTGTTTTCTAGATGCATACTCTGGTTATCATCAGATTCGCATGGCTAGGGAGGATGAGGAGAAAACTGCATTCATTACCCCCATAGGAACTTATTGTTATACGACAATGCCTTTCGGGTTAAAGAATGCAGGTCCTACTTTTCAACGTACTACTCGAATTTCCTTGGGTAGCCAGATAGGACGCAATGTTGAGGCCTATGTTGATGACTTGGTTGTGAAGACACGCAACCAAGAGACCTTGCTCTCGGATTTAGCGAAAACCTTCGAAAGTCTCCGCTCCACCCGCATAAAGCTGAACCCCGATAAGTGCGTGTTCGGCGTGCCTGCGGGCAAACTTCTCGAATTCTTGATCTCTGCCCGAGGCATCGTGGCCAACCCCGAGAAGATACGAGCTATAGAGCGGATGCGCCCCCCAGCAAGCTTAGGGATGTGCAGTGCGTCACCGGCTGCATGGCCGCCTTAAGTCGGTTCATATCGAGGCTGGGAGAGAAGGCGCTACCCCTATTTAAGCTCCTCAAGCGCTCCGGGCCGTTTACCTGGACGGAGGAGGCTGAGCGGGCCTTCACTCAGTTGAAGGCGTACCTCAGTTCTCCCCCAGTCCTGGTCGCCCCGGAGCCAGATGAGCCGTTGCTACTCTACCTGGCGGCAACCCCGCAGGTGGTCAGCGCGGCGTTGGTCGTGGAGCGTGATGAGGATAACCCTCACTCCGCGCACCCCCACCCTGTGTCGGCTCGACCCGAGAGAGAGCAGGGAGGAGAGGCCCCCGAGCCGAACGGCGGCCTAAGGCCCCCGACGGCCGGAGCTGGCCCTCCGCCTGCTTGTCTGACGGTGCCAGGCGCCCCCGACCCCCAGGATGGCCCCGGGGCCACTGCGGGAAGGCCGCGCCTGTCGCCCTCTGACCCCGAGGTCGTCGGCACAGAAGCCGAGTGCGCCCCGCACGGCCTCTCGGACGGAGAGCGCCCTGGAGACGCGGCCCCTGGCAAAGAGGATAGGCCCCGCCGAAAGGTGCAGCGGCCCGTCTACTTCGTTAGCGAGGCCCTCCGGGACGCCAAGACCCGATACCCTCAGGCCCAGAAGATGCTTTACGCTATTCTGATGGCTTCGAGGAAGTTGCGCCATTATTTCCAGGCGCATCGGGTCACGGTGGTTACGTCTTACCCCCTCGGCCAAATCTTGCATAACCGAGAGGGTACTGGACGGGTGGTGAGATGGGCAATCGAACTCTCTGAATTCGATTTGCGCTTTGAACCACGCCACGCGATCAAGAGCCAGGCCCTCGCCGACTTTGTAGCGGAGTGGACCCCGGCTCCCGAGCCCGTCTCCGCTCCCGAGGCCAGCCCGGGCCCCTCGCAGCTGCCTCACACCGCCTACTGGGTGATGCAGTTCGACGGCTCCCTGTCTCTTCAGGGCGCCGGTGCGGGGGTCACTTTGACCTCGCCGAGCGGAGACGTCCTCAGATACCTGGTCCGCCTCGACTTTCGGGCGACCAACAATATGGCGGAGTACGAGGGACTCCTTGCGGGACTCAGAGTGGCGGCTGGACTGGGGATCCGCCGCCTCCTGGTGTTAGGCGACTCCCAGTTGGTCGTTAACCAGGTCTGTAAGGAGTACCAGTGCTCTGACCCACAGATGGATGCCTACGTCCGCCAGGTGCGGCGTATGGAGCGCCATTTCGACGGGATAGAGCTTCGGCACATGCCCAGGCGGGATAACGCGGTCGCCGACGAACTCTCAAGGCTCGCTTCCTCGCGAGCCCAGACCCCACCGGGCGCCTTTGAAGAAAGGCTTGCCCAGCCGTCGGCGCGACCCGACCCCCTAGGGGAGACGGACGCGCCTGAACGGCCCCCGAGGCCCGTCGGAGTCCAGGCCTCGGGACCCGAGGGGAGCGCTCCCAGCTCCCCTAGATTGATTGCTTGGATCACTGAAATCCAGGCGTATCTCGCAGATAAGACTCTACCCGAGGACCGCGAAGGGAGTGAACGCGTCCGTCGCATCTCCAAGCGCTACGTGCTGGTGGAAGGGACCCTCTATCGGCGCGGGGCTAACGGAGTCCTCCTGAAGTGCATTCCTTGGGAACAAGGCGTCGAGCTTCTCGCCGATGTCCATGAAGGCGAGTGCGGAGCCCACTCCGCCTCACGCACCTTGGTTGGCAAGGCCTTTCGCCAGGGTTTCTATTGGCCGACGGCTCTCAACGATGCGGTCAACCTGGTCCGGCGGTGCAGGGCGTGCCAGTTCCACGCCAAGCAAACCCATCAGCCAGCCCAGGCCCTGCAGACCATACCTCTTTCGTGGCCGTTTGCTGTCTGGGGGCTCGATATCCTGGGACCGTTCAGGCGGGCCCCGGGCGGGTTCGAGTATCTGTATGTCGCTGTCGACAAGTTCACTAAGTGGCCAGAGGCTTATCCGGTCATCAAGATCGATAAGCACTCCGCGCTTAAATTCATCAGGGGCATCACTGCTCGGTTCGGGGTGCCTAACCGTATCATTACGGATAACGGCACCCAGTTCACTAGTGAGCTTTTCGGCGACTACTGCGAAGACATGGGCATCAAGCTCTGCTTCGCCTCGCCCGCCCACCCCAGAAGCAACGGCCAGGTGGAGCGCGCCAACGCGGAAATCCTCAAGGGCCTCAAAACCAAGACCTTCAACATCCTCAAGAAGCATGGCGACTCGTGGATCGAGGAGCAGCCAGCGGTGCTCTGGGCGAACCGAACCACGCCAAGCCGAGCAACCGGGGAAACGCCTTTCTTCCTCATCTACGGCGCGGAGGCGGTCCTCCCATCTGAGCTCACCCTGAGGTCCTCTCGGGTAACCATGTATTGCGAGGCTGATCAAGATCAGCTTTGCCGAGACGACCTTGACTATCTGGAAGAGCGAAGACGGCGCGCAGCCCTTCGAGCCGCACGCTACCAGCAGAGCCTGCGGCGCTACCATCAGCGCCACGTCCGGGCCCGATCACTCTGCGTCGACGACCTCGTCCTACGCCGCGTCCAAACGCGTGCTGGACTGAGCAAGCTCTCACCAATGTGGGAGGGTCCGTATCGAGTGATCGGCGTCCCCCGGCCGGGCTCGGTTCGGTTGGCCACGGGCGACGGCACAGAGCTGCCTAACCCGTGGAACATCGAACATCTTCGTCGCTTCTACCCCTAATGGGGGTCGGGTGTCATGTCTCGGGCTCGGGCCAACCCCGCACCCCCCCCGGGCGTGCAGGGTTGGCCGGGGGCTACCACATGCATATACTTATCTTTTTTCTCTGTCGTATTTCAATAAAAGCACTTTCGATTTCCTGAGGACCGTGTCTGTGCCATCGCTTCCTTTTGAGGAATCTTGGCTTGAATTAGTACGCTCGTGCTCGACCCTACCCTCGGTGGCCCGGGCCGGCTAAAACCGCCAAATGGGGCCCAGAACCGAGCCGTGCCCCGGGGCGTGGTGAACTCCGGGGGGGAATCGGCAAAGGCCCACAATCGGGTCCTCCTAACTGTAACGCCCGTTTTGTCGCGGCGTTAGCGGGAAAATTAATCTGCTAAAAACCCTATCTGCGAAAGTTTGCTCTTCGGTTGAGTCTGGTCGTGTGCCAAGGTCTCGTGTTTCCCCTCTCACTTCAATCCCGGAGAAAACCGCGAAAACGGATTTCGAATCCGAGCCCTCAAACTCCCTCTTTCTTTTTCTCTGGAAAAGTCTGTATTACCTCCCTTGACCCGGGCCGCTTTTCCCTTCACGGCCTGTCCCCTTCTCTCTTTTCCCTCCTGGGCCGCTGCCGGCCCAGTCCCCTCTCCTCCCTCTTCGGGCCGTCGCTCGGCCCAACCGCTCCCTCTCTCCCCTTCCTTCCCTGGGCCGTCGCCCGGCCCAGCTCCTTCCCGCTCGGCCCCTCTCCTTGCTGGCCCGCGCCTCGCCCGGCCCGGTCCACGCGGCCTGTCGTGCCGAGCCGAGAGAGAGAGAGCGCTCCGCTCTCTTCTCTCTCTCTCTCTCCCGCTCCCGTTTTCTCTCTCTCCCCGTTCTCTCCCCTTCTCGCCGGCGCCGTTCCGTCCGACCGCCGCCGTCGTCAGCCGGGCCCCTGCGCCGCTGTCCGAGCGCGCGCGCGCGCCCTCCCCCTCTCCGCCTTTTCCTCTTCCCGTTTCGGCAAGGGGGCAAGGCCTCTTTTCCCCCTTTTTTCTTTCCTTTCCCCGGCGGCCGACCGCCGCCGACGTCACCCGGGCGAGCCGCCTTGTCCGCTAGCGCCGGTCCCCTCCCGCGCGCTCCACCGCCTCTCCCCGGCCAACCGACCTCCGCGTCCTCACCTCCCCTCCGAAACCAACCTAAACCCCCTACAAATTTCCCCTCGCCCCGGCCGCCATTGCCGCTCCACTCCGCCTCGCTGCCGCCGCCGTCCTTGCCGTCCGCCGCCGCCGCAGCCGAGGACGCCCGAAGGAGCTCCGGGCGCCACCTCCGCCGCCCCCTTCCCCGGCCCGGAGCCGTGCCGCGCCCGCGCCGTCGGCCTCCTTCTCGGCTTGCCGCCGCCGCGGTAACCCCCTTTTTCCCCTCCGCCTCCTCTCTTCTCCCCTGTCTAGGGCCGTAGGAGCGTCGTAGTCCTCCCCCCGGACGCCGCCGTCGTGCCGCCATTCGTCCCCTTAGCTCCGTCCCCGTGCGCCCATGCCGCTGTCGCGTGGTGCCGCCGTCCACCTCCGCCGCCCCCCTTTTTCTCTTCAATCCTCGCCGGCGAGCCGACTCCGCTTCACCTCCTCCCGCCGCCGGTGCCCGCCGCCGCCCGCTCCGGCTCGTCGCCCCACCGGAGCCCGCGCTCGTCGCCGACCGCCGCGAGCCGCCCTCTCCGGGGCGAGCTCCCCCTCCTCCCCCTCTCGGTCCGACGTGGAGCCCACGTGGACGCCACGTCCACCGTCCCAGGGCCCCACGGGAGACCGGTCAACGGCCCCGCGCCGGCCGCCCTCCCCGATCGGCCTCGGCCCATCGGCCTTTGGACCTCTTCGGCCTCGCCCCTTGGCCCATCGGCGCCCTCAAGCGCCGGCCTGCTCCGCCCCTCGGCCACTCGGCCTTTTTCGCTCGTGGGCCGCGCCCTCAAGCGCCGGCCTGCTCAGCCCTCGGCTATCGGCCTCCGGCCCATCGGCCGCTAGGCCCATCGGCCATTTTCCTCCCGCGCGCCGATCGGCCGTGGGCCAACTCCTTTGGGCCATCGGCCGGCCCATCGGCCCCCCTTGGCCCAACGGCCTCCCTTGCTCGGCCTAGGCCGATTCCCTTCGGGCCGCCGGCCCAATTGTTTCGGCCGCGCCCACTCAAATCCATTGGGCTGCTCTTAGCCGCCCGAATTGAAGTCTAAATTCAGCCCCTCCTTCCTTTCTTTTTCCAGGGAATTATTAAGTAATTATTAATTCCTTTTCTTATTCCAGAAAATCCTTTAATCTTCGGAAATTCATATCTTTTCACCCGTTCGTCCGATTGACTCCGTTCCACCTCCTGTAAATCCGTAAAATCGAGATCTATCCAATGGCACGCTTAGTG
>BDMV01000002.1:42803812-43163205 GCA_008326285.1 Oryza officinalis | reverse complement strand
TCCCGTATTGGAGGCGGAGGTCATCCCGCGCCTCGTCGAGCACGGCGGTGGCGATGAGGGCGGTCTCCCGCTCCTCCTCCACCTCCCTGGCGATCTCCGCCAGGTCCCTACGACGGGCCTCGAGCTGTGAGGCGTGCCGGCGGTGTGCCTTGCGGCCCGCCTCCACCATGGCCTCCACCGAGCGCCGCCCCTCCTCGACGCGCGCCCACGCCGCGTCGAGCTCCGCCCGCTCCGCCTGCAGGGCCTCCATCTGGGCACTTAGCTCGTCCAGCACCGTGCTGTTCGCGGTGGCCAGGGCCTGCAGGAGGGGCTCCGCGCTCAGCGGGGCAGCGGAAGGCAGAGGGGAGAGCCGCCTCGGTGTGGGTGCCGCGCGGCTCGGCCCGCCGATCGGCGCGCCGGACTCGGGGGCGTCCCCCGAGGCTGGCTCGTCCCGAGCGTCGCCCGGGGCGTCAGGCCCGGGCGGCGCGCCCGCGGCCTCGTCGCGGGTGGCCTCGGGGGTCGTCGTCGCCTCGGGCGGAGTCGGGTCGGGGGCTTGGCAGGCTGCCCGACGTGCACGTGCCGCCTCTGCCTCCCGGGCGGACTCCCCGGCCCGGCGGAGTCTGGCCTCCTCCCGAGCGGCCTCCTCGGCCTGGCGAACCCGGGCGGCCTCTCGGGCAGCCTCCTCGGCTTCCCGAAGGCGGTCCACGGCTTCCCGTCGGTCAGCCTCCCGCCTCCGGGCCTCCGCGGTCGCCGTCTCCGCGGCCTCGGACCGGCCGGACTTGCAATGGCGTGGGGGGCGCGACGGGATCTCGCTGAGGGAGAAGAAAAACCAAAGACAAAAAGAAACGGGTGAGTAAAAACTCGCCTTGGGGTGTAGATACGGCCGCAGTGGGCGCGGGAACGAACCTGCGGGGAGGTCGGCTGAACGACCACCTTGGGGGCGAGATGAGGCTCCCCCGGCATGGCTCGGTCTCCCCCATTTTGCGGAGCCGTTTCTTCCTTCGCTCCCCCTCGGGCTGCAGCGCCGGCACGGCACCCTCTGGGCGCCTGCTGCTGGCACGCACCGCCCCGCCCCCTCGGGGAGGAGATGGGGGAGGAGTACCTCCCTGCTTCCTCTTCCCCCTGGCGTCGGCGGGGCGGCTGCCCCCCGGGCCCCCGTCGCGGGGCCCAGAAGCACGACCCCCTCCCGGGGTAGATTGTTCCCCCCTGCGGCTCCCGCCCGCGCCATCGTGGCCTCGGGGGGCCCGCTCCCCCGACGCCCCGACCACCTGCATGATGGCCAGGATGTTGGCGTGCTCTGGGTCGCAGCAGAGGGGGAGGACCCCTTGGGGGATGAGGGATGCCTCCACGGAGCTGAGATTCAGCACCCGTTGGACCACCATCCTGAAGTCCTCAGGGTCCCAGTCCCATTTTCGCCCCTGGTGGGTCCTCACGTGGTCCTCGGGCCTGGTGTACTCCCAGGCGCCCCGGGCGCGCCGCTGGAGCGGCGCGATCTGGCGACGAAGGTAGTCGCCGAACACCATGGCCCCCGTGAGCCCCTGGGATCGCAGACCCGCCAGGCGGTCAAGAACGGCGTCGTAGCCATCCCCCAGATCCACTGCCGCCCGCCAGCTGGAGGCCTGCGCCGGGGGCTGGCTCGGAAGTCGGAGGCGCGCTTCGTCGGCGAGGGGGGTGTAGAACCAATCGCTCTTCCAGTCGTCCCACTTCTTGCACAGGACGCAGGGAATGTAGCGGTTCAACACCTGCCCCCGCGGCTGGAAGTAGCAGCCACCGACTGCACGGTGAAGAACCACCGGAACAGCCGGAGAGATGGGCGCACCCCGATAAACATCTCGCACAGGTGCGCGAAGATGGCCAACGTCATTATCGCGTTGGGGGTGAGGTGCGCCATCTGGAGATCATAAAACTCCAAAATATCCATGAAGAAAATAGAGAATGGCGGGACCAGCCCCGCCATTGCGAAAGAAAGGAAGAAGACGGACCGCCCCGGGTAGTCTGGCGCCGGGCGTCCCTCGCCCAGCGTGACCACCTCCCGGCCGGTGGCAGATTTCGGCATGAATCGGCGCGGCAGCACGGCTTGCGTCTCGCTCGTGATGCGGGAAGGCAGCAGCACGCTACCGTCGAGCGGTGCGGAGCCCCGTGCCATGGCGCCGGCGGAGGAGGAGCTTGAGAGCGAGCGCGTGCGGCAAGAGTAGGGCACAGGGAACGAAGAGTTAGGGCACGAGTGGCGAAGGCAAGGGGAAAAATGGAGAGAGGAAGGAAACGAATCCCTTCCTCGGCGTCTTTATACCCTTGCCAACGCTATGCCCGGCTCCTCGCTTCCTGCACTCACTACCTCGCCCCCTCGTTTCTCGCGCCCACGCCTCCACTAACCCCACTCGCCCGTTTGCGACGCACGCGGCAGACGTGCGGCCGTGGCGGTTGAGATGGGGCAGATCGTGTGCGCATTAACTGCGCTCGCCGACCGTGAAAAACGCCATCATCATATCCCCAGGCGAAACGAACCGGCACGTCCCGATTCCCGCGCTACTCGAGTAATGTAGCGGTCTTAAAGAGGCCGCTCATTGTCGTCGGTCGGTTTTCTCTTGCCGATGCGCGCGATTCGCGACCGTTGGGTTCCTGTCCGCCTGTAGGGACCGGCCCCACCCGTCACCGGGCCTAAGGAGTGGCGTCACGCCCGAGCGCTTCCCTCGAGGGGGGCGGTCACCCTGGCGTAACGCCGGGGGCTACTGTCGGTGACATGGGACCGGGGGTATCATGACTAGAGGATTGGGTAGCCACGGTCACCCACGTGGCCCGACCCCCTCGGGGGGGTCGGGCCCGAGGGTGACGTGGCCACCCCTCCCTCTGTCTCCCCGAGGGGTCGGGCTGCTCCCATTTCGGCCCCGAGGGCTGGGGCGCCCCGACCCCCTGTGATTTTGGCGCCACGTGTGCGGGTTAGGTGAGCACAGCAGGGCTCACCTAACCGCATTTATAGCGGATCAGACGAGCGCACCACGCCGCATTTAATGCGGCGCAGCGCACGCTTATCCGGTCCATAACCGGTCGCGGTGTGTGACCGGTCACAGACCGGTTAGATCGCGGGTTAGGTGGCGACAGGCGGCCGGTGGCACGCCTCGCCCCGTCCCGTCAGAATGATGAGAGCCTCCTGGCTCTCGTCCCTAGCCGGAGCTGGCGTGCTAACCCCTGGAGTTGGTATGTCAGTCCCGGTCAGATCCAATCCAGACTTCAGCGCAGGCATGGCAAGGAAGTCGCCGGCCATTGAATGAAGGTTGAAACGGGCGTCCACCGGGAGAGCAGGCGAGCGGGGCAGAAGGCGTGTACCATGCCTGTCAGAGGTCACTTCCGGCTGTAGACTAGCCCTCATTGTAAAAAGAATGTTTCCTTTCTTAGGCAGCTTGAGGCCCATGTGGTGACCCCTGATCAGATAAAAGAAGGCCTAGGCCTAGAAAAGAGGAGGAGGACTCCGGCGAATACGCTCTAGAGACCGAACTCTCTTTGTATTGTTGGAGACCCCCAGATCCACCAGAACACAGGAGTAGGGTGTTACGCTTCTCAGCGGCCCGAACCTGTCTACGTCGCCCGCGTCTTGTGCGTTTACTCTCTCGCTGACGTTCCTCAGATCGAGGGCAAAGAACCTCACTTAGCGCCCCTGGCCGAACCGGCAAAGGGGGGCCCGCGCGGTCTCCCGGTGAGGAGCTTCACGCTCCGTCAGTACCAAAATAGGATCGCAGGTATTCCTCGCGATCCAGTTCAGGGATGCTAGAATTATACCTTCATGGTATACGATTTATGCATTAATCTTCTGTTGGCGCATACTGGCATACAAATCTTCATGATTTAGGAAGATTATGCATATATGTGATATGATCATACGAGTTGTATTGCTTATCCATATAATTCTAAGACCAATATGACTGAAAATTCATTGCTAAAAGGTAGTGTATCCCAAATTATCACACTTGAGAGTTCAGGGGGGTTGACGGACAATAGATGCTTCTACAAAGTGCATAATTGTTCCATAGGTAATATGACCATGACACTTTCTAGGTTAACAAATTCAGTTGCTGCTGCGAGCAACGGTCATAATATTTTCAGTTCTATGCATCTAGAAATACCTCTTTCTCTTAAAGTGTTATTTGTGGTTATGCGGACCACAGTTCATTCTTGTTCTTTCATGTTTGGGTGCTACACAAAATTTAAAGCATTATAATCATGTGCTAGAAAATAGCAAAAAAATAGTAAATGCCTTAAATATGCTAATTTATACTGGAATAATCCTTTATTGCAGGGAAAATGTGTGCTCTACTCGGACAAAAACCATTTATTCAATTCAATATTCTATTCAAAATTGCAACAAGTAATGACGAAGTATATTGATTCAACGAAGTATTCCGATACGTCAGATTCAATTAACTTCATAGTGAGCTTTTTGCTCAACACCTATGACAATGTTTTTTCTGTTTTGACATAAATTTCAGGGCCAATCCGGTCTAGCATAGGAGATTCTACATCCATAGTCATGCAAATAGGCTAGGATTTCTCCCCCTCAATTCATGATGGGTGTGCTATTAGGATAATCTTTTCTTTTCGTGTTCATGGTTCTAGATTGTTCACCGTGACCTGTGTTCCACTCCCTCTTTTTCTCTTTTTTCGTTGAGGTAAATGCACCAGGCTAGCTGCTCGTGTTGATTTCATTATCAACTTGTGCTAGTTGGTTTAGGGATATAATGTTCTTCTAGTGAACAGTATCCTGAACGTTACGCAATTCTATTATTAACTAGTTAGACATACTTCTTGTATGTGCACTAGTGATGCTTGCATGTGACTTTCGTCATATTTAGATAAAACATCAAGAGTTTTCACAGTATTCGGTGCACTGTATTATCGTACTCTCTGGGTCATTTGTTTAATGAAACATAGTTGGAAATACCCATTTTTGCTCATAGTTCTTGCTCTACGAGAGGTAGGGTGTGTACCATAATCTTCTAAATGCTAATGCGCTCATTCGTCTAGCATACTCATCCATGAGAGTAGCTTGGAGGCACCGACGAGAGGTTGAAAAATACTAGATCAATCTCATCGAGTCAATGCACATAGCGCGATTGGATTAACCATACCATAGAGCTTCTTGCTCTACTATAATTTCGACATTGAATAAATATGTCAAAGATATTCTAGGTTTAGCGAACTTCTAGCTCGCGGTGCTAATCATCTTCAGTTATTCAAAATATGCGCAAATTAAATACAAGTAAAATGCACAAATGTTGCAATACAATGTTACACAAAATTCCCACAAATAATTCCAATACATTCTATGCAATTCTATATATTTTATCGCAAAGATATTAATTAAAGGTAATAAAAGTATTACAAATAATCAATAATCATAAATGCGATAGGTAAATTTCATAATCATATATATCAGCAATAAAAGTGCCTCAAATGCTAAGTCGGGATCAAAATTCAAAGTATTCAAAATCCCGTGGCTCTATTATGCGATAATACGATTTTTCAGTGGATTTTGCAAATTTGGAGTGCCCTTCCTAACAAATATCCCAATGCAGAGGGTTGTGTGTATTTTCTGGAAAGTTCGGGCGCAATGTTTCCAATGCAGAGGAACATGCGCTTAATTTCCAAAACAGTTAGCGGCTATTTTGCAAAATCACGAGATTCTTTCCAATTTTTTTTCTTTTTCTTTCCTTTTTTTCTCCTTTCCCCGATGACGCCCCTGCCATATGCGGCGGCAGGCCGGCGGCGCGCGGCCGGGCGGCGGTGGCGCGCCCGTGCGGCGATGCAGCGGCGGCGGCGCGGTGCCGTGCAGCGGCCGAACCGGTGCGGCGCGAGTGTACGGCGGCGGGCGCCATGCGTTGGCCGGCGGCGGCTCGACAGCACGGCGGCCAGGGCGGCGCGGCGGTCGGCGACCGGCGACGGCTCGACGGCGCGGCGGCCAAGGTGGCGCGGCGCTACGAGAGGGGCAGCCGTGCGGCGGCGCGACGGGCGGCCGTGCGGCGGCGGTGATGTGGACGAGACCGTGCGACGGTGGCGGGGCGCGGCCGTGCGGCGCCGGCGCGGCCCGGCGAGGTGCGGCCGAGCGACGATGGCGCGGACAGCGGCCGGCGGAGCGAACAGCGGCCGGTGCTGCGGGCGCAGGTGCGGAGCGGCCGTGGGCGTTGCCACGGCGCGAGGCTCGCCGTCGGGCGCCGCCGTGCGGCGGCGGAGCGCGGCACGGTCGGGATTCGGTGCGGTCGGCGGCGGTGCGGCCCTCCGCGGCCTTGCGGCGGTTTGGCGGCGGAGCGACGGCCGACGTTGCCATCGGCGTTGACTCTCCCTTTTTTTTATTTTTCCTTTCTTGTTCTCTTTTCTTCTTCTTTCTATCCCCTTCTTTCCTTGCCGGGTTCGGGCCGGTGGTGTGGCGTTACCGGCGGTCGGCGCTGCCAATGTGCGACCGGCGCTGCCATGGCGGGTGCGGCCGGCGCCATGCGCGGGCGGCGCTGACGCGAGTGCAAGCGTGGCTCGGCCCGGCGCCGTGGGAGTCTCCGGCGGCCAGTGGTGTAACTCTGTCAATCGGCATTCGCCGGCGACTCCCAGTCGGCAGTGACGGAATCCAACAAAAACGACAAAAACGGAATCGGGAGGATGTGAGGAATTCGTTTTTGCAATTCAATGTCCAAGATGCAAAAGGTTTCAAGAGATTTCTCTACCTTCTTCTTCCATGGTCTCTTGTTAGAGCTTCTTCGAGCTTCGTGCAGACACGAGATATGGGGTGAGATTCTCTTCTCGTTCATTCATTCTAGCACCAAGAGTACAAAGTGAGCAGCTCATTCTTTTTATATAGACATATTGCATATATGAAAACTTTGGTGATGGGTCCAATAATTATATATGGGCCTTCATGGGTCTAAGCCCAAAGTTTCCTAACTAAGATAAGCACTCCTATTTGCATGTATGATGATGCATCCTTCAGCTTTCCATTCCAGGATTCCAGTTCCAGCTGAGCAAGATAAGCCAGCATGTCATTTGTCAAAGACGGCAACAGGGAGAAGAGGACGTATATTATACTGGACTTCTGGGGACGACGACGAAAGTTAAGACGCTTCAACATCTCGTCCTTTGTCCTCTATGGCTGGCTGTCTGTATGTATGTGAGTATGTCAGCATAAGCGGTCAAGCCACGGCACGATGATTTGAGAAACGAAGCATGTGGATGTAATGCAATGCTACTTTGCAAGTGTTTTTAAACCCTTGGCCATGGGGCCTGGCACAATCATATACAAGAAAAGACTCATACTATGGAAAGAGATTAAGTTAGTGAGGACTCTCGCGTCGCCCTCCGTCGCCCTCCCCCACGGGCGGCTCGGGAGGCGACGACCTCGTGCCACCCCTCTCCCCCTCCTTCCTCCTTCGCCTCGCCGTCGCCCGGGTGGCCGCCAGCAAGCCGTACGGCCGCAAGGACGGCGACGGTGGGGCTTCGTCCACCTCGCACTTCGGCGGCTAGGGGATTTGCTCGGGACGGTGTTAACGCCAGAATTTGGTAAGCCCCAAAGTCATCATCGGCCTGGTTTGTATATCGGCTCAGAGTAAATATCGGCCTCAAAGTCTGTATCGGCTTCGGAGGTCTACAAGCGGCCGATAGGAGTTATCCATATTTTCAGCAGTCGGATTCTTGTTAGATTCGGGAAGATCTTATCTAGAGAAGACCGAGTTTGAGGAGGATGTGGCTTGTATCTTTTAATTAGGATAAGTTTGTTAGTTTCCTTCTTATCTTTAGGAAAGTTTGAGTCGTATTCTATTAGAATTTTTGTTAGCCTATGGGTATAAATATGTAAGCCCGTAGTTCATGTAATTTTTATCTCACGATCAATACAACTTCGGCGCATCGCCACCCTTTACTTTTCGTCTTCTTCGACGAGTTCATGCCCTTCCCGCGAGGGGTAAGTCTCGTTATGGTTGCCTGCGCTGTCGGGGCTAGGGCTTCGACATTCTGATCTCGTCAACGTAAGCACCTACTATCATATATCTTAGTCAATCTGGTTTGGCTTCTCGATTTAGTCTTATCGGCCGAGATTCGCTTTAGGGTTTATGCCGGTATCGACTAAATTACTTTGCTAGATTAGATTGGCTAAGGTATCCACCACCCCGAAAATCAGTCAAGGGCTTGATTGTCTAGATCTTGCATTTCTTTTCATACTTAGTGCTGCATCAGTTCGGTTTGACCTACTAAGTCGTGATTAGAACCGTAATCTCTAGCCTGCTTGTTGGCTGCCAATAAGGGTTTCATCAGGGTTTCAGCCGATGAGTTATCTGGACGTTGCATCGGCCTAAGAGTTTTACGTATAGATTGGATCTGACCGATGACAACAAAGTATTTATTGTTTATCTGCTTATTGAGAGTTTATGCCATCGGACCTTTGGCCGATGTCTGCTTTAATCTTCAGATCGATGTTTATTTTATCATACGATTGGATTATGCTATATTATATTGTTATATCATCATGTTATCGTCAGCCGATCGTCTCTATATAGATGTTTGTTCAGTACACAGCCGATGGATTAAAACCCTAACTGCATCGGCTGGCATCGGCATCGGCTGGAACCGCGCTATCGGCTCATCGGCCGATAGGTTGTTTTTGCTATCGGCCGATAGGCCGATACGCTATATGTTCTGCTGTTTTGCATATCTTGTCAGTAGTAGGATCAAACTGACTGGCACACCCGCGCTTCATCAATTTTAGGACCTGCACTGGAGCTAAGCAGATCTCCCAGGCCTTCGTGTGTCCGCGCGCCGGGTCCACATCGGCGGTACGGATTTGGCGTCAACACATTTTTGGCACGCCTGGTGGGACCGTGTTTCGGATTGCAAATTTTTACACGGCTCGTGGAACCCACAATTGCAACAAGATGTCTGAGAAGGAAGTCAAGGCCAAGGAAGAACAGTCTTTCAAGCCAATAGAGGAAGAAGAAGAGCCGATGGACGATGAGACGCTTCAAAAGACAGTTGATGAAATCGTTTGTCGCACTGTGTTTGATCGATCTGGAGTTTTGGTGAGTACATTGCATGGTTTGATCGAGAAGATAGTTCCCAGAGTTATTGCATTAAGATATCAGACTGGGGGGCAAATCGACGAACAGTTTCAGCATCGGCAACAACGACATTGGCTTGGGGGGCAAATAGATCAGCATCAGCCTGGAGAGCTACATCAACAATATCGGCCAGAAGAAATTCAAAGATATCAGTCTAAAGAAGATTGGGCCGATATGATTGCAAAAGTAATAGAGGAACAGTTTGGAATTAGACCTAAGGGACATATTTCTATGTATCGGCTGCCATATCCTGAATGGTTTGATAGAGTTCTACTTCCAGGCCGATACAAGATTTCAGACTTTTTCCAATTTTCAGGGCAAGATGATATATCTACGAGGGAACACATCAGCCGATTTTTAGCCCAATGTGGGGAGGCATCGGCTGAAGAAGCTCTGAAAGTTAGATTGTTTCCATTGTCTTTGACTGGATCGGCTTTCACATGGTTTTCATCATTGCCACCAAATTCTATCAGAGGTTGGGCCGATCTTGAGAAGCAATTTCACCAGTACTTCTTTGCTGGAATTGATGAGTTGAAGCTTTCAGACTTGATTTTAGTTAAACAGCAAGAAGGAGAATCGGCTAAGGAATATATTCAAAGGTTTCGTAATATCCGTGGCCGATGTTATGGTTTGAATTTAAATAATGAGCAGTTAGTAGGACTTGCATTCCAAGGGTTGTTAGAAACTATCAAAGGCAGATTTTTCTTCTATGAGTTTGACACCCTAGCTCATCTGGTGCAGACGGTATCGGCTTATGAGAGCCGATGTCATGAAGAAGAGAAGAATCGGTTTCGGGGCGATCAAGACAAGAATAATTTTGAAGCATGACTTCTCATACTCCAAAACTGGGGGGCATGTGTTAACGCCAGAATTTGGTAAGCCCCAAAGTCATCATCGGCCTGGTTTGTATATCGGCTCAGAGTAAATATCGGCCTCAAAGTCTGTATCGGCTTCGGAGGTCTACAAGCGGCCGATAGGAGTTATCCATATTTTCAGCAGTCGGATTCTTGTTAGATTCGGGAAGATCTTATCTAGAGAAGACCGAGTTTAAGGAGGATGTGGCTTGTATCTTTTAATTAGGATAAGTTTGTTAGTTTCCTTCTTATCTTTAGAAAAGTTTGAGTCGTATTCTATTAGGATTTTTGTTAGCCTATGGGTATAAATATGTAAGCCCGTAGTTCATGTAATTTTTATCTCACGATCAATACAACTTCGGCGCATTGCCACCCTTTACTTTTCGTCTTCTTCGACGAGTTCATGCCCTTCCCGCGAGGGTAAGTCTCGTTATGGTTGCCTGCGCTGTCGGGGCTAGGGCTTCGACGTTCTGATCTCGTCAACGTAAGCACCTACTATCATATATCTTAGTCAATCTGGTTTGGCTTCTCGATTTAGTCTTATCGGCCGAGATTCGCTTTAGGGTTTATGCCGGTATCGACTAAATTGCTTTGCTAGATTAGATTGGCTAAGGTATCCACCACCCCGAAAATCAGTCAAAGGCTTGATTGTCTAGATCTTGCGTTTCTTTTCATACTTAGTGCTGCATCAGTTCGGTTTGACCTACTAAGTCATGATTAGAACCGTAATCTCTAGCCTGCTTGTTGGCTGCCAATAAGGGTTTCATCGGGGTTTCAGCCGATGAGTTATCTGGACGTTGCATCGGCCTAAGAGTTTTACGTATAGATTGGATCTGGCCGATGACAACAAAGTATTTATTGTTTATCTGCTTATTGAGAGTTTATGCCATCGGACCTTTAGCCGATGTCTGCTTTAATCTTCAGATCGATGTTTATTTTATCATACGATTGGATTATGCTATATTATATTGTTATATCATCATGTTATCGTCAGTCGATCGTCTCTATATAGATGTTTGTTCAGTACACAGCCGATGGATTAAAACCCTAACTGCATCGGCTGGCATCGGCATCGGCTGGAACCGCGCTATCGGCTCATCGGCCGATAGGCTGTTTTTGCTATCGGCCGATACGCTATATGTTCTGCTGTTTTGCATATCTTGTCAGTAGTAGGATCAAACTGACTGGCACGCCCGCGCTTCATCAATTTTAGGATCTGCACTGGAGCTAAGCAGATCTCCCAGGCCTTCGTGTGTCCGCGCGCCGGGTCCACATCGGCGGTACGGATTTGGCGTCAACAGACGGTGGCGGTGGTGATCGTCTAGATCCGTGCTGTCCCGGTCGGATCTGGCAGGCTGGTGGCGGCGGCGACTGTTGGCGGGCGGTGGAGCCTAGGCCATGGCGGGTGTCCAGAACCGCGAGACACACGTGGCCAGGGCGCGGCGATAGTGACGATGGAGAAGAAGACGCGGCGATAGCTCCCAGCGGCCTCAGCGCAGCGATAACTCCTTCTCCTTCCCCGCTAGGCGGGCGTTGGAGGCAACAGGCTGAGCGCATGGTGGCCGGGACGGCGCTGCAGGCGGCAGGAGCGCGACGGCGGCGGGGCTGTGCGCGGAAGCGGCACTGCTGCGCTAAGGCAGGTTCTGGCCAGAGCCAAGCTGGCTCTGGCCGGAGCACGTGTTGATGCGAAAACACAGCGCCCTCGGAGTTCTGCTTAGCTCCAGTGCAAGTCCAAATCTTCTGTTCGAGTTTAGGGCGTGCCAGTTGGTTTGATCCTGTAACCAACAAGATATACTATAAAACTAGTTAAATCTACGATAGCCGATCGGCTAATAAGCCGATGACATATCGTATAAATCTAGCCGATGCGATCTGACCGAATCGATTATAAGGTGTAACATGAATAAAATTAAACAAGCCTAAAACATCTTTCATCGGCTGTAGACGTAATCAAACATGTAATCTATAGATAAAGAATATATCTGACCAAGTCATAGCCGATGACACCATACTTAGGTTAAAAGTAGATACCGTATCAGCTAATACTCCGATACAGCCTTATACAAGAATATCAATCTAAGTAAATATACCAAAAGTAAGTTTGTTATATTTAAACATTATGATATCCCTGTATAAGGGGCAGATATAACATGAAAAGGCATGATTAAAGGAATTTAAACAAAACTAAACAGTTATATCAGGTAAAATCGGCTGAAACCCCGATGCTACCCTTATTTGCAATCAAGAAACAGGTTTGTTTCTGCGATTCTAACCATAACTAGGGCTGATGCAGCACAAAGTATAAAAAAACATAAAGTCTAAACAATCAAGCTTTTGATCGATTTTCAGGGTGATGGATACCGCTAATCTAAGCCAATAAGACGATTTAGCTAATACTGACAAAACCTTAGGTAAGGCTTGGCTGATACAGGTAAATCGAGTCATCGATTTAGATTAACTAAGTTATATGATAACTAGTAGTTGCACAAGATAGATTAGAACATCTAAAACGATGCGCTAATTCGCCGATGCAAGCCGCTATTGATAAGCCATACCTCTTATTGGAGATCAAAATCGATGCAGCCCAACTTGAAACAAGAACTCGTCGAGAAGTAAAGTAAAATTGTGGCGATGCGCCGAGAGTGTATTAAACTGTTATTATTTTCTTACAAGACTTTGGGCACATATTTATACCCGAACATACAAACCTTGTCCATATCGGACACTACTCTTTCTTACAAGACTTTGGGCACATATTTATACCCGAACATACAAACCTTGTCCATATCGGACACTACTCAAAACTTTCCTAAACAAATAAGTCCTAGGTGGACTCTTACCACGAAATTTTAAAAGGAAATAAATAACTCTTATTCATAATTAATAAATACAATTGTCTCTTTTGGACTCAATCCTTAGTTGGCAACATCTTCAAACTCTTCTTCGAACTTGACACAAACTCAGGTTGTCCGTATCGGCTGACCGAGTCCGATTCCATATTGGCCGATACGGCTTCCAGCCGATGCGTTATCCTGTTTTTGGAAAAGACTTTATCCCTTCAAATTCATTTCGGATCTAGCTCCATCTTTGGCATATCTTTACTAAATTTTGCTGTTAACAGCAGGCTGCCGACGCGAGCCATTTTGGCGCCACGACTAATGCGGCGGCATAGTGCGTGTGGTGGTTGTCTGGCCTCTCCCTCGGCAAAGTCCGGCTCCCTCCACCGGATTTGGGGCGAGAGCGTCGTGCTTCGATGGACGTTCCATTGCTGCGACGTGGTGTCCACAGCAACGGCGGGAGCACTGTGACGGAAGGTGTCATCGGCGTGGCGCGGAGGGTGGCAAGGTGACATCAATATGTCCTAGTGGCTTGAGGATGACGCGGGCTACTAGATCATGGCGAAGTAGGCGGTTGCACTGTCAGGGAGGAGCTGTGGTTCTTCGACGGCCCCCAATCCAGACTTCTGTCCTCTTGAGACGACGCCTTTGCCGACAAAAGATGGCCACGTTAGGCGGGCTAGTGTGGGGGAGAGGGGATCCATTCTTCTCTCTCACCCTCTCCCCATCTAACCCAACTGAGTGGATGGAGCTAGAGCGTGTCGAGGGTCAAGCTCCTTCATGACGGTTGTTTGGCGGCGAGGTGCCGTCGCGATGGCTGCGCGTCGATGGCTTTCAATGGTGATGGCAGCGGAGTGTGACAGGAGCTTTTTTCTTGGGAGGGGCAAAATATTTATGGGCGAAAGCTCTGCCTTCGGGCCGGCAACGACGACGCCTACATGTGCCACTTTCCTCTTGGGACGTTGCTGCATAATCTTGTCTCTCCCAGTTCTTTCTTCAGGTGAAAGCCATGTCCTGACTCCCCGGGACAGGCGGCGGTGGCGCTCTTGGTGTTGTTCCCTTCTTCAAGGCATCGTTTCAAAGATCTCTTGTTTCTGTTTTCGCTCTCGCAGCTGGTGTTGTTGTAGACGCGCGGTGTGGTTGTTTTTCTTTCCTGACTATAGTCTTTTAGGACTATAGACTTAGACTTGTATTTTTCTCCTGCTATATCAATACATGAAACTCGCACTATCTTGTGTGGTTCGTTTCAAAAAAAAGAAAAGACTCATACTCGATTTTAGGAGGCAAGTCTCCAGGGAAAGAAAATCTGCCATCTAGCTCGCTCCAAGAAAGGTTATTAGTTTTTTTAATCCTGCATTCTCTGCTTTATTTATTTGTATCAAGTTTATCGTATATATACTGGGAGAACAGCTTTTACGATGAAATTTACGGATATTAGAATCAATTTAAATCTTCCATCTTTTCTCATTCAATGGGATATGTCAGTTTATCCTATGACCTTAATCAATAGTATAAGTAAGAGAGTATAATCAATACATCAATGGTTTATGTCGGTTTATGTCGTTTCCGCTGGTAGAAGAACTACCCACAGAAACTACTGTATGTTCATGAGAATGTTTATGGCTTATCCTTTTCAGGAGAGATACTAAGCCCTTACATACCATGGTTGTGCCATCGGCATTGCTGCTGCTGCTACCGCTGACAGAGTCGGAAACATCCATTGCTCACCAGTTCATGAGAGCAGCGTCGATCTGCACTCGCCGCTCGACTTCAAGCAGGGCATCACTAGTGATTCAAATGGAGCCTTGAACTCATGGAACGCCAGCACTCATTACTGTAGGTGGACGGGCATCAAGTGTACCCAAGGAGTTATTCAGCGTAGCAACAATGATAGTATGTGCATTGACCCATAACGATTTAGATGGTCCAATAATTATGGAGTGTGGTAATCTTCGACAGCCCTAAGAGCTACATCTTTCATCTAACAGGATAACCGGGCGTATACCCAATAGTTTGGGGCAATTTCAAGAGATAGAAACAATCCGCATGGACCAGAACTTTCTCACAGGTACAATTCCGATATCACTGAGCAACCTGAAGAGCTTGAGCATTCTCAATCTTTCCCACAACAATTTGTCGGGTACCATCCCTATGGCCCTAGATAATCTACAATTTCTCACCCAGTTAGACCTATCGGACAACAACCTCAAAGGAGAAGTACCAACCAATGGGGTATTCAAAAATGCTACGGCAATATCACTCAACGGCAATTGTGGCCTCTGTGGAGGATTGCCAGATCTACATATGCCCCCTTGCTATACTGTTTCCCGGAGAAAACAAATACAATACCACTTGGTCAGAGTATTGATCCCAGTATTTGGCATCATATCAATTTTATTGTTGTTCCACTTTTTACTCCCGGAGAGCAAGATGTCAAGTGGAAAATATCTATCGTGGCTTTCTTTTGGCAAGAATTTCCCTAAAATTTCTTACAATGATCTAGCTCGAGCTACATCAGGTTTCTCCGAGTCAAACCTGATTGGGAGAGGAAGCTATGGTTCAGTATATAAAGGACAGATAGTGCGGCTGAAAGCGTCGTGGAGCGCCGCCGACCTGGCTGGAGAAGCCCGAAGCCCCCACCCTATAGCCGCTGTTTGACGCAGCGTGCTTCGTCGTATCGCCGTGCCGATGCGAGCCTGCAACTACCTGTCTTCCTGGGGCAAGGGCCTCTTGGTAGTTTTATTTTCGGATGGGCCATAGCAATATTCAGGCTCGTCCAGGAATATGGGCCAGGCATCAGCACAGACCACAGATGCCTGAGATACGCCACATCAAACAGACGTACTGAGACGATCGTATTTTCGTACTACATGCCGGGACAATCTTGTTAGATAGCAACGCCGCCACGAGGACAAAGTGCTAGGGAGAAAATTTTTACCACTCTGAAGGAGTCAGGAGAGTGTCACATCTGTAAAAGCGGTCAAGCTACACAAAGCATGCATGATGAACAGAAAAAAAATCTGCGGACGTGACACTGCAATACAACTCATTTAAACCCCATGGTGCTGGTGCCTGAGCCAAGTATAACTGTATAAGGTCTAGCAGAACAGGTATGAGGAAAATTTGACATGTCTACACGAGGAAGAGGCCGGTCTGCTAATCTCTTGTCAGTTAGTATTTCATACATTCCTTTCTCTTATTTCTTATTACAAAATTACCTTAGGATAGGCGCATGAAGTCGATGTGAGCCGCATGATCGTTCAATCGATTATGGTCAGCTGCAGAGGAGACCATAAGTTCACTTGAACACTTATATGTATATGCTTTTATCTTTTGTATGTAACGAAAGCTTCATGCGTGCCAAGCAACAACTGAAATTCACCATGGTTGTACTGTTGGCATTGTTGCTACTGACTTACGGATTTAGCAATGTTAGGTGCTTACCTAACCATGATGATTATAGCGTCGATCTGCAGGCGCTGCTCGGGTTCAAGCAAGGCATCACCAGTGATCCAGACGGAGCCCTGAGCAATTGGAACACCAGCATACGTTTCTGTAGGTGGAACGGTGTCAACTGCAGCGTGGCAAGACCTTGGCGCGTCATGAAGCTCAACCTCACTAGCAAAAGCCTGTTAGGCCAGATCTCATCTTCGCTTGGAAACTTATCGTTTCTTAGAGAGCTCTCTCTTGCCGATAATAATCTGAATGGTCCCATACCTCTTCTTAATAATCTACAACACCTCGAGCTCCTTGATCTCAATCAAAATTTTTTGCAGGGCATCATTCCAGATGCACTTGCAAATTGTTCCAACTTAGCCTTCTTGGTCCTCTCTAGAAACCAGCTAACAGGTGTGATCCCTCCTAGCATAGGGAATCTTTCCAAGCTAGTTGGCTTGAGCATTTTCCGGAACAATCTCACTGGGATCATCCCACAAACCCTTGGAAGCATCATCCCTTTAAAAACTCTCTCTCTTGTAGAAAATCAACTCGATGGGCGCATCCCTGACGAGCTTTGGCATTTGCCAAACATAAAGGTGTTGTACCTAAACGAAAATAATTTATCAGGTGGAATACCACAAACTCTCCCCAACATTTCTTCCCTTCTTCAGGAATTATCCTTGTCGTCCAATAGGTTAGGCAACACATTGCCATCTAACATCGGCAACGCCCTACCTAACCTCAAACTTCTATACTTAGGAGACAACATGTTCGAAGGTAGCATCCCAAATTCAATAGGCAATATTTCAGAGCTAAAAGAATTGGATCTACCGTCAAATAATTTTAGTGGCCGTGTCCCAAGCTCTTTAGGAAAGCTTTCAAGGATGTCCTATCTAAACCTTGAAGGGAACGAGCTTGATGCAAACGAGAATGAAGGCTGGGAATTCTTCCATGAGTTAGCAAATTGTTCTCTCGAGCTTCTTTCATTGTCCGATAATCAGTTACAGGGAACCATACCAAGTCCAGTTGATAACCTGTCTAGTCTTAAATATCTAGTGATGGGTGGAAACAAACTCTCAGGAATTGTTCCTTCGAGCATAGGAAAACTTCATGATTTAATTCAACTCTCACTAGATGAAAGCAATTTTACCGATAAAATCGAAGAATGGATTGGAAAACTGACAAAGCTACAACGTTTAAATCTCCAATCAAACAACTTCAATGGGAGAATTCCACTTTCCATTGGCAATCTTACACAATTGGCATCGCTCATTCTATCAGAAAATGAATTCGAAGGTCCCATACCATCTAGCCTAGGCAATTTTTCACAACTCTGGAAGTTGGACCTTAGCTACAACAATTTACATGGTCATATACCTAAGGAGGTCTTTAGCATCACAACAATGACATCATGTGTATTGGCCTACAATGATTTAGATGGGTCAATACCTCTGGAGTTTGCTGAGCTGCAACAGCTTACAAAGTTACATCTTTCATCAAACAGGTTAACTGGGAAAATTCCTGAAAGCTTGGGCCAATGCCATGAGCTAGAAAATATCCAGATGGACCAAAACCTTCTCACTGGAAACATTCCAATATCATTCAGTAACCTCAAAAGCTTGACCATGCTTAATCTTTCCCATAACAACTTGTCTGGCACCATACCTACAGCTTTAGGTGAGCTAAAACTTCTTAACCAGCTGGACTTATCGTACAACAATCTCAATGGAGAAGTACCAACAAATGGAGTATTCGCAAACACCACGGCGGTGTCAATCATTGGAAATTGGGGTCTCTGTGGAGGACCATCAAATCTACAGATGCCACCATGCACTACTACTTCCCCGAGAAAAGGAATGCTATACTACCTGGTCAGAATACTAACTCCAATATTGGGCTTCACATCAATTATATTGTTGCTCCACTTAACACAAGTTCAAAAAAGATGTCAAAGGGAACATATTTGTTGTTACTTTCATTTGGCAAGCAATTCCCTAAAGTCCCATACAACGATCTGGCTCGAGCTACAAGAGACTTCTCCAGGTCAAACTTAATTGGGAGGGGCAACTATGGCTCAGTGTATAAAGGAAAGTAATTTCAAGTTAAAATGTAAGTGGCTATTAAAGTTTTTGACCTTAACATGCATGAGATGTGCAGACAAAAGCTTTATGTCAGAATGCGAGGTTTTGAGAAGTATTCGACATCGAAATCTCCTTCCTATTCTAACAGCATGTTCAACAATAGATAATCTAGGTAATGATTTCAAGGCTCTGATTTATGAATTCATGCCAAATGGGAATTTGGACATATGGTTACATAAGAAATCGTCCCATGAAGCTACAAATAGTTTGGGCGTAGGTCGAAGAATAAGCATAGCTGCTAATATAGCTGATGCATTAAGCTATTTGCACCATGAAAGCAGAACATCCGTAGTCCATTGTGATTTGAAGCCTAGCAATATCCTCCTAGATGCAGATATGAATGTTTATTTGGGCGACTTTGGGATTTCAAACCTTGTTCATAATTCTACATCAACATCGGCTTGCCATTCAGGTTTAGATTCAAGTTTGAACAGCTCAATCGGATTGAGGGGAACTATTGGATATATTGCTCCAGGTGTAGTTATTTCCACATCTTGAATTCATGTAAAGCAATCTATTGTTTACCATAACAAGTGAGCTTTACACTGAACTAACTAGTGTCATTTTATCCTTTTTCAGAATATGCTCAAAGTTGGCAACCATCAATTTGTGGGGATGTTTTCAGTTTCGGAATAGTACTTCTAGAGATAGTGCTTGGAAAAAGACCTACGGATCCCATGTTTGACAATGGACTGAACATTGTCAATTTTGTCGAGAGGAACTTCCCGAATAAGATAGCACAGGTAATTGATGTTAATCTCCAAGAAGAGTGCAAGGGATTCATTGAAGCAACAGCAGTAGAAGAAAATGAGGTTTATCAATGCCTGCTGTCCCTCCTGCAAGTTGCTCTTTCTTGTACATGCCTATGCCCAAGGGAACGGATGAACATGAGAGCAGTAGCTAACAGGTTGCACGCGATTAAATTTTCATATGATGTAGCGCGTCCAAGTGAATGCAAGCCAGGCTTCACCATATAGCGATCTAAGTACCATGATCTGAGCCAGTTTAATATGCATTGGCATAATGATGGTACGTTAACCATAGGTAAGCATGTTTAATGTGACAGGTTACCTACAAAATGCACGTACCATATAGCTTGGCTACTTTTCTCATGTTCAACGAGATAAATTGCGCCGCTGACATGCTGTATATATCTGGTGATGAGTGCAAGAGCTACTAGTTCTCCCTGAAGCCCCATTCAGAATGCAGAAATTCTATAACTCATTAAGGTTGTGTTCGTTTGTTGGTATTCTCAGCGCGCACAGTGCGCACGAAAAACGGAACGATCCATTAGCGCGTGATTAATTAAGTATTAGCTAATTTTTTTTCGAAAATGGATTAATTTGATTTTTTTAAACAATTTTTGTATAGAAACTTTTTTAAAAAAAATACACCGTTTAGTAGTTTGAAAAGCGTACGTGTGGGAAAAACAACTGTGCGCGCCAGTAACTCATCAAACGAACTCTGCCTAACGATCGTTGCAAGGAGGCGATTTGTTTTGGATATATCTATCTATCTAGTTCACCAGGTAAATCATCCAACGACTAGTTCCAAGATGGACAGGTGGGTGTTTCGCCGTTGGATTGTCAATGGACGTGCAAGATGGATCACGATAAATGCGGCCCTCGGGTGACGTGCTGGGCCGTCCGGCTACTAGCCGTTGCGGAGGTCGGTTTCGAGTTGTTTAACGGGCGAGACGTCCTGTCCTGACAGATGACAGGTTCGTCCCTTCGCGGCCACCAACACGCTGCCGGGACGGCAGGCAGGACGTGCCTTCCAATTCCTTCGCTTGTCTTTTAGCCGGGAGCGGGAGAGGCAGCGGGGAACGTGACGGATATTGAATTTCAGTTATTAAGAAAACCACGTTCGATGGAGAGGCTACAAAATTTTCACACTAATTAAAGAAAAAAATCCAAATAAAAATATAATTTAAAAATAACTGAAATTCAAAATTAAAAATAAGCAATATTGAAAAAAAAGTCCATATAAGAACCCAATATGAGATTAATTAAAATTCGAATTAAAAAATAAAATAATTCCGAAATTAGAAAAATAAAAAGAGATTTTACGTAGAAACACAATTTTGAAACAACTGAAATTCGAAATAAAAAATAAAAAATAAAAAATATTAAAAGAATAATCCATATATAACACAATACGAGATTAATTAAAATTAGAAAAGGAGAGTATAAGTAGGAATGCAATTTAAAAATAACTAAAATTCAAAATTAAAAATAAAAAATATTAAAAGAAAAGTCCATATATAAACCAAATATGAGATTAATTAAAATTTAGGAATAAAAAATAAAACAATTCCGAAATTATAAAAATAAAAAGAGACTTCAAGTAGAAATACAATTTTGAAAC
Source organism: Oryza officinalis (assembly GCA_008326285.1). Classification (NCBI taxonomy): domain Eukaryota; kingdom Viridiplantae; phylum Streptophyta; class Magnoliopsida; order Poales; family Poaceae; genus Oryza; species Oryza officinalis. The sequence continues at coordinate 43,142,506 of BDMV01000002.1, read as the reverse complement.
AACTGAATTTGAAATAAAAAATAAAAAATATTGAAAGAATAGTCCATATATAACACAATACGAGATTAATTAAAATTTAAAATAAAAAATAAAATAAATTTCTAAATTAGAAAAAAAAGAGTTCAACTCGAAATACAATTTATAAATAACAAAAATTTGTAATAAAAAATAAAAGCTATTGAAAGAAGAGACCATCGAGAACACAACACGTGATTAATTAAATTTCAGAATAAAAATAAAATAAATTTAAAAAATAGAAAAATAATTATAAAAATTCAGGTTGGAAAACAATTTATAAATAAAAAATATCAAAATTAAAATATGAAATTTTTAAAAAAAATAATCCATCTAGAACACAACGATGAAAAATGATAATAAAAAAAATAGAGAAACAACATGCCTGTAAAGAAGTATGATAGTGGCGGTTAATGAGACAACTAAAAATTATAAACAAAACTCTAAATAGAATCCCAATGACGATTAAAAGGAGGGATGACAGGCAGACCATTAAGCGACATGATCATGATGATTGGACGGTTGGTGGGACTTCTAGAAAGTAAAAAATAAACCCCCAACGATAATCATATTTAATTTTTAAAATCTCAATGATAATAAAAAGAGGAGGCAACAGATGGGCATAGAGGAGTACAGTACTGATGGTTTGGCGGGACGTCTAGAAAGTAAAAAAAAACAAATCCAAATGATAATTATGTTCGAATTTTAAAATCCTAATGACAATAAAAAAAAGACAGCGGATGAGTTGTATAGAAGTATAGTGACTATGTTTGACGGGAATTTTAAAAGTTATAAAAATAAAAACTAGCAAGATAATGAACTCTAAAAACTATAAGGTTTAATTTTTAAATGTTTAAAGGGGAATGAATAGAAGTCGTGGTAGTAAATAGAGGTGACAATGAATTAAGGGATAGCGACTGATGTGACTTTTAAAAACTATAAAATTAAAAAAAAGAAAGATGATAATATTCGGTATTTCAAAGTCCTAAGACAACGAGATAGCTATTTAATAAATTTTAAGTAAAATCATATATAAAAAATAGATAGTTTTATATAGTTGCTACCCAGCTAGTTCGGTTAAACACATAGCATAATCCAGGCGTCAAGTTTCATGGATAACGTTACCTACCTTGCAAAAATTCGACCGAACAAAGACCAGGTTCCTAATCCAAATCCCAAGCTGCAGATACCCACGGGCGATCTAGTAGTCCAGGCATACCTAAGGGGCGTTGCCGCCGCTCGGCCGCGTGCGCCATCACTTGCTCGCGCTCCGCCATCCGGCAACGGGACGACCCACGCCGCATCGGCGCACCGCTTGCAGACCTGGATCGAGTGCGGCGGAGCTGGTCAGGAGAAGCCATTTTTTCTTTGTTGAACTTCAGGAGAAGCCATCGATGGTGGTTGTTTTCTTCTGGGCTTGGAGATGCTGCAGCGTTGCTCCCCTTGATTTTCTGGGTCGTTGGTTGTTAAACGTTAATCTGGCCCATTATTGTTCATTGGCAGTCCTGGACCGTAAATGTCAATAGGCTGCATGCCGAACTTTGGAATAAGTCTATTTGGCATCTCTCATTTCTTGCTTCTGATTGGATCGCATCACTCAACTGCAAAACCAGGTATAATGTCTTCCCCATATTCAAAAATCGGTGTAAATTGACTCCTCGGTGGTTTGAGAAGTGGTTTGTACAAGCAGAGCACACATGTCAGTGAGATGATAAAACATATGCGGTGGGCCACATGTCAATTTCTTTTCTCCTCCCCCATCTCTCCCTCTCTTTTCCTTGTGTTCTTCTCTGCTACGGAGGATGCACTAGCGTTGGCGCTTGCGAAGGCGGTGCGTGGTGCGCGAGTACGGCGTGATCACCCCAATCTCTAGGTCTGGAACAGCCAGCGCGACACCACCGCCTCTAGGGTGAGCACGCACGCCCACGCCAGGTCGGTGAGGGATCTCACTGCTCGCTTGTCCACGGGGAACACCTCGGAGATCGCGTCCATGACGAACATCGCCGGATCAATGCAAGGCTTGAGCGCGTCGAGGAGCTCGGCGCGGAGCGCGTCCACTTCCTTGCGTAGTGCCACGCGACCACGAAGGTGAAGAACCCCGCCGAGTCCATGCTGGCGCAGAGCGACCTGAGCCCCTCGACGATTCCAGCAGCGTCGGCTACGATAGAGCCAATCCCCGCGGATCTCTTGGCCAGGGAATCGAGTTGAGAGAGAGCGAGCGAGATGGAGCCGTCGATGGAGGCCTCCCGGCAGCGGAGCGCCTCGAGCATGCGGGAGGTGCGCACGTCGAGGAAGCGACGCTTGGTGCGGAGCATCTCGAAGCGAGCCGAGAAGCGGTACTCTAAGGAGCTGAAGTGCTCCATGAGCTGCTGGTGCAGGCGCGTGCAGGTCACGAGCAAAGGAGCCCGTTGCCAAGGCCGCTTTCGACACTACCTTCAAGGCCCTCTGCGCATCCGTTGCCGCCGACCTCCATCGCCCCTCTTCCTTGGCCGAAGCCTCCCGGGACGCTGACTCCAACGAAGACTACGACCTCCCCCATTCTCCTCCTAGTCGACCCCTCCAAGTCCTCCGCCGTTGGCCTTGGCATCTCTGCCGGTTCCGCTTGTGCCCCTGCCACCTTCACCGTCGTTTCCAAGGACAGGGACTTGCGCAGGGTCCCAACTAGCGACACGTGCGTCCGCGTCTCCCTGGCAGCTAGTGTGGACGATGCCAACCTCGACGGTGCAGTCAAGGACAACGGCGATGGCTCCTACGCCGTCACCTACGTATTCCATAAGCGCGACAATTATATGGTCCACGTTGCCGCGCTCGTTCGCCACACATCACCTTCGCGAGCGCCGGCGCCAAGACGTCCTTCGCATCAGAGAACACGAGGAGAGAGAGTGAGAGGTGGGGAAGAAGAAAAAGAATTGATATGTGGGACCTACTGCAATATTTTATCATATCTCACTAACATGTGGACCCTATTTGCAGAAACCGCTTCTCAAACCACTAAGGAGTTGATTTGTACCAATTTTTGAATATGAGAAAGATATTATATATAGTTTTATGGTTGAGGGATACGATTCAGTCAGGAGCAAAAGATGAGGGAGACAAAACAGACTTATTGCCTAAACTTTTTCCATAGTGGCCGGTCAGGTAACACGCGCGCGATGGCAGATGGAAGTGGAACCAAACAAGACATGCCATTGCCACATGCCGGTTGCCAAGGGACAGATCACGGATGGACTCTGTTCGGCTCCTAGCACTGTCGCACTGAGAAATACTCCTTTCGTTCCATAATATAACAATTTAGAACATGATTGGACATTGGTATATCTAGATTCATTGTATTATGCAGTGTCACATTTACTCATAGGTTGCTATATTATGAGACGGATGAAGTAGTAGCCCACCACTACTAACTTCTGACCCTTATGCCACGCTTTCTTGTCGCAACGGCAAGATTTGGTTGCAATAAGGGGTGTTATCGCAACCATTTATATTTTCGGTTGCAATAGATGGAATTTTTGCCACGTAAATTATTTCGTGGCCCTAAGTACAAAGATCGTTGCAATAAGTAAGTGCTATTGCAACTAATTGTAAATTGGTTGCAATAAGTCCTTACTATTGCCATGATTTGATTTACGTTGCGGGTATTTTTATTGGCGTTGCAATACTAAGATGATATTGCAACTCTTTAGCTAATGGTTGCAAAAGCGCATCTATATTGCAACGAATATGATTCGTTGTATGTAATAATCATTTGCGTTGCAAAAAAGTTGTACATATAGCAACGAAAAAATAAGTCGTTGCAATAACTATGGTTCAAGAGCACAGCGCTTTTAGTAAAAAATAAAAAAAAGAGTTTCGAATATGAGACCTTGAAGACCACACCATATTTGTTTTCTTCATTAGACATACGTTGCAAAAAGATTGTACATATAACAACGAATACTAAACCATTGCAATACCTAAGGTTCTTGAGCACGATGGTTATATAAGTAAAAAATAAATTAATAAACAAATAAATCACCACCAAGTTTCGAGCGTGAGACATCTCATCTCAGGGCTAGGATAGGTGTTTACCACTACATTCTTTATGTGTTTGTGTTAATAGTACTGACAGAAACTTTTTATAAAATATGTAGAACGTATTTAGGTATTGAAACATGATCTGATCTTGTATACTGATTTACATACATGTGCACAATCGGTTGCCTTCCTTCTTCCTCTTTCCAAGACTGTTGTCACCACCGCCTCTTTCCCCAGGCGTGGTCGCGGCCCTCCTTGCAAACATCGTCACGTCCTCGCTCCCTGCAGCTGCTGGTGTCCCTGTCGCTGTTGCCGCTTGGTCACCATGTGTAGATATATATGTAGCAGGAGTGAGTAGATACACATACGTATCCTCATCCAGTTTGATTCTCGTGCTGTTGTGAGACACATACATAGGACAAGGTTGTGGCGGCACGCCGGTCCAAGGTAGATATATGTATATATAAACTATATATATAGAAAAAGAAAATGGGACTGATTATTAATTGGTTCCAACGAATGACGTACTAGTACAAATTATAAAGGTACATGTATATAGTATGTTGCTACCTCTTGTACAGTATGTTGCTAGCAAATATGCTGCTTGCTGATACCATGTACATATATGCAAGCAGCTAGCCAAGCTATCTAGAGTTCGTATCCCCTCAGTAAGCAGGACTAACGACATGTAACCACTAATTCGTTTGAACATCTTAAATAAGCTAAAAAGGAAACTTGTAAATTTTAAAATACGACATGCATTTTGGTGTGGTTTGTTGACCACCAGAAACGTATTGATTGATGTCGCCTCCACCAAGGAAGCATAAGAAATACTAAAATGTTGAGAGAGGGACTCAGGCCCTCTTCAATTATTACAGGTTCATTGTTTTCTGAAAACATGTCTGCAAAAATATCAAATAAATGCGCAAAAGTTCACATTTTCCGCACTTCTTCCATGAGCAAATTTTACACAAAAAAATCATCATCAGAATTTTCTCCTAGTGTACCGAATCGAGGGACGACTCCATCAGCAATGTAAGTGTCATCTGGGTCTTCGTCTTCATCAAACAGGTCATCGTCAGGTTCAGCCATTGGTGTTGCAAGAGCCTGCTCAATAACACAAGCATCAACACTAACCCCACCAAGGTCAGACCTACTCCATGGTGTTCAAGATTCATATCTTCCACTCCTACAACAACTGAGTCCAGATCGAGCTCACCCATCTTATCAGTACCTTCTCCTTCAGGCATGGCAAACAGGTTTCTAGCCTGCACTCTAAGGACACCACACCAATTTGGTTTCCTTGGATTTCTGGCATAAAACACTTGCTCCGCTTGTGTGCTCAAGATGTAAGGTTCATTTGAATACCTAAACCGAGTGATATCAATATGGATAATCCCAAATTTATTCTTACTGTACCCTCTAGATTTGCTGGTACTTGCTGCAGGTACATCAAACCAGTCACATTGGAACAACATTACTTCTTTCTCACCAGGAAAATCGAGGCAGATGATTTTCCTAAGGACACCATACCAGCCCATGTTTCCTGTACTTTCATCGCCCTTCACAAATACACCACTATTTTGAGTAGTTAAGGAGTTTCTATGGAAGAGACCCGAAGAAGGAAGCCATTTATGAAACACCTATTGAACACACGAGCTAGACAGTTTGGACCACGAGATAGATAATAAATCATGTCATCAACTTCCCCTTGGGCACGCGACGTCTTGATCTGTAGTTAGCATCATTTTTAAAATATATTAGGGACTAATAAATTAACCAGTAGCATGTGCAAACTGAACAAAGAAAATATGGATAAATATATTAGGGATGACTCACTTTACGCTCAAACCATGATACAAACTCCTCCTTGTGTCTTTTATCAACACGCCGAGGGTCGGTTTTCTTCAGCTCAACCATATGCTCACTTTCCACAACAATTGCAAATGCGTCCATTAGTTACATATATATTTTAAACATTACTGAGCACCATAAAAAAATCAAATTTAAAATATAGCTTACTTTATCCATCTTGTGACCTCGACACAGTTGGTTAATATGTAATGCCTCATCCTCTGCAGGTCAATATCAGAAACATTTTCAAGAGTACATCCTTTCCTGCTGTAGTCAAGGCTCCCAAATATACTTAGCCCAGATGGTGGTTCACTAGCAGCGGCACTTTCATGACGCTCTGGACGATCAAGCTTGGTACTAATATTATCAAAGAAGCGAGAGCAAAATGTGAGGCATTCCTCAGATATATACCCCACTGCAATTGAACCTTCAGGGCACGCTTTGTTCTTCACATAGCCTTTAAGAGTACGAAGGTATCTCTCAACCGGGTACATCCATCTATAACACACAGGGCCTCCGAGGCTAGCTTCGTCAGCAAGATGAACTGGTAAGTGCATCATAATATCAAAAAAAGCTGGTGGAAAAATCATCTCTAGCCGACAAAGGGTCTCCTTAATTGAAGTGCTCAGTTTTTCAATTTCTGAAAGCTCCAACTCCTTTGAACACAGTGAGTTAAAGAACCTACTTAGATCGATCAATGGGATCACCACATCTTCAGGCAATATGTCGCTCACCACTAAGGGCAAAAGTTTTTGCAAGATTATGTGGAGGTCATGACTTTTAAGTCCAGAAACCTTGCAACCATCGACGTCCACACATCTCCTAATATTTGTGGCATAACCATCAGGGAACTTGATGTCATGTAAAAATTTGCACAGAATTTCCTTTTGATCCTTGCTTAGAGAGTATAACGCTGGTGGCAAGGTGTACTTACCCTTTTTGAGCACTGGATGCTGATCTTTCCTTATACCCATATGCTGCATATCAAGTCGAGCCTTGTCACTGTCCTTGCATTTACCTGGTAACTCTAGCAAAGTCCCCAGTAAACTCTCACATATGTTCTTCTCAATATGCATGACATCCAAATTATGTCGTACAAGCAATGTTTCCCAATAAGGAAGCTCAAAGAAAACACTCTTCTTCCTCCAGTTGTGCCACCTATTTTCTTCATTACATTGCTTCCTTTTCCTTGTATCCTTTCCAAAAGTCACTTGCTGGAAACTCTCGTAGTCCCGCAACACCTGCCCACCACTGAGCGGCACTGGTGCTTCCCTGGTTTCAGCCTTGTTATTGAAGCTCACCTTGTTCCTTCGCCACTTGTGGTTCATGGGCAAAAATCGACGATGTGCCATGTAGCAATGCTTTGAACCATATTTTAACCACAAGTAATCGGTATGCCTATGACAATAAGGACAAGCAAACTTTCCTTTTGTGCTACAGCCAGATAACATCGCATAAGCCGGGAAATCATTAATTGTCCACAACAGAATTGCATGTAGAGTGAAATTCTTCTTCTCCTTCTCATCCCATGTTTTAACTCCTTTAACCCACAGATCATGCAGCTCATCTATCAGAGGTTGCAAATATACATCAATGTTCACTCCAGGAGATTTCGGCCCAGGTATCAACATTGACATCATCCAATAAGGTTGTTTCATACACAACCAAGGAGGAAGGTTATAAGGAATCAGTATGGCAGGCCAACAAGTGTAATTAATATTCAACATTCCAAACGGATTGAAGCCATCAGATGCAAGTCCCAGCCTAACATTACGTGGATCCGAATTAAATTTCTTATACTTTTCATTCACATGCTGCCATGCCAATGAGTCTGCTGGGTGCCTCATTTTCCCATCACGAATGCATTCTTCCTTGTGCCACCGCATCAATGATGATGTTTTCTCTGACATATATAATCTTTGCAATCGAGGAGTGAGTGGAAAATACCTTAGAACTTTGCATGGAGTGCGCTTCTTTGCTCCACCACTTTCGCTAGGCTCATCAATCTCATCGGAATTTGTGTTGTTCTTCCACCTACTCTCTCCACATGTTGGACATGTGTCCATATCAGCAAATGTCCCACGGAATAACACACAGTCATTGACACAAGCATGGATCTTAATGTATGTGAGGCCAAGGTCGCGAATAACCTTCTGTGCTTTCTCATAAGTTTCTGGGATACAAAATCCTGGGGGAAACGCATATGAGATTAATTCAAGTGTTTGCCCTGCGTTTTCCTTACTCCATCCACCCATGCACTTAAGTTGAAAGAGCCTCACCATGAAAGATAACTTGGTAAGCCTGGAACCAGGCCCCAACTCTTGCTGCGCATCTTTCAACAAAGCATAGAATTTCTTTGCACTCTCATTTGGCTCTTCGGTGTCATTACCACTGGACTCACCCCTAATCATTGCGGACAGCATATTGGTTGCAGATGACGCATCATCTGTCGGGCCTACATTCAGATCCCTATCATCATTCCAAGGTTTAGCAGTAACTTTCTCTTTGACAAAATTCTCATTAAACCCTTTATTTAACAAGTGCATCTGAACCTCAGATTTTGTTTTGTACACAATTCCACGGCACCTTGAACATGGACAGGGTGCAGTTTCTAATGCATAGGTGCCTTCAAAAATAGTACCAATAAATTTCTCGAATCCTGTTTGCCACTCATCTGCTGACCGAGGCAACAACATCCAACTCCAATCATCATCATGTGCCATTAATTATATCTTCCAAATGTCACGAGGTTTTGTTGCACCAAGTTAATTGAAGGGATCAAACTAAATTGGAGATAGGAAAAAAAACAATGATGAAAGATCTTGCAATACCAAATCCTTGAAGCCTAGCCCTATCCCTGTAAACACTAAGCAGCAAATTGATTTATAAGCGGCACGGGATCTGATGCATGGTTGCCTGGTTGGTTCAGAGATCGAGTACTGAACTAAAGACTAAAGTACTGAACTGCAACAAATTGATTTGTCTTTTTAAATGCCTAAATGGCTTACCACGCCGGGAAGATGGACGTCCTCATCCGTGCGGTGCCACAGTGCCGGTCGCCGGAAGAAGGAAGAGGGATGTCCGTGCTCGCGAGTCGCGTCTGGCCCTAGCACCGTAGCACGCCGACGCCGTCATGTGCACACGATGACGCGATACGCGAAGCAGCACCGTGCAACGCAGTCGCGATCAGGAATACAAGCGGCGCCGCTGCCAGTTCGCTACTTGCCTTGCCGCCTGATTAGGTCATAGCCTGATATTTTTTTCCTAGGCAAAACTGATAGCCTCATACTGGGCTTTGGAGACACGTTCCCAGGCCAAATGCCATTTGGCGCAATGAGGTCTGTTGGCTGATGCCAAACGATGGTACATGAGTACCACCTCGCTATTTGGAAACACATGAAACGTAGTTTAAATGTTGAAAGAACAGAATTGCATTGAACTTCTTGTATAGTACATACGTACATGCATTCCAAACACGTTGGATCTGATTAGGCCAGGTGCTTTGCTGGGCTAATTTTTTTATTCTATTTTTGTTTAACTTTTTAAATTGAATGTTCCAATTGTATTGAAAATTTTTTTTAAATGTATTTTTTCATTATTCCAACTTTTTTGTTGAAATTTAAAATTGAAGATTCCTACTACACCACACACTCACACCACACTCCTACACACCTTCTACTAACCTACAACTAGAGAGATAACTTGAGACAACAAGGCTATGTAGACGACAGACACGTCGCAATCCCTCTGTGGCTCAACGCACGTGGCGGCTCAGGGGGGGGGAGGGGTGCAGGGCGCACTTTATGTCATCGTCAGAGCTGCACAATTTCCGCGCTTTATGTCATCGTCAGAAAACTGGCTGCCAACAGATTTGAAGGAAGGTTCTAGGATTGCAACAAAAATGACTTACAAGGAATATTTAAAGCTGAAAGGGGACATTCCACAAATTAGTAATTAATTTTCTTTCTAAACCAATTTATTATATTACTACTAATTTTTTTAGAACTAAAGCTTTTAACTTTGTGTGCAGTGGCATTTGTCGAGCAACGTGACAATGGTGGCATTACATTTGAAGACGATGAAAGTAACGGAAGCAATGCGACACCACCCTCAAATAGGCCAAGCCATGCAAGGAAGAAAAGGGAAGAGCGAAATGGTTTGTGATCATTCATACACTTTTAATAGTGGGTTCACATATCTTAATTGAGAACTAGAACAACTCAAGTTTGTTGTTGTCATTTTTGCAAGGAGATGGCTCCAATCAACGCAAGAAAAGAGGTCGTGGCATTGTTAAAGGATTAGCAGTAACTGCCAAGAGAGTTAAGGAACGCACTCAAAAACTCCCAATTGAATTTGGAAGTCGTGGAGGTCCAATTGGACCAAACACCCGTGCATTTATCGATGAGGTCGTACTGTCTACAAGAAATTGGGCCCCACTAATTGGAGTAAACAGTTGGAAGGGTATAAATGAAGGTGTCAAAGAAGAAATTGCAGAAGAGATACTGGTATGTTGTGTACTATTTTTTTCTACTCTTGTGACACATAAAATTAATTATGGTAAACAATTTGATTGTTTTTTAATTGGGAACAGCTCACGTGGAACTTCATCAACATTGCCACTGAGGATAAAAAAAAGAGATAATATGGAAAATTGCTAGAGAGTGGTACAAAGGATGGCGAGCAGCTCTGAGTGCCACATACAAGCTTTATAATAATTATGGTGAGAGAATCCAAAATAAACCTGAAGAAATAGACCTTTTTGAGTGGCACTACTTGCTGTTGTTTTTTGGAACTGATGAATTCAAGGTCAGTTCGAGTAAAAACTACTTTGTCAAACAAACTTTATCAACCAACATTGCATTGTTACATACCACTTGTTTTCATTATGCAGAAGGTTAGCACCCAGAACTCCTCCAACCGTCAGCAGCAAAAAACCCAGCATGTGTCTAGTTCAATGAACTTCTCCCAGCGCAGCTTTGATATGGTAATCATTACGCACACTAATCTAGTCCTTCTATTGTATGATGCAATACTTGTGTGTTGAATTATATTTTGGCATCCTATAGAGAGATAAAGATACTGGTGAAGAGCCAAGTGATCATATTCTTTGGAAGGCCACTCACACAAAACACGGCAAATGGTCAAATTCTGCATCATTTCAAGTATATGTGAGTAAATCTTTCATCAAGCTTTTTTCATAGCTACTGGTTGTGTCAAGCAATGCAACCCTAACGAATTTTGTTATTTGATTTAGGAAAACGCAGCCTTAAAAATGGCTGAGATTGAGTCAGAACCTAATAGACAAGCACTTTCGGCCGCTAAGGAGAACATGATTTTCCAATCATGCTACAAAGAAACCACACAGATAAAATCATCCAAAGTACACGGGCATGGATACATGGCTAAGTATCGAACTCGCAGAGATCTTATGAAACAGAACCTTGAAGTACATGCACGTGCTGAAGCTGCAGCCAAGGAGAAGAGAATTGCTTATGAAGTAGAGATTGAGAAGCTGAAAGAACAGCTTGCACACGAAGCTGCAGAAAGGGAAAGGGAGAAGGAAGAAAATAGGAGAAAGATGCAAGAGGATCTGCAAAATGCAAAGAACGAAATGAGGCAAGAAATGCATAAGATGCTAGTGCAACACAAAGATGGAACTATGAATCAGGTAATATTTCATAATACTTTTTTATCATTCGCCCTTTTAATAAACTCATCATTTTGATGCTAATCTTTTACCTCAATATTTGTATGTGTAGAGTACACCGCAAAACAATGACAACATACAAATTGAACCAACCACACAAGAGGGCGATGAGACTGATGTACATGCAAATGATGAGAATGAAGATGCATTACAACAGGTAATCACATTGTTGCTCTATGTTCCAAGTAATCTTGAGCTATGTACCTTAAACTCTAGCTAAAACCGATTGAACAATTTAATGTTTGTAGACTCAACCAGGAAGCATTGTCACAGTACAAAGAGCTGCAGAACCACCTACTGCTCGCGCCACTACATCTGCTACTAATGTCAGCAAAAATCTTTTGAAAGAAAACATTGCAAATGTGGCAGCACCAAAGAAATTTGTCACTACGCAACAGCTGATGAATAGAACAAGAAATTCTAAAAAGAAGGTAATAACTACAATATGTTATGAGCTAATTGGAAACTAAATTGTGCTCATTTTATCATGGCTCTTTTCTGGACAGACCTAAACTAACACTATGATGCCATGAGAAATAGATATGATTTGGGTGTAATTTTTGTTTTGTCGTGTTCTTTAATATAGAGTGCACAAATCTGCCATTTATTTAACATTGGTGTGCATTTAAAGATTATAATTTATCGTTGTCTAGAACTCTAGTTATGATTTCTACAAGTAACTATACTGTACTGCTGCCTGTACTGCTGCTGCCTTAAAAATTAAGATACTTTGATAGCAAAATGGTTGTATGTATATTATTTTTCTCAATTTTTAGTTCTACTTTTGCTTAGGTAAATTGGCAACACTCTCTTCATAGTTTTGATGAATTTTTCTTTTGGTTATTAATTACCACCATGCTCTATCTAAGTATCTTTACATTTTGTGCATGACGTAGTGAACCTAATATTTGTCTAATACCCCAATCTTGTTCTTTTGATCAGTAGGTGGACAAGGTTTGAGTGGGTGGCTCATAATTAACGAGGACATAGCTGAGGTGATGACATGTTCCTGCTAGGGAAACCTTGAGGTGCTGCATAGATGCTAGGAAGTCTTCTACTGCTGCAAGTTTTAAAAAGTTGTGAATGATGAGTGAACTGTACACTCCTTTATGATTTTAGCTACTATTTCAATGTTTTGTCAACTTATTGAATGATTGGTTATAATTAATATATGTGAGTGTAATTGCTTTAGATACGGTTTTATTGTTTTTTTGCAATGATGATAATTCAATTGCTACCGGCGTTACAATACAAACTATCACAATGAGCTGCTATGTGTGGCAATAAGATTATATGGCAACGAACTTATTTGCGTGGCAATATGATATATGACAACGAATAAAATTGCGTTGCATATGGTACTATTGGCACGACATGACTACGGTGGCAACAACATATGATCTCTCGCAATGAATGAAGTTACGTGGCAAATGATACTTTTGCCATGGCACAACGATCGTGGCAATAACGTATGGTCTCTTGCAATGAACAAAATTGCGTGGCAAAAGATGCTATGGCTACACTCAATGATTGTGGCAATAAATATGATCTCTCGCAACTATTAAAATTTCGTGGCAAATGGTCTACTTGCCACGGCATGGAGGTCGTGGCAATAACACTTTAGGCAACACAATTCTAGCGTGGCAATACAGACTATTGCAACGACATTGGTCGTGGCAAGTGTCTCTATTGCTACGACATTGATCGTTGCATGTACCATATCTTGCGACGACGATGTTCGTGGCAAGTGCTTATATTGCCACGACCATGAATGTTGCGACAACGTCCTATTGCCATGCTTGGCAACGGACATCTGTGGTTGCAAGAAACCCTAACACTTGCAACGCCAAACTAACAATGGTTGCAATAACTTAATGCAACGAGACTTTTTGCAACCATTGGCAACGAACACGATTTGGTGGCAACATCTACCTTTTGCAACCAAATTGGGCATATTGCAACGAATTTTCATCATTGCGCAAGGGTTAGACATTAGTAGTGCACAGAGGAAGCTTTCTTTTCTGGGCCGTACGTGTTTTACTTGGGCCGTACCACCACTGCTGGTCACCTTGTTACATTACGCACGCGCTGTGCTCAACCTCTTTGTGGTTTGTGCACGAAGAACCTGAGTCAACCACGCGCAGCGCCTGAAGACAGTCGACAATTGCGCGCCGCGACTGACACTTCGACAGTGACTGCTTGATATCCGCAGCACGTGAAGTAAAACTTTGGCAAGAGGACGTATAATACTGGTCTACTGCTTCCGGAGATGGAAAATCTGAGTAATACCGGGGGAGTCAGCATCTTCTATTCTGATCGGTAAAAGCGGTCGAGATACGGCAGAGAAATGGACGATGGCGCCACATGTAACACTGCTGTAGAATTGTGTTTTTTAAGGCCATTGTCCAGGGACCAACTGCCCAAGCTGGTACTTGTCTTCGGAAAAACAGATTACAGGGAGAATTCGCAACCGCTGTTCGCTCTGAGTGGAGATTCCCATCGATTCCTATTAGTATGTCCTACGCACTGCCTCAGCGATTTCATATTGTGAACATGGACATAATATGCCTGTTCATTCATATTTTGCAGGTGATATGTGTTCCTAGCAAGAGCAACCCGTGAAACTCGCGATGTTTATACAGCTGGTGTTGTTGCTGCTATTTTATGGAGTTGGTAACGTCGTCCATTGCTCAACTGTCCACGAGGACAACATCGATCTGCAGTCACTGCTAGATTTCAAGAAGGGCATCACTGAAGATCCAAGCAGAGCCTTAAGTTCTTGGAACACTAGCACTCACTTCTGTTGGTGGAATGGTGTCATGTGCACCACTGCACGGCCATTTCGCGTCTCAGCGCTGAATCTCTCCGCCCAAAGCTTGGCAGGGGAAATCACCTTCTCCCTTGCAAACCTCACGTTTCTTACTGCCCTTGACTTGTCCTCAAATCGCTTCTTTGGTCGGTTCCCTCTCCTTAACCACCTACAGCATCTGGGTTTCCTTTACATGAATGACAACTCTCTAGATGGGATTATTCCTGACACACTTACAAATTGTTCCAAATTGACACAAATAAACCTCTCTAATAACCAGCTGTGGGGTGCAATTCCTCCTAAAATAGGATCCCTTACCAATCTACAATATTTGAACCTTGACAATAATGGTCTCACTGGAATCATCCCTGCAACCGTTGATAACCTTACCAAACTTGGATATTTGAGCGTTGGTATGAATAATCTCACTGGAATCATCCCTGCAACCGTTGGAAATCTCACCCAGTTAACAGTTCTCAGGCTTGAATACAATCAGTTTGAAGGAAAAATCCCAGATGGGGTCTGGCAACTGGCAAATCTGACATCTCTCCTCCTAGGTCAGAATAGGCTATCAGGTGGAATCCACAGGCCTTAAGCCCGCTTCTTCTCACATTACTTTGTTTAGAGGAAAAATATGCTACGCCCAGTTTTGTGCTTTTGGCACCAAACTTTTGCTATGCCCTCCCAAGTACTCCAACAGATAAAACAAGTTTGAAGGTCACATTTGAGCAGTGTAGCTGAGCAAAATATTGCATCAGTAATTCAGAATTGTCGCAGTACTCCCAAGTGCAAACGAACCTATAATTTTACCATTTGAACCATTGCAATAAGATAACATCTACATTCCTCAGAAAGCTTACATTCAGCAAGACCCTTTTGTGATGTTATCATGTTAAATACGTTCAAGTGACAACACCTAGAGAAGTAGATCTATCAATATTGGTAATATCCATCTAGTCTCCTAGTAACAAAATTATGGCATGAAATCGTACCCATCTTTTCATATCTACCCTATTAAAATTTGATAGTATAAAGACTTGCGCACACTTTGACCACACCAAAAATTCAGGTAGGCATCAAAGCAAACCAACCCGAAATCTCTGCCCCTGTCCAGTTCCGGATGAAATGTACAGAGCTGGATGACAAGTTAAGCTACGTGATTGGAAACTGGACATACCGCAACAAACTTGCCAGCTCAAACAGTGACAGGCAGCGGTGGGTGACAAGGTGAAAAGTTTCAGTAACTGTCAAGTTTGACGGACTCAAGGTCTTCGTTCCCAAATCCCAACGGCGGCAAAGCTGATATAAGGCTTGAGCTTGAGTGCTCGACCATGGAACATGCAAGTTCAATTGTGTGGATGTGAGGCCGCTGTAAAACCAGTTTTAAGCCCCTACCCCCTGAGGCCTGAGCCAGATTAGTACCCAACTCAAAGTTCGCACTTCACATACCACCCAGCAAAACAAAGCAAAATTTCCATCCTGTGCGCTCCGGGCAAGCAGAGGAACAGAGAAGAGCGCTGCTCTCTTTTGCCTGGTTAATACTTTAACTTCTCCTTTGGATTTTTTGCTCCGTCAGCTTTAGTTAGTACCTACTAAAATTAGTTGTTGCGAGTAAGCTGTGAAATATTTCAGAAAACTTTTTTAGAGGACTTTCAGAAAGTTACACCTTTGTGTATATTTTAGTGAAGTACAACTTTGTGTTTCAAATTACATTTAGCTGTTATCGACTTATGGTACCTCCATTTGCAGCATGGTAGGGACTAGGACTTGGGAAGTTGGGACTGTAAGCTTACCAGAGTTGGAGAGTAGGGTTGATTGCGTAGCCATGAAGTAGCTCCAATAGTGAACATAATATGGTGCAATGTTTATGGTTCACGTCTTGCAGTTGCAGGTAGCGAGGGAGGGCCTGATGTCTGTCAACAAACCGGTGAAACTGACCATGCCTGTTCTATTGACATTGTTGCTGTTGTCCTATGGAACTGGAAGCATTCGTTGCACAACGGTCGCTGGGAACAGCACGGATGTGCTCTCGTTGCTCGATTTCAAAGCCACCACCAACGATCCAAGAGGAGCCTTGAGCTCCTGGAACACCAGCATCCACTACTGTTGGTGGAGCGGCGTCAAGTGTAACCCGAAGACCCGAGGGCGAGTCATGGCTCTGAAACTCGCGGGACAAGGTTTATCAGGCCAAATCGCCTCCTCTCTTGGGAACTTAACGGACCTTCATACACTCGACCTGTCCGGCAATAATTTCTCTGGCCAAATACCCCCTTTAACCAATCTTCAGAAGTTGAAATACCTTCGTCTGGGCCAGAATTCTTTGGATGGTATAATTCCAGATTCGCTCACAAATTGTTCCAATCTATTTTATTTAGACCTCTCTAATAACATGCTAGAGGGCACAATCCCCCCGAAAATAGGTTTCTTAAAAAATCTTTCTGTATTGGCCTTCACTTCGAATTTTCTCACCGGGAACGTCCCCTCAACCCTTGGCAACCTTACAAACTTGAATATAATGATCCTCGCACATAATAAGATTGACGGAAACATTCCTCAAGAACTGGGGCAACTGTCAAACTTGGGGTGGTTGTCCCTAAGTGAAAACAACCTATCAGGTGGTTTTCCGCAGGGATTCTTCAAAAATCTATCTTCTCTTCAAAAATTAAACATTCAGGCGACCTTGCTTGGTGGCACATTGCCATTTGACATTGGCAATACACTCCCTAATCTCACAAAACTTTTCTTGGCTGATAACATGTTTGAAGGTCATATCCCAGCTTCTTTAGGCAATGCTTCATTGCTAGAAGTGATAGATCTATCGTCAAACAATCTTACTGGCCAAGTTCCCAGTTCTTTTGGGTGGCTTTCTGGTTTGTCTACTTTAAACCTTGCGACAAACAAGCTTGAAAATAAGGACAACCAAGGTTGGGAATTCTTACATGCCCTCAGAAACAGCAGTAATCTAAAAATGCTCTCACTAGCTGGAAATCAGTTACTTGGAGTAATGCCAGATTCGATTGGTAGCCTACCCATCAACCTGACGACTTTATTATTTGGTGGGAACATCCTAACAGGGGTAGCTCCCCCAAGCATTGGGAACCTTCAAGGCTTAATTGCATTGGGGCTAGATTATAACGGTTTTAATGGTACAATTGAGTGGATTGGCAAACTGAAAAACTTGCAATCTTCGAAATAACAATTTCACTGGGCCTATTCCATACTCTATTGGCAAGCTTACACAGCTGACAGAGCTCTATCTGAGAAACAATGCATTTGAAGGTCACATACCGCCCTCCTTGGGAAACCCTCAACTACTGTTAAAGCTGGATCTTAGCTACAACAAACTTCAAGGTACCATACCTCTAGAGATTAGTAACCTTAGACAACTCATCTACCTACAACTTGCATCAAACAAGCTTAATGGGGGAATACCTGATGCGTTGGGGATGTGCCAAAACTTAGTAACCATCCAAATGGACCAAAACTTTTTCACAGGAACTATTCCAATTTCTTTTAGCAACCTAAAAGGCTTGAGCGTACTAAATCTTTCCCACAACAACTTATCAGGTACCATTCCAGCAGTACTGGGTGATCTAACTCTACTCAGCAAGCTGGACCTTTCTTATAATAATCTCCGAGGAGAAATACCAAGGGATGGAATATTCACAAATGCTACATCTGTTTATCTTGAAGGCAATTGGAGACTAGGCAGACCAGTACCAGAGGAGGATTTCCATAAGAAATTGCCCCAAAAAGTTTCTCACAGAACTGAAAGGAACAGCAATGTCGCCAGATTGTTGATTCCAATATTTGGCTTCATATCACTCATAGTGTTGATTTACCTTATATTACACATGACAAAAACATCTAGACGGACATATATATTGCTGCTTTCCTTTGGTAAGCAATTCCCAAGAGTTTCTTACAAGGATCTAGCTCGAGCTACAGGGAACTTCTCAGAGTCAAACTTAATTGGAAGAGGAAGCTACAGTTCAGTATACAGAGCAAAGTTAACTCAGGCTAATATACGAGTGGCTATTAAGGTTTTTGACCTTGACAAGAGATATGCAGACAAAAGTTTCGTGTCAGAATGTGAGGTTTTGAGAAGCATTCGACATCGAAACATTCTTCCTATCCTAACTTCATGTTCAACAATAGACAATAGTGGTAGTGCTTTCAAAGCTCTAATTTACGAATACATGCCTAATGGTAATTTGGATACGTGGTTGCATAAAAAATTTGTCAGTGTTACTACAAAATGTTTGAGCTTAGCCCAACGAATAAGTATAGCTGTTGACATTGCTAATGCATTGTCCTATTTACACCATGAATGTGAAAGGTCCATTGCCCATTGTGATTTGAAGCCAACTAATATCCTTCTTGACGATTATATGAGTGCATATTTGGGAGACTTTGGTATTTCAAGCTTCGTTCTTGAGTCCCCGTTTGCCTCACTTGGACGTTCGAGTCCAAATAACTCAGTTGGGCTGAAGGGAACTATAGGCTATATAGCTCCAGGTATATTTTCAAGCAAGGCAATCTGGTTTCTGCATTGATACTTTATTACATTGTATTGATTTGTGTAATTTTGTCATTTTCTTTTTCAGAGTATGCACAGTTGGCCCATGCATCAACCAATGGGGATGTTTACAGTTTTGGAATAATACTTCTAGAGATGCTGACGGGTAAAAGACCAACAGACCCTATGTTTGAGAACGAGCTCAACATTGTCAACTTTGTGGAGAAGAACTTCCCAGAGCAGATACTGCAGATAATTGATGATCAACTCCAAGAAGAATGCAAGGGATTCAATCAAGAAAGGATCGAGCAAGAAAATAAGTTCGATAAATGCTTGCTGTCTGTAGTGCAAGTTGCTCTTTCTTGCACTCGTCCGATCCCAAGAGAACGAATGGACATTAGAGAAATAGCTACTAAGTTGCAAGCAATCAGAACGTCCTACGCTGAAGTGACCAAGCGAGACGATATGCTTCGAAGAAGAGAGTTACAATGTACCATGGAACTTGTGTAATTGTGTTGTCTGTTGGCTTTGAATACGGCGTGCATAAAACATGATAAATTGGTCATCAGCATACACAGTGTGAAAGTACTCTTCTGTACTGCAATATATGGCTGTGTGTGCGACTATGGTGGAAAGCAGTATTGGTATGCACTGTGCACTGACATTTTGATTTGGATTTCGCAAATTTGGGGAACGGTTTCTACAGTTTATCTAACTGGGATAATGGGATTGTGAAGGATATAAGCTAGGTGGTTCTGTTCTTGGACAGCCTGTCATGGTGATTAATACTCCAGGAACATAAACCATAAACTGCATATTTGGTGTCCGATTACATGGATCAACACTGCTAATCTTTCACTGAGGAGTTAGGATTATCACAACCTAAGTCGGGCCGATCCCTAAATCCAAATCCTAACCTGCAGTTGCTAATCAGTAGAGAGGAGTATAAGAGATTCAGGAAACCATCGGGCCTGTGGTGTGACCACTCACCGCGTGCCGGTCTGTGCGCCGCCGCGGCGTCTTCCTCTTCCCCTAAGGAGAATCGACGGCATCAGCCAGGATGAAGCCGCCGGAGCCCGCGCCCCAGCAAAGGCAGAATGCATATCCCGAGCTCAAGGGGAAGGCGCCCCTAGCTGAGGCCGTCGACTCTCCGAACGGGAATAGGAAGACGCCGCTGCTCGAGGTCGGTGAGTCTTCCGCGCGCCCGGCGTCAACGTGCGCGGCCGCGGCGTCTCTCAGGTCTGAGCTGCAAAGGCTGCAACCTCGCGGTGAAGTGGAACCGTAGATGGGCTCTGTTCGGCACTTGCTTTTCTGGGCCACATGTATACTACTTGGGCCGTTCTACCACTTCTAGCCCACACTGCGTGCAAACCCTGCTGCGCCGTCGCAAGCTTGACTATTAGGCCGTGTTATTTCCTAATCTTTCCCAACTCTTTTTTCACGCACACATTTTTTAAATGGCTAAACGATATATTTTTCATAAAATTTTTTTATATGAAAGTTATTTTAAAAAATCATATTAATTTATTTTTTAAAAAATAACTAATACTTAATTAATTATGTGTTAATGAATCATTTCGTTTTACTGTGTTGGAGGGATTAGTTTCTAACCTCACCTGCCGAACGCATCCGTAATCTCTCTTCCCTTCATAGACTCGGATTGGGACTGAGGCTTTGTTCTTTTGGCTGTGTTCCCAACCCCTCTCTCTCGTTTTTCGTACGCACGCTTTTTAAACTACTAAACGGTATATATTTTGCAAAAAGTTTCTATACAAAAGTTGCTTAAAAAAATCAAATTAATCTATTTTTGAAAAAAAAATTAGCTAATACTTAATTAATCACGCGCTAATGAACCGTTCCGTTTTTCGTGCGCACTATGCGCGTTTGGAACACAGCCAAACGAACGGACCCTCGTGTGCTTGGCGGGTCACTGCCACCAAATATTGGCGATGTCTTCCCGAATATCCAACTGATTTTGCTCGGTGGCAACAAATTCGAAGGCTCCATCCCTACTTCTTTGGGCAATGCTTCATCGCTCACACCGATAGATTTTTCAAATAACTAGTTGAGTGCCTGTGCGATGCAACTGGAAAAGAAGGTAGTATAAATTTAAAATTACACCAGGTAAAATGATGAAATGATTATTAAGCATAAACTTGTTATAACAACAAAAATATCCATTTTCAAGGCATGGCACAAGTGCTCATATCTTTGTCTCTAGAGCGGGTAGAGCCTTTGATGGTTGATTGGCGGCAGTGACCATCTCATCATGGCCTTGTTCTGATTCCTGAGCCTCTTGCCTTTCCGGCACAGGTAGTGCTGAAACTTCTCCTGCAAATAATACAGTCATTAGAAAGAATCGTTATGGAAATGCAAAAGAAACAGAACTGATTTTCTGAAGCAAGAAAATACCAAAAGATTGTTATGCATCAAAACGGCAGGGAACTTATATAGTCCGATCTACGGTTTGAGAATTTAGACTAAATGAAATATTGTGTGTATGCGGGCTGGAAGCAACACACCAGAAAAATCCCCAAAATGAACTGTACTTGTTAAATCAAATATTTCTAGAAAACCAACGTCAGACAATTTTGCAACTAATAAAACATTATAGAAAATTCAGATGACATGTAGTCAAAGATCAAGAGACTTTCTAAACTCCCTCGCAAGAGATAGACAAAGAGAGAGAGAGCGCGCGCTTCTAAGCTCAATGAAAAGGAATTCTCTCAACCATAAATATTTATGTGATACAAAAGGGAACAATTATTCAGATGCCTTTGCAGTGGTTGCATTGAATCTTTATGATGTACTCCAGTTTAGAGAGAGATATGCAAAGGTACAGGGATTTTTTTCACCGGAATTTCCAATTTACTATACCCAATTTGCAGTTTGTCCAATACCATTATTATACTTTTCTAGTACTGTTGAAATGTACGGTATTAGATGCACAGGACAAAGTGGCATAAAAGAAAACACGAGTTGAATGGAAATTATCAGAGCACCTGACGCATATGTGGTCCAGTTAGCGGCAGGAGATTTGATAGAAGCACAGAAATACACCTTTCAAAAAGGATTAGATTATTACTAAAAAAAGTATATATCCAGGAGACAAATTCTGCTCAAATTAACTTCAAAACTTGAAGTGCCTCCTAGTTCTTACACCTTTTGGGTAGTTCACTGATAAATGACATATAGGAACTCGGTTGTGGCTTGCAGATTTCAGTAGCTAGCTACGCAGCAAAAATCTCATATAATGCTAGAAACCTCTTTACATCTGCCAAGTCAGATTCACCTGGAACTGTTGTTATATTAGCAATTATTAGTTAGCTCAGCTGAACTGTAGATCCAAGTGTGAGTTACTCAAAAGAAGTCCAGCTCAGTCATCGTCAAAATAAAATGCATCGTGATAGTACTTATTACATGTTGAATAAGGTCATGCAAAGGTCCATGAAGTGGCGAAGCATCAAAATGCTGACAAATACCTACAGAAACACAAAGGCAGGATCCAAAAAGGTTGGCACAGAATTGTGATGGAAAATATGAGACATAGAATGTGACCACTGTAGTATCAAATAGTACATCTGATGGTATTGATGGAAAATAAAACTTAAAAGGCCTAAAATCTGAAATTCTGAAAAGTTGAGCAAGATGGTTGTCAAAATTGCAAGAACTGAAAATCTTCCATTGAATAATAAAAGATCTTGACCACACAATGTCTCAATTTTCTATTAATGTCCTATCAGTGGCAAAATTGTCTTAAGTTGGTTTTCTAGAAATATTTGATTTAAGAAGTAAAGTTCATTTTGGGGATTTTTCTGGCCGGTCAAATTTTTGCCCAACCCAGCAATAAAAAAATAATAATTAGTATCTGGTTCTTCATAAAACAAAAAGACTAATAAACAGGAAACAACAGTATTACCTGCGTACCTTTTAGGAGCCATTGGAGCTTCTCCACCAGGACAGCCTCCTAAACTGCAAGCACAGAGCAGAAAAACCAAGTTGACAAAATATAGTACCACCTGTTGCAGAAATCCTAAACTGCAAGCACAGAGCAGAAAAACCAAGTTGACAAAATATAGTACCACCTGTTGCAGTAATTTGAGTAATTTGGCAGTTTTAGAAAAACCAAGTTGACAAAAGGTATTTAAGACACGAAAAATATGTGTTCGAAGTGCAAGAATATTGTGTCAGTACTTGCATCTGCAGGGACAAAAGAAATAGCTCCTTCAATCTATTTACCATATTGAAAAAAATGCATAATGTCAGGCTTCTACCAGCAACTGCAAGAGATTCAAGGGTTCGCAGGTAGTTCAGAAGTGGTCCGCAGGTAAGAATATGGTTCATTGCTACTACGCAATAGATGTATAATACATTGGATCAGTTTTTCTACCTAAAGAGGGGCCAATGATAAAGAAATTTACAACATTGTCATGTACAAAGAAAAAAATAGCACAATAAAATTGACAAGGATTATGTACCCGTCTGCAACAGAATTGGCCAAATCATTGAACTCCTAAAAGGACAGGAGGATATTCAACAATTTATATAATTTAAAAATCCTTAAAGGAAAGAACTTAGATGTTATATACATTGTCCCCTCCTTGGTAATCAACATGCAAAGGAATCAAAGATTAAGCACAGTATAATTAGGTCACAGTATAGGAATAAACCCCTTCATAGTTCCTATGCACCGATATGCTAAATGGTCAAAGAGGTTTATTTTTTCCAAAGATCCTCACTAACTGCCACAAGGCAAGCAGAATTACAACGGAATGATAAATGCATCTCAGGATCATGTGTTTCAGACTTTCAGTTAGCTGAAATGCCACCTTCAAATCCAGCCAACATTTTAAAAGGAAAAGACACTAACATTATTGATATTGTTACGTCAGTGGCACTTGAAAAAATGAAGTGATGTGACTTTTATGAATACAAAGCGAGTCTCATGTGATGACCAATTCTGTTATGAGACACAAGTTTGTTCATCGGAATGGTGCTAAATTGTTGTCAGTCAAACCAGTAGAAAGGAAAGAAGTTTCAGGCTTTCTGGACAAATGGAGGTCTCATGCAATTGTCTCAACAGACTGTGGAGTGTAGACTTGTAGATGATTAACATATTGTTATGTTCCTAAGCACTCAAGAATTAAAAATATTTCTATTGATCAGACATCACAAAAACCCATCTGAACTACATGGAGCTATATGGATCAAGGCTCATGAAGTACAGTAATGCACAAGAACAGAGCATCTGAATCCTCTTAAGTGAGTTGACACTTAATCTGATCAAGCTTGATCACTTATCAATAATTTTTTTGAGATAAGAAGGTAGAGCTAGCTCTACCTTATAGCCATTTCATTGAAAGAAATATCAATATGCATCCTGCATAAGAAAAATAAACAGCACTGCAGATGCAACTTGCAACTAATAGAGGCACTAATAAAAATATTTTTTTCTATATACATGGTCATGCCTTGCAGTCTGCCAAAACATTTAGTTTAATTCCTAATAATACTCAAGACGTAAAATGCACTCGACATGTAAAATGTACATAACTCAATGTCTAACTTCTGTTTAGGATCAGGATGAAACAATGATCCCCTTCGTATCTATCACACCCCGATCCGGCACCGCCGTACAACGGCACCTGACAGGAGCACGTCATAGGAAAAACGGCGCGAACCGCTTCCTACGAGACCGCGATATCGGTACCAGTCTCAAGACATAGTGCTGGTACCCATGGTGACAATTATGAATCATTGCAATCCTTAAATTAAATAGAGGACTTATTTACCTTAACTTAAGTTGCAGCTCAGGACAACCTGAGAATGCAACTGACGACACAGAAGCAACAACAACAGCAAGAGCAACAGCAACGGAACCAACGGACTAACACCCAACACCACAGGTGACAGCTGGGAACCAGGACGAAACCCTAATCTGCACTTCACTTCAACTTCACCTTCAGGGCGAAGAAACTATATATATATATATCAAGGGTGAGTACTTACCTACTCAACAAGTCACGAGAACCTAGGTGTTTAGTGCTAGCTTGAAAGAGGGGCAAGGTTGTTTTGAAAATCTTTTCTTTGAAACCATTAAGTGATTTTTTTTCTTTTTAAGTTTGTGCTGAAAAGAGACTTGCGTCGCAATTCGACTTAAGAGATGATTTTCAACAACTCAAATTGGTAATGCACCGACTTCCCAGGTTGGTTCATTCATTCTCGGCTCACACAGCCATTTCACTTGATTAAGTGGCTCCCCGAACCATTTTTGATTTCTCGGACTCCAAGAGTCTCGCTACCCCGCAACATAGCAATCTACTTCCACACGGGAAGCCTAGTCTATGATGCCCGCAGACATCCCGAATCACACAGATCCGTTTCTGACCACCCAGGTCATCCATCTGCCAAATAGGCTGATTCTGGTAACGATTCCCAAACCAGAACACTTTTCACAAAGCACAAAAAAACAAAACTACGCAACGGGAAACACCTCACATCCGCCCATGACCGTGGGCACGGTTGTTCGAACAGTTAGTTAACCTCTGTAGAGGGGTACACTTTACCCACAAGACGCGACCTTATTCCGAACACCCGTCAGTATCGGAGGCTCGCAACAAGGCCTTTCCAAAGCCAACCTAGGGTTACCTCATGCCACATAGAAGGATCATATCCTCACACAAACGAGTCATTTTAGTTTCACAAATCAAACTCCAACCACCTCGACCGGTAATCTACCAAGCTTCTCTTCCTTGCCTTATCAGGAACCCGGAGATGCACCAACCACCGCATCCCGGCATTCCCCAACTATTGGCATGTGAGGTTTCCCTGAACCGACTAGTTACTTAGCCAGGGTGTCCGATTACACCATGTGGTTGCACTTGTTATGCTTGATGAATTTCCCACAGGAATCGGTCCTTATATGCGAATACAGGACAGCGCCACACAGGCACAACACCCGCATCGCGAGTTTTCACAAACTATTTTATTTTCAAACACGCCGACACCACGTGTCGGGTTTCCAAGGCTTCTCAAACCCATTTCCCAAAGGTTGCGACAAACAATGGTGTATGTGGACTAGTTGGTACTCGTGCTCATAGAGCACAGGTACCGGAGTACCACAAAGGTGGAGCGACAAGGAAACAGGGTATGTCGGCCTACAGTAAATAGTGCGACTACTAGGTAGATCCGTCGGTTTGGCATGCAAATCGAGGCCAAGCAAGTTATGTGTGTATTCCTAACTATGCAAGTTGCAAACAAAATAATAATGACTTTTCAATTATAGGAGCAATATGGTAAGGGTGACTTGCCTTGCTCAAGGTCTTCATGAAGCTTCTTGAAATCCGTGCTCGAATGAAAAATCCGCAACCGCAACTAAACACAAACAATTAAAACCTACACAAAGACCAAAAAGAAGAATCTATTTAGGACTACTAATAGTGCCATTAGATAGATCTCAATTTTACGGAATTATTGGAAGTGGAACGGGGTTAATCAGAGCTACGGACCAAGAGATATGAAATTTGGAAGATTAATCGGATTTTTAGACAAAGGAAAAAGGATTTATTGAATTTCTTGAAAAGGAATATTCTTAGGAATATCCCCTTCAGATGTGGGGTCCACATGTCAATGACCAGAGACAACAGGTGCACCATGGACTGGGTCCATGCGTAGCTTGTTCGATAGGGAGGGAGCGGATCTGAACTTCGGTTTGTTGGGCCAAGGGAGCAAGGCCGTGGCCCAACGAGGAGCGCGCGCAGGCGAGGCCAGCACGCGAGAGAGCAGCCCAAGGCCGACGGGTGCGAGGCAGGCCGAGGAGGAAGGATGCGGGCTAGCGCGGCAATGCGGCCCACGAGGCCAGAGTGGCGACACGGCCCACACGCCTTGGGCGACCGGGGAGACGCGACGAGCTGGCGTGCTGGCACGGCTTAACCCGGTCAAGCGGGGCCGGAGCCTACGTGGACGGCCACGTCGGACCGAGAGGAAAAGAGTGGAGGCCAAGTGGTGCACGGACGGTCAGTGGCAAGCGGCGCGTCCTGGCGAGTGGCGACGAGACGGAAGGGGATGTTGACACCAGCGGCTAAAGGAGGTCACGGCGAATCAAATCCACGGCTCGGATTCTCCGGGAGGAGAACGACGATGACCAGCAACGGTGCTATGCGGCGGCGGACAAGGCCGCACGGCGAGGGAGAAAGGAAGGAGGGGTGGCAGCCATGGCGGCACTACGGGGGAACAAGAGAAGAGGGGGGTGGCCTCGGGGATGGTTTGGAATGGTGGAAAGGGTCTTCGGAGGGGACTCGACGGCGACGCACGATGGCTCGTAGCGACTGTTAACACCAAAATTTGGTAAGCACTAAAGTCATCATCGACCTAGAGTCAGTATCGACTTCAGAGTCCTGAAATCGGCCGATGAGAATTATCAATCACTAGCAGTTGGATTCTTGATGGATTCGGTTAAGGAAATTAATCAATTAAAAAAATTTTATCCATAAGAGACCGAGTTCGAGAAGGATGCACCATGTCAAGTTATCTATTAATTAGGCAGAGTCAGTTAGTTTTCTTTTACTTTTAGGAAAGATTGTTTAGAGTCCGAATAAGACTTGTATCTTTTACTTTATCTTTAGGAAAGTTTGTGTCTTGTGCAATAAGGACTAGTATCTACCCATGGGTATAAATGTGTACACCCGACGTCTACTGTTTATATATCTTGTCAGTTGCAGGATCAAACTGAATAGCACGCCCGCATCTCATCAATTTTAGGACCTGCATTGGAGCTAAGCAGATCTCCCAAGCCTTCGTGCGTTCGTCGACTTGGTTCGCGCCAACACAGATCTGGCACCATCGGCCGAGCGCAAATTTTTCGTCAACAGCGGCAGAGGATGGGTTTCGTGGCAGCGATGTTTGAGACGAGAGAGGGAATGCCGACGGCAGGGATGGCCGTGGCGGGTTCAATGACGAGGCGTTCTTGGCCGGTGAGGAGGACGACAGCGGCGGGGAAACTTCGACGGGGAGTTTGGTTCAGTTTGCAGTGGCGGAGGAGAGAGAGATCAAAACTGAGTGAGGGGAGGATTTTATAGGCGCCGAATGGAGCTTCAAGGAGAAGGAACCCGAGTTGGAGGCAGGGTTTGAAAAACCGGCGGTAACCGCGCGGTTACCGCGGTTACCGCCCGTACCACGGGGGTACGGTTACCCGTACCGCGCGGTACGGTTTAACGAATTTCGGCCGAATTCAAAAAAATTTTTTTAAAAAAGAAAAAAATCAAAAAAAATTGTGACGGTAGAGCTTGATTTGTAGTGATTTATGGTGAAGAAATTTCTCAAAAAAGAGTAAAATTTATTCAAATTTGAGAGCAAAACGAAGAATATATTTGGAAATTGGAAAAATAAAAAGAAAATGGGCCGGCCCGTTACTGTTTGCAATTGTGCATCAGGCCCATAGAGGCCCGGGGAGGAGAAAATATCTCCTCCCCATCTCTACCGTCACCCCCTCGCTTTGTTCTCTCTCTCCCACTCCGTCCTCACCCTCGGCGACGCCCAACGCGGCCACTCCGCGCCCAGATCCGTCGCCACCGCGCCGACGAGAAGGTAAACCGCGCGGTAAGCCGCGGTAACCGCGCGGGAGACCACGGTAATCGGCCACGCCAGCTAGCGCACGGTAAGTCTGCTCGTACCGCGCGGTTTCTCGCGGTAACCGCGCGATTTGCGTCGGTTATCACGATTATTTTCACAGTTGCCGTCGCATTTGTGGACGATGTCTGGTAGCAATAGCGTGCGGTAACCGCGCAATATCGTGCGGTAACCGCGATAAAACCGTGGTTACCGCGCACAATTCTCTGGTATACCGTGGTTTTGTAATTTTTTAATTTGGTAATTTTGTAATATAGATGCACTTTGTTATTTTGTAATATAGATGCACTATGTGTAAGTAGAATTTTTATACGTATGTCATTAGTGAATTAAAAATGTAGCGTTGGTGATTTCATTTCTAATACTATACCTTTCGCGAGCAAATCGCCAGTAAACCTAGCTAGCAATTTTTGTAATTTTGATTTCGCAATGCAATTGTCTTGCTTGTTTGTTATCACTACAAATTTTGAATCACTCAGATACAAAGTAAAAGTAGTGGAATGGTAGTAAAATAAGTCCATAACAAAACCTAGCGTACATGTGCGAGCGTAATTTGTAATTGAGTGTAATTTGGATTTCATATGCATATTCGAAACTTCTATTAGTAATAAAAGACTATGTGTAAGTCGAATTTTTATACGTATGGCATTAGTGAAATAGAAATGCGGCCTTGGTGATTTAATTTCTAATACTATACTTTTCGCGTATGTTACATACAGGGTGGATATGGCAGATAATAGGGACCCAGTGTGGGAGCACGGGGAGAGCATGGCACCTGGATGGCGTTGTAAGTATTATCGTCAGAGAAAGGGCGGCGGTGGAGCAACTCGACTTAAAATTCATTTGGCTGGAAAAGGGAAGGGGGTTACATATTGCAATTCAGTGCCTCCAGATGTCCGCGAATTCTTCAGGCGCGAGTTGGACAGGATAAAAGATGCAGGTGATACTCGTCAGAGTGAGAGGGCAAGAAGGGTTGAAGCGGCTGGGGTCAACTATTATGACCTAACAGGTGATGCCGACGAGGAGGAACAAATGGAAGCAGCCATGCAAGCCTCACGGCAAGAGGCGAGTTTTAGGAGGGGTGTGGAGCAACGAGGTGGCACTTATGAGCATGGCGGTGGCAGTGGATCCGCTCAGTCCGAGGCACGGAAAGGAAGAAGCAACCCAATTGCCAGTTTGTTGCAAGAGCCCCAGTGGTACGCTCAATTGTATGCTCAATGGCAAACAACAGCATCATGGACAGGTCAAAGTTGGGAGGAATACAAGGCAGGGTTGCTACAGCTCTGCTTCCTTCGTGTCGCGATGCTCTGCTTCGTTGCAACAAGCCAGCCAGACCGAGACCTGATGGGTCGCGTAGAGCCATCACGAATGAATTAAAAAGAAAAAGAAAGAAAAAAACTAACTGTGACACCAAATACAGAAGATAACTGTAACACCAAATACAGAGTAAAAGATATCCGGCTGATACTCGTATCAATTATGTTCAACCTAAAAACTGTGGTATGTAATACAGAATTACAGAGTACATAGTACTGTGGTATAAGAGAATATATATCAGAGCATACCACTTTACGTGAACTTTGGCCTTGATATTTATAGGCATGGTTCACAAATGGTAGACCATGTCGATTTTACGGCCATCTGAATACCGTCCTGTGGAGATTATGGGTACCATATATCCATACGGCTAGCTTGTCCGACTGACTATAGGGGATAGACTATGTGTTGTGATTATGTAATCGGCTTAGGACTTAAGTATTACGTTACCTTGTGTAATAAGGAACGGCTTATAGTCCTAAGTCGGAAATATTGTGGAGTCTAATATAGTATGTTGTTAGGTCTCTGACTTGTGAGCCTATCCTCTAAACCTATATAAGGAGGGTAGCACGTCCCATGAGGGATAGATTGAGACAATAGCAATTAGCTAGTTTTTTTATATTTGCCTTGATCAAGAGATCAATAAACCACTTGGCGGAACTAAACCACCGAAACAGGAGTAGGGTATTACTTCTTTATAGAAGGCCTGAACCTGTCTAAATCCCTTTGTCTACTAACCCATCGTGTTAGGCGCTTGATTGCTACCCCCAGTTTCTTACTGTCGAAATTAGGTTTCGACAGTAGGCGCGCCAGGTATGGGCAAGCGTCAAGTTTTCTTCTTCATCTCACCTACTAGTGCGATAGGATCTTCATCAGGCATCGACGACTTCGCCTTCCCTCCCGGGCAGGCGTTCCGCTTCGACAGCCTCGACTTCATCACCAACGAATTCGGCAAGATTTCTCTCCTCGACTCGGATGCGAATCAGTCGGGAGAGAGAATCCACTCGGCGCCGTTCGGGTTACCAAACGACGCTGAGATCTATTCCAATCTCTTATCTTCCAAGTTGGAATCAATCTACACGGGAGAATCTTCTTCATCATCCTCATGCTGCGGATCGAGTGGCAGAGAGATCGCCGTCGTCATCCAACCACTCGAATCGTGCTCATCTACTGAGATCGCCGACTACCTTAGCTCTTCTGACTTCGACGACCTCTACGACATCTCCACAGAGGAGCTCAACGACTCCAACTTCGACAACGACTACGTCCCGCAATTCTTCAACATCCTCATGGCTGAGGTGGAAGAGACCAACTCAGCCATGGCCCGTAGGGTTGCAGAGGAGGAACGAGCCAAATTCGAAGAGGAGTGCAAGCGTAGGGAAGAAGAACACAAGCGTATAGAGGACGAAAACAAGCGCAAGGAGGAGGAGCTCAAGCGAAAAGAGGATGCCAACAAGAGAAGACGAGATCTGAGGGCCACTGGGCGCTCCGTTCGCGAGGCCATACTCCAGACCCAAGTCGACAACACCAACATCTTCCTCACGCCTCAACAAAACGCAGTTGCTGCTCTCACCCTTATCGACATGGTCATCGATCGAGCACCCGCCGACGTAACCCCAATTCTGGACAAGGTCAAGACTATCGTCGCGGCAGCAGCCACCGGCGCTCCCACAGGCTCTGCCCGAAGATTAACCGAGTCCATTGCCAAGACACCCGAGGGCAGCCGGCTACCACTGATGCAATCTAAAGATTACTAGAGGCCCGAGCTCAGCAAGACACCCGTCAGGTCCAAAGCCCCTCATCATTATGCAACTTGGAGACCCCGAGATCAATCGGCCGACTCTCATGAGAGAGTTCACGGCCGGCCACCAGTCCATGATCGGATCCGTTATGGAAGTAATTCCAACTACCCGAGCGGTTCACGAAGACCCGCGCCGAGTGACTTGAGGGAAGCACTTAACCGGCGTCACCGCGAGCGCAACAAAGCCTACCATGAAGACCGGAGGAGTTCACCCGACAATTATGATGATGGAGTACCCGTGTTTACTCAGAACCTACGTCGAGTGGATTGGCCAAGTGGATTCACTCCCACGGGGATTGATAAGTATGACGGCAAAACTGACCTCGAGTCATGGTTAACCGTCTACACCCTCGCCATCCGCGCAGCAGGAGGAGATAGCAAGGCCATGGCAAACTACCTGCCCATCGCTCTCGCCGACGCAGCCAGGAACTGGCTCACAAGCTTACCAAGAGGTTCGATTGATTCATGGAGCGAACTTCGGGACCACTTCATCGCCAACTTCCAGGGCACTTTTGAAAGGCCCGAAACCCACTTTGATCTCTACAACATTATCCAGAAGCCCGACGAGTCATTGAAGGACTATATCCGGCGTTTCTCGGAGAAGCAAAACAAGATTTTCAACATCACTGACGACGTCATCATAGCTGCGTTCCAGAAGGGTGTCCGTAATGAGTTGCTGATCAGCAAATTCGGGCGTAAGCCTCCAAAGACAGTCAAGCAGATGTTCGAGACAGCTAACTCCTACGCCAAATCAGATGACGCAGTTAAAGCCTCATGTCAGGAGAGGCCCGACAAGCAATCTGGGAGTAATTGGCATCCCAAGAAGGACAACGGCAATGGCAGTGGCAACGGTAACGACAACAACGACCAAAAAGATCGCAAGCGTAAGCCCGAGGATCTGGTCGCCGCAGCGTCTAACTACCTGCAACAACGTCCCCAAGTCACCGCCTACGACAGGATCATGAAAGCCCAATGCACTCATCACCCTAATCATAAGCACGCGGCCAAAGATTGCTTTATCTACAAGCAGTTCGCTGAACAGTACGTAACTCAGACTCACCAGAAGCTGTCAGATGGAGCCGGCACCTTAGGAACCAAGAAAGATGACCCAGCTGGTGGTTTAGAGCCTTTTCAAGATCATAGGACCGAGTTAAACCACATTTATGGAGGATCGCTAGCATACGAGTCGAAGAGGAAGCAGAAGCTGACTGACAGGGAAATCAATGCGGTACAACCCGACGTCCCACGTTACTTGCGATGGTCGGAGGTGGCTATCACGTTCAACCGCTTGGATCACCCTGACCGAGTGGTTCACCCAGGGCGGTATCCCCTGGTACTAGACCCAGTGGTTTGCAACGTCAAGCTCAAGCGTGTATTCATCGACGGAGGCAGCGCCCTCAACATCCTTTTCGCCAAGACTTTGGACGAGATGCAAATCCCGAGATCAGAATTGAAGCCGAGTTCAGCACCCGTTCATGGAGTCATCCCAGGGTTATCATCTACGCCACTCGGGCAAATTACCCTTTCGGTCACCTTCGGCACTCGGGACAACTTCCGGACAGAGAACATCAGCTTTGAAGTTGCCAATTTTGAGGCAGCTTATCACGCGATCATTGGAAGACCTGTGCTTGCCAAGTTTGTGGCAGTTCCGCACTACACTTACCTCATGATGAAGATGCCCGGTCCTAATGGAGTCATCTCCTTGCGTAGCGACGTCAAGCAAGCCTTCACCTGCGACAAAGAAAGCTACGACATGGCCCAAACTCGTGAGAGATTGCTTGGCCAATGGGAGGTCCAACTGGCTGCGTCAACATCAGGAGAAGCCGAGATCCCAACAAAGAAAATAGCTAAGTTGGGAGACGGCGATGCCAAAACCAAAAAGATTCCCCTTGATCCCTTTGATCCCTCCAAAACTGTTGTAATAGGCGCTGAGTTAGACCCCAAATAGGAAAGCGCGCTCATCACCTTTCTTCAATCTAATAAAGATATATTTGCTTGGAAACCGTCTGATATGCCTGGTATTCCTAGAGAGGTGATTGAGCACTCATTAAATGTTAAAGAGGATGCGAAACCTATCAAACAACGACTCCGCCGTTTTGCCCAAGATCGAAGGGATGCTATCAAGGAGGAACTCGCCAAGCTCTTGGCAGCTGGATTCATCAAAGAAGTCTACCACCCCGACTGGTTAGCCAACCCGGTCCTGGTTCGTAAGAAGACGGGGCAATGGTGCATGTGTGTGGACTACACCGACCTCAACAAGTCTTGCCCCAAGGATCCTTTTGGTTTGCCCCGTATTGATCAAGTCGTCGACTCAACAGCCAGCTGCGAACTTCTGAGCTTCTTGGATTGTTATTCGGGGTATCATCAAATCAGCCTGAAGGAGTCCGACTGCCTGAAGACATCATTCATTACCCCGTTCGGAGCTTATTGTTACATCACAATGCCTTTTGGCCTCAAGAACGCCGGAGCCACTTATCAGCGCATGATTCAAAGATGCCTTCAGACCCAACTCGGGAGGAACGTGGAAGCTTATGTCGACGACGTCGTCATCAAGACTAAGCAGAAACAGGATTTGATTGCCGATTTGGAGGAAATCTTTGCAAACATTTGAGCCTTTAGGATGAAGTTGAACCCGGAGAAGTGTACTTTCGGCGTGTCGTCAGGCAAGTTACTCGGCTTTATGGTATCTCACCGAGGCATCGAAGCCAATCCAGAAAAAATCAATGCTATCCGGAACATGAAGCCTCCCAGTACACAAAAGGACGTCTAGAAGCTTACTGGTTGCATGGCAGCGTTAAGCCGCTTTGTTTCCAGACTCGGAGAATGAGGCATGCCCTTTTTCAAGTTGCTCAAGAAGACGAACGGATTTCAATGGACTCCGGAGGCCCATAAAGCTTTTGAAGACTTCAAGGACTTTCTTACAACACCACCCGTGCTAGCATCACCTTACCCTTAAGAACCCTTGTCGCTTTACGTCTCCGCAACCTTTCAGGTGGTCAGCACAGTTTTGGTCGTCGAACGCGAGGAGGAAGGACGAGCTCAAAAAGTCCAGAGGCCGATTTACTTCGTTAGCGAGGTGCTGGCCGGATCCAAGACACGTTACCCCCAGGTACAAAAATTATTATATGGAGTCTTAATTACCATCAGGAAATTAGCCCAGTATTTTCAAAGTCACTCGGTTACCATGGTCACGTCTTTTCCACTCGGCGATGTCATCCATAATCGGGAGGTTACTGGGCGCATCGTGAAGTGGGCCTTGGAGTTGATGTCACTGGATATTACTTTCAAAGCCAGAACGTCTATAAAGTCTCAAATCTTGGCTGACTTTGTGGCCGAGTGGACCGAGCGTCAAGAAGATGTGCCTAGGAAGGAGCTGCAATACTGGACCATGCATTTCGATGGATCTAAACGAGTCACCGGTTTAGGAGCAGGAGTTGTCTTGATTTCCCCGACTGGGGAGAGACTACGGTATGTTCTTCATATACATTTTCCTACTTCACATAATGTGGCTGAATACGAAGCTTTACTTCATGGACTACGACTCGCTGTCTCTCTCAGTATACGTTAGATGATTGTACGAGGAGATTCCCAGTTGGTGGTAAATCAAATAATGAAGGATTGGTCTTGCCTAAATGACAATATGGCAGCCTATCATCAAGAAGTGCGCAAGCTGGAAGACAAGTTTGACGGTTTGGAGTTATCTCATGTTCTGAGGCATAACAATGAAGCTGCCGATCAGTTGGCTAACTTCGGTTCCAGGCGGGAAGCAGCCCCGACTGACGTTTTTGTTGAGCACCTTTACGAGCCGACTGTTAAGAAGTCAACCGCTAATGAAGAAGCTACAGATCAGGTCGCCACGCTTGACGCCGACTGGAGAACGCCGTTTATCAACTTTCTGACTCGGCAGGAATTACCTGAAGATCGGGATGAAGTTGAACGAATCTGACGTCGTAGTCAAAGTTATGTCATGGTTGATTCAGAATTATACAAGAGAAACCTGTCTGGAGTCTTACTAAGGTGAGTTACGCCTGAGGAGGGACGACAACTGTTACAGGATATTTACTCAGGAATCTGCGGCAGTCATGCTGCAGCACACACTCTGGTCGGCAAGGCTTATAGGCAAGGTTTCTTCTGGCTCACGGCAGTTTCCGATGCAGACAAGGTGGTCTGCACGTGTGAAGGTTGTCAGTTCTTCGCTCGACAAATTCATATCCCGGCCCAAGAGTTACAAACAATCCCGTTGTCGTGGCCGTTTGCGGTATGGGGCTTGGACATGGTTGGTCCTTTCAAAAAGGCTTCAGGAGGATTTACACATTTATTCGTCGCAATCGATAAGTTTTCCAAGTGGATCGAGGCTAAACCGGTTGCTACAATAACTGCCGACAAAGCACGAGACTTTATCTTAAATATTATGTATCGGTTTGGTGTGCCTAACAGGATTATAATTGACAATGGGACTCAGTTCACTGGAGGCGTTTTCAAAGAATTCCACGAAGACTTCGAAATCAAGATTTGCTATGCGTCGGTGGCACATCCTAGAAGCAATGGACAGGTCGAACGCGCCAACGGCATGGTACCTCAAGGTATTAAGGCCCGAGTGTTTGATAGGCTAAGCCCTTACGCTGGAAGATGAGTCCAATAGTTGCCTTTGATACTATGGTCATTACAGACTACACCCAGTTAGGCCACTAGCCAATCTCCCTCTACTTAATTTATGGGGCCGAAGCCATGTTGCCGAGTGAGATGGAGTTCGAGTCCCTACGGGTTCGCAGTTTCAACGACGAGCGTTATGATCAAGACCGAGTTGATGATTTGACCCAACTGGAAGAAGCCCGCGAGGCTGCGCTGATTCAGTCGGCTCGGTATCTTCAAGGACTTCGACGTTATCATAATCAAAATGTTCAGTCACGAGCTTTTATCGTTGGTGATATGGTTCTACGGAAGATTCAGACGACAAAGGATCGACATAAGTTATCACCACTATGGGAAGGACCCTATATAATTGCCGAAGTCACTTGGCCAGGAGCGTATCGTTTGAAGCGTGAAGACGGAACTATGGTGGAGAATTCGTGGAACATTGAACACCTTCGTTGATATTATACATAAGCTTATTGTATCATGTTCTTCTTGAGTTGTCAAGCAAGTTGCCTTCTTGAGTTGTCAGTCGGGGCCATACATATATATCAATAAAGTACGGTGTTTCTTATCAATAATGACTTGTTCATATTTAATTTATCATTGTTTAATGTTTTAGTTTGAGTTAAGCAGATAAGGACTGAAAATTTTTAATGACTTAGTCGAGTTTAGGCTTGATGACAGTCGGGCGAAATTTTTAAGAAATTAAATGCGAAGACTCGAATTAAGGCATTAACATAAATAGATTAAGTATTTACAAAGTCAAGATTATACAAGTTATCTACATCAAG
Source organism: Oryza officinalis (assembly GCA_008326285.1). Lineage (NCBI taxonomy): Eukaryota > Viridiplantae > Streptophyta > Magnoliopsida > Poales > Poaceae > Oryza > Oryza officinalis. The sequence goes on along the minus strand of BDMV01000002.1, from coordinate 43,105,417 downwards.
CAAAATTAAGCCTGGAAGCTCTCGGCTACATCGGTCCCAATCTTTTTGGCCGACTCCTATGCTTCGTTGATTAGTTCCAAAGCTTGTTCATCCGAAGTGCCATCTGCAAAGCCATCTCCGATAGAGTTTATGTCGACTCGAGGATAGAGCGACTTTGTCATCGCCAGGGCTTGGCTTGCACTCATAACAGCAGCATCAGTGATATTCTCTATGTACTTCTTTGGAGCTGTCCTGAGCTTGTCAAAGACCTCGACCGCATCCATGGCGCTCGTACCAACACCGCTTTCATAAATTGCTGACAGTATTGGCGCGGCAGCATTGGCAATGTCATCTCTGACTTTTTCGGCTCTTCAAACTCTTCCAGCAAAGACTTCAAATTGAGCATGGCATTTAATCTTATTAGCTACAAGTTTAATATAACTCAGATTATACAAGACGCCAGGATCAGCTAAGATCAAGGGGTATAAGTTCCAAGAATTACCTTCTATTTCTTCAAGAGCCTTATCTCTGTCAGACTCGAGCTTGGCATTATCGGTTTCAGCCTTTTTCAGCTGAGCCTTCAGGGACTCGATCTCAGATACATTTGCTACAATGAATAAAGCTATAGAATTATTGAAGCCGGGTGGATAAAACAAGGATAGATGAGTTGGACATTTACTTACTTCCGATTGAACCGCGAAGTTCCAGGTTCGTGTCTCGCAGCTTGGCGATTTCTGCCCGAAGAACCACTTCCCTGGCTGTGGCTTCTTCTTTGGCCTCCTTGAGGGTTGTTGGATGTTCTCCAAGGAGTTAACGTGAGGTACCAACTTCTCCAAGGTCTCCGACTTGGCCAGGGAGCGGCGATATATTCTCTGCATCATAAAGATTGGGTCAGTTAATTGTAAGAGTTCATGCAATCAAGAGATGGAAGATTTTGTTCATACGTTCATTAGCCGGGTAGCTTCGTTGAGGTTGGCAACAAACAGATCTCTTTCTTTGATTTCTTTCTGCTTGTTTAACACGATGCCTTGTTTCTTGCCTTCGACATCCTGCCACTCGATCTTGATTGGAGGCACTAAGTCCTCTGTGGATTTTAAACGAGTGACTTCTTCTTCGGCTATTGGATCTAAGGACAATGAATAAAGACAGTAGATAGAAAGTATATTTGAGACAACAATTCAACAAAGACATTGAAGTTTACCTGGTGTTGCCGTAGGTTGGTTTCCTTCGGCGGCAGCATCCCCAGAAGATTGATCCTTGCCGGTTTCTTCAATTCTTGCAGCTGGATACTCGACTGGAATTTCTTGATCGGTCGGGGCTTGTTTTTCTCTCTCCGGCTGGTTTTTAGTCGGAGGTTCCTGGGTAGGTGCTTGGTTGGCGGAATCCTGCTAGTTTCCAGTCGGGATATCCTGATTGGCAGTCAGGGGCTCTTGCGCAGGAATGTCTTTACCTGGGAGAGGGTTCTGGAACCCTTGTTCTTCAGTTTTTTCTGTTTGCCTGGTAGGATCTATGTCCTGAGGTTTTCTGCAGAAGAAGATGAACATGATCAAATCAAGAAGATTTTCAGTAATTGAAGGGATTTAGTGGTTTGGGGAATACCTGTTGGACTTCCTAATCTTTGGAGCCGATCTCGTAGATGGTCTGGGAGAGCTTATGTTGGCCGTAGGAGTCTTGACCTCTTCGACATCGTCGTCCAAGTCATCTACGATCAGCTTCCTCTGCTTGCTAGCACGTTTGCTAGGTTCCTCGACGGCAGCAGCAGCCCTTTTGCTTTTGACCTGGGGTTTGATCTTTGGGCCCCCAGTCGGTTTCCTGACAGTCGGCTGAGCTGGAGCATCTTCATGATAAACTTTGTATGGCCGAGAGATGATTAGCGCATTTGCCTGCAAGTGATATTTTTTGAGAATTGATAAAAAGCATGAACAAACTGAAAGATGGATTATATTGGGGAGTCAGCTTACCGCTGGAGGTGGCCGAAGGATGCTGAAAGGGGGAACCGGCAGCTTGTTGCTGTAATCTATGGCGATTCCGGAGGAGAAGACCTTGGACATCTGGGCGCGCAAGACTTGGAAATCTAGGGATGCTTTGTCTTCCTGATTGGGGTCACTCTGACCTTCATACTCGAAAGCTGGCTTGGATCTCTCCTTAATAGGCGCCAGTTGGGACTTGATGAAATGCCGAGTGATTTGCTTACCTTGAAGACCCTTATTCTTCATTTCAAGGATTTTGGCCAGAAGATTGTTTGCTTCGATCCAGTCTTGACCTTCAGGCAGGGCATTCCAGTTGGCTCGCTGGATCGGTGGAAGGCCGATGAAGTCGGGCAAGCTGGGGGCTGGGTTCGAGATGTAAAACCAATTCGCATGCCAGCCCTTGTTGGATGATTTCAAAGGGAGAGGAAAGTAATCTCTGCGGAGAGTTCCGCGGAGTTGAAATCCAGCACCACCAACAACGCAAGGGTTGTCCTTGTTTGGGTGAGCTTTTAGAGAGAACATTCGGCGAAAGAGGTTGAAATGAGGATAAATCCCCAGGAAGGCTTCACACACATGAATAAAAATGGCGATGTGCAGAATGGAGTTTGGATTCAAATGATAAATTTGGAGATCGTAGTAGTCAAGGATACCACGGAAGAAATCAGAAATGGGGAGACCAAATCCGCAATAAAAGAAATGGGTGAAGACTACGATCTCACCGGTGTTTGGAGTTGGGAACTCTTCCCCATACGCCGGGTGCCAGCCGATGATTTCTTTAGCTGGGAGGACTCCGTCCTTCACCATTTCCTTTAGAGTTGATTCCTTCACGTCTGAGGTTGCCCATTGGTCGAAGGGGATTTCTCTTTCTTCCGCCATGGATGAAGGTTGAGGGAAAGTGGATCTGGTGATGGGAGTGAGGATTTTCGGAGGAGATGATGGAAGCGAGATGTGCGCGGTGGATTTTGGTGGAATCTGGAGTTTTTGGATGAATGGATTTGGATGAACTTGAGCTCTAGGTTTCTTCGGAAGCGCTTGTGAACAGGAGCGCGAAAGGGGAAATTTTGGAAGATGAAGCGGCGGGGACGACGATGGCGCTTTGTTGGTTTTAAGGTATCGGTAGGTTTTCTCTTTTTGGGCCGAGGCCCATGAGAAGCTTACAGCCCGTGACATTGGTGTGGCTTTGCACGTGTCTTTTAGGGACTTCAGTAAATTTGCCTTGGCAATATGCACATGTTATTTGCCCAATACCTTTAGAATCCTTTCATACAGCAGTTATACAACTTTTTAGGAGTTGATGCGATGCAATTTGGAAGGTGACAAACAGTAAAGTTTTTTATGGCTATTTTGGTAACTTTTTTATAAGTTGCTAAAGCTGTTTGGTTTATAAAGGAGTTGTATGCTTTAAGAGGACTCGGGCAGAATGACTCGGATAGCATGAGCTTGCCAGTACTCGGGGTCATTATACACTATGCCTTGATTATGGGGTTATGTGTTATATGATTTTTTATGATTGCTTTTGGCTTTGGCTAAGCATTTATTTATTTATTTCACTCGGATGAGTATGATTATTATAGTTCTTGACTATATGCTTAGTTTGTTTAACTAAACACATAGTTGGGGGCTACACCTAATTAGGTGCATCTAGTCGATGCACCTAAGTATATATTTTTGATTATTTTTGAAGCTTTTTCAGCCCTTCACAGCCTTGTTATTGGATGATAAAGCACTCGGGAGACCTAGGCAGAGATGATGGAAGCACTCGGCAATGGAGGCACTCGGCTATGGAAGTATTCGGTTATGTGTTATTTTGGTTTGAGGCTATGTTATCTCGTCAACTGTGAAGGTCTCAGGGGTTACTGTGGAGATTATGGGTACCATATACCCACACGGCTAGCTTGTCCGATTGACTATAGGGGATAGGCTATGTATTGTGATTATGTAATCGGCTTAGGACTTAAGTATTACGTTACCTTGTGTAATAAGGAACGGCTTATAGTCCTGAATCGGGAATATTGTGGAGTCTAATATAGTATGTTGTTAGGTCTCCGACTTGTGAGCCTATCCTCTAAACCTATATAAGGAGGGTAGCACGTCCCATGAGGGATAGATTGAGACAATAGCAATTAGCTAGGTTTTTTTATATTCGCCTTGATCAAGAGATCAATAAACCACTTGGCAGAACTAAACCACCGAAACAGGAGTAGGGTATTACTTCTTTATAGAAGGCCTGAACCTGTCTAAATCCCTTTGTCTACTAACCCATCGTGTTATCCGCTTGATTGCTACCCCCAGTTTCTTATTGCCGAAATTAGGTTTCGACACGTCCAATGCCGTCCAGGTTACAGGTCAATATTCTCAAACTTTTTCCATATTCTTGAGACGTAAAAGACAATCTTTCACATAGAAAATCCTCGAAATTATAATGTACACCGGCTGTACAATTCCTGATAACACCATTGGGATGACAATCCAAATGGTTGTAGTATTTATATACTGTTATGGACAAATGTTTATCATGTCTTGCACTCAGTGTGACCGGAGGTTGTTTGCCAACACCCAGCTTTCCATTGAAGATAATAAAAGAAGTATTAATGTTAAAGTAGGTTGCAACTATTGCGAGTGAATTATGCTTGTGGTTATCTTCAATTTGACACACCTCAAACTCCAAATCAACCAGGATCGTTTTCAGGATAGCAAACATTGTCAGATCAATGGTGCCGAAATGATCCGTGTTGATGTGTGACTTTAGCTTTTCAAAATCTGCATAGAAAGATGAAGCATAGATAGAGTATCCATCTATTGACACTTGACCCTTAATAATTAGGCGATACTCAATTAGGACAATTACAACTGCATAAATGCCTCAAGGAGAGGTCATTAGAGGTTGGAGGCTATGAGCACCATGCATTGTAATTAACATAATTTTAAAAAAAAGGCTAATGTATCTAAGCAGAAGGAGATCGTGATGACATGACACACTTTGAAAGATAGAGTAAAAGGGATCCAAATAAAACTAGAAGATAAAAAAACATATTCAAATAAAGATATGGGCTAAAGTGAGTTTAATGTGAAACTTTAGTGGGAGAAATGCAAAAACCCATCCCAAAAATCACTTGAAGTTTGATATTTCACCCTATAAGTCATCTTGTTACCAATGCCCATCACTGTACTCGGTTTGGTTGCAAAAACAACCCCAATGTGCATATGCTTAACCGAATCAATATGTTTTTATAGATTGTGAAGCGTCAATGTGGTCTGTGCCAAAATTACAAATAATTATACGAGTATAATTTTGAAATTTTTTTTGGAGATTCCACAAATAGAATTGTTGATGAAAGCTTAAACGTTGTCGCTCTGAGTTTTGCTAGATGCAAAAAAAAATCAATGAAACATGAAGAATAAGTCTAATTAAACACTTGAAAAAGATTGACTCGACTAGCTTAGCATGTGGAGCTCTACATCAGAAATAACAGGCTAATTTGTTTAAGCACGTGCTGGTGTGATTTTTGCAATAAAACCGATTGGTGGGTGTGCATTTGCAACAAAATGATTTATAGGGTGAAATGTCAAACTTCAATGGGTGTTTTTTTTTACAATTTTCCCAACTTTAGTAGAAAAGGAGGTCCAAACTGAAAAACACTCTATATATAATTTGACAAGTACTGATTTTAAATTTTGGAAGTGCAAATAAAATTTATTAGTTTTGTAATTCAATACATACAGAACAAATGTTACATTTATACAAGATATATGTACTCCCTCCAGTCATAAATATTTGATGTTTAGAACAAGGATTTAATTGAAGTTTTGAAGCATTGACCATTATAAATTTCTTAAATATCTACTTGTATGTGTAGAACCATCACGCACCCATGCATAATCCAAAGGGGGAAATTGAACTGATACCATCATGCAATGAAATATAATAATACTAATAAAAGAGAAAAAAGAAAAGAAAGCTAATTGTGTCATCAAATACAGAGTGCAATATATCCATGTACTCATATCAATTATTCCATCTAGAAACTGTGGTATACAATACATTGAAGTACTTGCTACGACACTAGTGTAAGAGAATATATATGAGGCACATATACCACTGGCCTTGATCTTTATAGGCATGGTTCACACATAATAGACCATGTCGACTTCACAGCCATCTGAATGCCGTCCAGATTATGGGCCAATATATTTGAACTCTTTCCATATATTTGAGGTGTAAAAGACAAGCTTTCACATAGAAAATCCTCAAAATCATATTTTGTACCGAATCTACAGTTCCTAACAACACCATCGGGATGGCAATCTGAATGGCTGTGGTATGTATAAACTGTTATGGTCAAATCTCGATCATGTCCCGCACTCAGTGTGAGTGGAGACAGCTTGCCAATGCCCAACTTGCCATTGAAAATAATAAAAGAAGTATTAATGGTAAAGTAGGTCGCAACTATTGCAAGTGAATCATGCTCATGGTTATCTTCAATTTGACAACACCTCAAACTCCAAATCAACTAGGACCGCTTTTGGGATAGTAAAAATTGTCAGATCAATGATGCCGAATGACCAGTGTTGATGTGCCATGTGAGCTTTTCAAAATCTGCATAGAAAGATGGAGCATAGATAGAGTATCCATCTTATTAACACTTCGATCTTCTTCCTCCTTCTGACCCTTAATAATCAGACCATACTCAATTAGAATAATCCCAACTGCATAAATGCCTCGAGGAGGGGTTATTAAAGGTTGCAGGCTATGAGCACCCTACATCGTAATTAACATATTTTTGGAAAAGATTAGACCTACAATATATATATATATAGCTCTAATCTACACCCCCCTTCTACACCCTCCCTTCCCATGAATTTGATAGCGCCAGGGCCGATTTAAACGCATCCTTAGTAGAACAAGGCTTCACTCCTAAAATGAAATCGTTAGGGACCCACGCTTAATCGTCTCCACGCAGTCAGTCCCTCGTGCAGCTTCGAATTAAATATATGATGTGGTCTCGCTCATTTTTTAAGACCCACCTCCCTCTCTCTTCCTAGGGCCCCAAACCCCCCTCCCACCTCGATCAAAGGCCAGTCAAAGGCCCCTCCCACCGGTCAAACCCCAATCAAAAAGCCACCTGCTACCTCCCCCCACGTCCACCTCTTTTCAGTTATCGCCTCGCATGAACGGCATAGTAACGCGATGGTCAATGTGTAGTAACACGGCTACTTTTTGCAGTAACGACGTAAAAAAATAGTCATGACAGATCTAGTTTCGTTAAGCACTTTTTTACAAACATCATGGTGCAAACGGATTAGAAAAACAAGCTATAGAGAGATATTGCTCTCAAAAGATTGGGACTTTAAAGTTTTTTAGCTCTATACAAAACAGTAATACTATAGAAACACTGTTGCCACATGTTCAGTGTTACTGTCTTTCTATCCCAATGTTACTACCAAAAGTGTAGTAACAACCTATAAGTTTCGTAGTAACATGTCTTGTTACTACAATTCCATAACGATGTTACTACTAGAAAATAGTAACGATTAATAACTTTTGCAGTAACATAGTTGATTTCTTACTACAATCCCTATCGTAGTAATAAAAATGATTAGGGGTTGGGTTCCTAATTCATGATTTGAAAGAAGGTACAAAACAAATAGAAAGTATTACTCAATCATAAAGTCTTACTAGTTCTATTCGCTAGAGCAACAATCTAGGAATTATGAGGTCATGAGTTCAAATCTTGTTCTCAACAACTTACTAGTAGAAAATAGTAACGATCAATCTTATAGTAGAAGTGTTATTGTACTAGTGCTTTAGGTGGGAGAGGTGCATGGCTATAAGTTAGCACAAGTACTAACAATACTTCTCTTTACACACACAAAGATATATAGTATATAGGAGTGTTATTGTACTAGTGCTTTAGGTGGGAGAGGTGCATGGCTATAAGTTAGCACAAGTACTAACAATATTTCTCTTTACACACACAAAGATACATAGTATAACGATCAATCTTATAGTAGGAGTGCTATTGTACTAGTGCTTTAGGTGGAAGAGATGTATGACTATAAGTTAGCACAAGTACTAACAATACTTCTCTTTACACACACAAAGATACATAGTATAGTAGTAGGAAGCTAAGTACAAATGATAACTTTTAAATTCTAGTATTTAAACAATGATATCTTTTACACTACATATTATATTTTTGAACTGTTTTCACCATAATGCTTTAAAAAAAGAGCTTTACAAAACTAGATCCGTCATCAGTATATTTTGACGATGTTATAATGTCGTTACCATGAGAAAGCAATCTTGTTACTACACGATGGTCATCTTAGTTACTGCACAATTTCTACGAGACGAGGCCAGCAAAGAGGTGGGCGTGGGGGGAAGTGAGCAGACAGGTTTAACCGAGGTATGACTGGTGGGAGGGTGCTTTGACCATCCTTTGACTAAGGTGGAAGGTGGGTTTTGGGCCATACAAGGGATGGAAAAGGTGAGGTTGGCCCATGGGAGAGGGGTGTAGAATAGATTTCATATATATATATATATATATATATATATATATATATATATATATATATAAATTAATTATTCAGGAAGTAGCAAAGAAAATGGTATGGCATCGTCAAGTACTCACCAGCTTAAGTTTGCATGGGTTTTCTCTTGAGTAGTCAAAAACATAGTTACGCAGCTGACTATTGTGTGTATCTCTAAATGCAACCATAGATCTCCAATAGAACATTGCTAGGAGAAGATAGATTCGGACCAAGTACTTGGATAGCCCGACGACATGGTTCCTTCCCGTCCCTATCTAACCATCGCCTTTCCCACTTGGGGAGTACAAGCACTAGAAGTAGAAAATCAAAGAAGTCAAATCAGTACATCTTGAATTATTGTCTGTGATCTAAATGTGATTAGATAAAGGAGTACTATATCGATGAAAACTATTTTTGTAACCGATGACATTTGGATTGTTAGTGCATGAATTGGACTTACTCAAATGATCCGTAAATATTAGGTTTGGATCTAAATTGAATGGCCCTTTAACCGCAAGAGACCCCTCCTAGGTTTCTGAAAGATCGGGGATCGGAAACTTCATTTGTCTGAGAATTTGCTTCTCCCATGTTTCCTCCCTATCAGCTGCATAATATGAGTTCCCGTCTTCATACCTAAACCCATCGCCATATCTCATGAAAATGTTCCTTCCATTGCTGTAAAAGGACACTCCACTCTCATCGGAGTCATAATCAGTGTGGAGATTATGGGTACCATATACCCACACGGCTAGTTTATCCGAGTGGTTATAGGGGATAGGTTATTGAGAGATAATCATGTAATAGGCTTAGGACTTAAGTATTACGTTACCTTGTGTATTAAGGAACGGCTTATAGTCCTAAGTCGGGAATATTATGGATAATGCTTAGGAGTCCTATATCGTATGTGGTTGGGTCTCCGACTTGTGAGCCTGCCTTCTGGGACTATATAAGGGGGGCAGGACGTCCCTTGAGGGATATAGAGGCAATAGCAATTAGCTAGATTTTCTTCATACACAACTCGATCGTGAGATCAATACATAACTCGGCGGATTCAATCCCCGAAATAGGAGTAGGGTGTTACTTCTTTATAGAAGGCCTGAACCTGTCTAAATCCCTTTGTCTTCTAACCCATCGTGTTAGGCACTTGAGCGCTACCCCCTGTTTCTTATTGCCGAAATCAGGTTTTGACAGTTGGCACGCCAAGTAGGGGTACGTCAAGTTTTTTCTTCTCGCCGACAAGCGCGATGGGATCTACGTCAGGCATCGATGACTTCGCCTTCCCTCCAGGACAGGCGTACCGCTTCGGCAGCCTCGACTTCATCACCGACAGCTTCGGCAAGATTTCTCTCCTTGACACGGATTCAAACCAGTCGGGAGGAGAAAATCGCTCGGCGCTGTTTGGGTTACCAAACGCCGCTGAGATCTACTCCAAGATCCGAACCACTCAGGAGAACTTCCTGCGTCGCGGCCACATTGCGGTCCAAGCTCTAGGGAGATCGCCGTCATGATTCAACCTTTTGGATCATGCTCATCTACCGAGATCGCCCACTACCTCAGCTCTTCTGACTTCGATGATCTTTACGATATCTCCACGAAGGACATCTACGACTCTGATTTCGACGACAACTACACACGGCTATTTTTCGACGTCCTCATGGCCAAAATAGGGGAGACCGACTCAGCCATGGCCCGCAGGGCTACGAAAAAAGAATGAGCCAAGTTCGAAGAGGAGCGCAAGCGCAAGGAGGAGGAACTCAAGCGTAAAGAAGATAACAACAAGAGAAGGCGAGATCTAAGAGCGGCTGGGCGCTCTGCTCACGACGCCATACTTCAGACCCGAGTCGACAACACCAACGTCTTCCTAACGCCCCAACAGAACGCGGTCGCCGCTCTCATCCTCATCGACACCGTCATCGATGTGGCACCCCCCAACATCACTTCAATCTTGAACAAAGTCAAGACCATGGTCGCTGCTACAGCCCCACTCGGCGCTCCTACGGGCTCCGCTCGAGGAGTCACCGAGTCCATCGCCGAGACACCCGATGGTAGCCGTCTACCACTGATGTGATCCAAGGATTACCGAAGACCCGAGCATAGCAAGACCCTTGGCAAGTCTAACGACGTCCATCATCATGCAACCTGGAAGCGTTGAGACCAGTCGGCCGACTCTCGCGAGAGATGTCGCGGTCAACCACCCGTCTATGATCGAATCCGCTATGACAATAGCTCCAGTTATCAGAGTGGCTCTCGAAGGCCCGCGCCGAGTGACTTGAGGGAGGTACTTGACCGGCGTTATCGCGAGCGCAACAATCCTCATTATGAAAACTGAGTAGCTTCCCTCGACAATTGTGATGAAGAAGTACCCGCGTTCATTCGGGACCTGCGTCGAGTGAATTGGCCGAGTGGTTTCAAGCCCACTGGGATTGAGAAATACGAGGTAAAACTGACCCCGAGTCATGGTTGACCGTCTACACTCTAGCAATTCACGCAGCAGGAGGAGGCAGCAAGGCCATGGCAAACTACCTGCCCGTCGCTCTCACCAACCCAGTCAGGAACTGGCTCACAAGTTTACCAAGGGGTTCAATCGATTCTTGAAGCGAGCTTCGAGACCACTTCATCGCCAATTTCCAGGGTACCTTTGAAAGGCTTGGGACTCACTTTGATCTCTACAACGTGATCCAGAAGCCCGACGAGTCATTGAAGGACTACATTCGGTGTTTTTTGGAGAAGCGAAACAAGATTCCTGACATCACAGACGACGTCATCATAGCCGCGTTTCAGAAGGGTGTTCGCAACAAGTTGTTAATCGGCAAATTCGGGCGCAAACCTCCAAGGACAGTTAAGAAGATGTTCGAGACGGCCAATTCCTACACCAAATCAGACGACTCAATCAAAGCATCACATCAAGACAAGCAACTCGCGAGTAGCTGGCGCCCCAAGAAGGACAATGCAACGGCAATGGCAATGGTGGCCAAAAAGATTGCAAGCGTAAGCCCGAGGATCTGGTCGCCGCGACATCGAACTACCAACAACAGTGTCCATGAGTCAGCGCCTACGACAAGATCATGAACGCTCAATGCACTCATCACCCGAATCACAAACATGCGACCAAGGAATGCTTCATCTACAAACAGTTTGTCGAGCATTACGCCACCCAACTCCTGAAGCCAACAAACGGAGCCGGTACCTCAGGAACCAAGAAGGACGACGCAAATGATGGCTCAGAACCCTTCCAAGACCACAGGACCGTGTTAAACCACATTTTTGGAGAGCCACTAGCATATGAATCAAAGAGGAAGCAGAAATTGACTGACAAAGAAATCAATGTAGTTCAGCCAGAAGTCCCACGTTACCTACGATGGTCGAAGGTGGCTATCACGTTTAACCGCTCGGATCATCCCGACCGAGTGGCTCACCCGGGGCGGTATCCCCTGATACTAGACCCGGTAGTCCGCAACGTCAAGCTCAAGCGTGTCCTCATCGATGGCGGCAGCGCCCTCAATATCCTCTTCGCCAAGACACTGGACAAGATACAAATCCCAAGATCTGAATTAAAGCCGAGTTCAGCCCCTTTTCATGGAGTCATCCCTAGGCTGTCATCTACGCCACTCGGGCAAATCACTCTTCCAGTAACCTTCGGCACTCGGGAGAATTTCCGTACAAAGAACGTCAGCTTTGAAGTCGCCAACTTTGAAGTTGCTTACCACGCAATCCTTGGAAGACCTGCGCTCGCCAAATTCATGGCGGTCCTGCATTACACCTATCTGATGATGAAGATGCCCGGACCTAATGGAGTCATCTCCCTGCGCAGCGACGTCAAGCAAGCCTTCACCTGCGACAAGGAAAGCTGCGACATGGCCCAATCTCGTGAGAGATTGCTTGGCCAACAGGAGGTCCGACTGGCCGCATCAACATTAGGCGAAGGTAAAATTCCAGCAAAGAAGTTGGCCAAGACGGGAGAAGGTGACGCTAAGACGAAGAAGATTCCACTTGATCCTTCTGATCCCTCAAAAAATACTGTAATAGGCGCCGAGCTAGATTATAAATAGGAAAGCGCGCTCATCACCTTTCTACAAAATAATAAAGATATATTCGCTTGGAAACTATCTGATATGCCTGGTATTCCTAGAGAGGTGATTGAGCACTCACTAAATGTCAAAGAAGATGCAAAACCTATCAAACAACGGCTACACCGCTTTGCGCAAGATCGAAGAAATGCTATTAAGGAGGAACTCGCCAAGCTTTTGGCGGTTGGATTCATCAAAGAAGTTTACCACCCTGACTGGTTGGCCAACCCGGTTTTAGTTCAGAAGAAGACATGACAATGGCGCATGTGTGTTGATTACACCGATCTCAACAAGTCTTGTCCCAAGGATCCCTTTGGTTTGCCCCGTATTGATCAAGTCGTTGACTTGACCGCCGACTGTGAGCTTCTGAGCTTCCTCGATTGTTACTCGGGATACCATAAAACCAGCTTGAAGGAGTCCGACTGCTTGAAGACATCGTTTATTACCCCGCTTGGAGCTTATTGCTATCACGATGCCGTTTGGCCTCAAGAACGCTAGAGCTACTTATCAGCGTATGATCCAGAGATGCCTTCAGACTCAATTCGGGACGAACGTGGAAGCTTATGTCGATGATGTTGTCATCAAGACCAAGTGAAGACAGGATTTGATTGCCGACTTAGAAGAAACTTTATCAAATATTCGAGCCTTCAGGATGAAGCTGAACCCAGAAAAGTGTACTTTCGGGGTACCGTCAGGGAAGCTACTTGGTTTTATGGTGTCTCATCGTGGCATTGAAGCCAACCCAGAGAAGATCAACGCCATTCAGAACATGAAGCTGCCAAGTACCCAGAAGGATGTCCAGAAGCTTACTGGATGCATGGCAGCATTAAACCGGTTTGTTTCTAAACTCGGGGAACGAGGCATGCCCTTTTTCAAGCTGCTCAAGAAAACAGACAAGTTCCAGTGGACCCCGGAAGCCTAGAAAGCTTTTGAAGACTTCAAGAATTTCCTCACAACACCACCCGTGTTACCCTCACCATATCCTCAAGAGCCATTGCTACTCTACGTTTCTGCAACTTTTCAGGTGATCAGCACGGTCCTGGTCGTAGAACGAGAGGAGGAAGGACGAGCTCAGAAAGTTCAAAGGCCAATTTATTTCGTTAGCGAGGTGTTGGCCGGATCCAAAACACGTTATCCCCAGGTACAAAAATTATTATATGGAGATTTAATTACCGTCAGGAAGTTAACTCATTATTTTCAAAGTCATTCGGTTACTGTGGTTACATCCTTTCACTCGGCGATGTCGTTCATAATCGGGAGGCTACTGGTCGTATTGCCAAGTGGACTTTGGAATTGATGCCATTGGATATTACTTTCAAAGCAAGAACATCTATAAAGTCCCAAATCCTGGCCGACTCCGTGGCTGAGTGGACCGAGTGCCAAGGAGATGTACCTAGGGAGGAGCCGCAATACTGGACCATGCATTTTGATGGGTCTAAACGAGTTACCGGCACAGGAGCTGGGGTTGTCTTAATTTCCCTGACTGGAGAAAGATTACGGTATGTTCTTCAGATACATTTTGTTGTTTCACACAATGTGGCCGAGTATGAAGCCTTACTTCACGGATTGTGACTTGCTGTATCTCTCGGTATACGTCGTATGATTGTACAAGGAGATTTCCAGTTGGTGATAAATCAGGTGATGAAGGATTGGTCTTGCTTAAATGACAATATGGCTGCTTATCATCAGGAAATTCGTAAGCTAGAAGACAAGTTTGATGGTCTGGAATTATCCCATGTCTTAAGGCATAACAATGAGGCGGCAGATCAATTAGCCCAGTTTGGTTCTAGACGAGAAGCCGCCCCAACTGATATTTTTGTAGAGCATCTTCATGAGCTGACTGTTGCTAAAAAGCGACCCACCGAAGAAGAGGTTACAAACCAGGTTTCCATGCTTGATGCTGACTGGAGAACACCCTTTATCAATTTTCTGACTCCGCAGGAGTTACCCGAAGATCGAGATGACGCAGAGCGAATCCGACGTCATAGTCAGAATTATGTCATGGTAGCTTCGGAGCTGTACAGGAGAAGCCCGTCTGGAGTCTTCTTAAGATGTGTTACACCCGAGGAAGGACGACAATTGTTGCAGGATATTCACTCGGGAATTTGTGGCAGTCATGCTGCAGCGTGTACTTTGGTGGGCAAGGCTTATCGGCAGGGTTTTTTTTGGCTCACGGCGGTTACCGATGCAGATAAGGTGGTTCGAACCTGTGAAGGTTGTCAATTTTTCGCTCGACAAAGTCATATTCCAGCCCAAGAGTTGCAAACAATTCCGCTTTCATGGCCCTTTGCGGTTAGCGGTCTGGATATGGTTGGTCCCTTTAAAAAGGCTCCAGGAGGTTTTACGCATTTGTTTGTTGCAATTGACAAGTTTTCTAAGTGGATTGAGGCTAGGCCGGTCGCTATAATTACTGCAGATAAGGCGCGAGATTTTGTCTTAAATATTGTGCATCGGTTTGGTGTTCCAAACAGGATTATTACCGATAATGGGACTTAGTTTACTGAAGGCATTTTTAAAGAATTATGTGAAGATTTTGGAATCAAGAATTGTTATGCATCAGTAGCACATCCTAGAAGCAATGGACAGGTTGAACGTGCTAATGGTATAGTTCTTCAGGGTATTAAGGCCCGAGTCTTTTGATAGATTGTGCCCCTATGCTGGTAGATGGGTTCAAGAGTTGCCTTCAGTTTTATGGTCATTACGGACTACGCCCAGTCGGGCTACGGGTCGGTCGCCTTTCTTTTTAGTTTATGGGGCTAAAGCCATGTTGCCGAGTGAGATGAAGGTTGAATCTCTTCGAGTTCGTAATTTCAATGATAAGCGTTATGATCAAGACCGAGTTGATGACTTGACCCGACTAGAAGAGGCTCGTGAAGTTGCACTTGTTCAGTCAGCGAAGTATCTTCAAGGACTTCGGCGTTATCATGATCGTAATGTTCTATCACAAGCGTTTATTGTTGGTGATATGGTTCTGAGAAAGATTCAGACAACGAAGGATAGACATAAATTATCTCCATTATGGAAAGGACCTTTCATAATTGCTAAAGTCACTCAGCCAGAAGCGTATCGTCTAAAGCGTGAAGACGGATCAATTGTGGAGAATTCATGGAATATTGAACACCTTCGTCGATATTATACTTAACTTCAATTTTTTGTATTATGTTCTTCTCGACTGCTGTCGGGCCACCCCGGGTTAAATATTATGCAATTACTTGAGATGATAGAGTTAATTATTTAGTTAGATGGGGTCTAGTAATAAATAAGAAAAACGGTAACCATCCAACCTGATCACAGTTCTATCAAGTCAAATAATATACACAATATCAAACCTAAAGCGCCGAGTAAAGAGCATAGGGGATATTGCTGGGACTTTAACCTGCCAGTCAACTTCAGCCTGAGACATGCCCGTCCAACCATACGAAGATGGCGACCAGATGTGTTACACATCTTAGGAGACTTGACAAAATACGCTAAAGCTCTACGACATCCCAAATGCTCAATACCCATATCGGTGTAGAACTAGATCCCAGGAAAAACTCTAGTTCCACACTTTCATCTAAGCGATGAAATTCAGAATAATAAGGAGTAAACACAAATAAGCTTTACTCTACCTATTTATTTAAATACTTAGGCTAATCGGCCAGGTAATTACTGATCCGCGAAAGCTTGGCTACCCGAAACCACAAGCAACCGACAGGGAGATCCCCTTTCAGATCCAGTCCTAGAAGAACCAACGATTACCCTAATCACTTAGATCAAACTAGGCACACAACCTGCAAATGAATATTCCAGTATAACAAGAGTCAGTACATTAAACAAGTTAATGTACCGGCAAGTACAAGACAATCCTAATATACTACATGCAGGGCATATAATCAGGAAAAGGCTATATGTGTAGCTCATTTTACCGTAAAGTAGATTTTAGTTCACAATCTTTTATAAAAGAGTTGATGATTCAATTAACAAAACATTGACGAAATTATATCATAATATACCATATTATCATCATAAATATACTCTTGTTGCTCACACCGGCAACAAATCATCCTCTCCTATAAATAATATACTTGATTGCCCATCCGGCAACAAGTCACAATATACTTGACTGCCCACCCGGCATCAAGTCTCACCTCCATCATTCATAACATAATTATCACAACTTATCCCAAGTTCCCATTTCCGATCCATAGTTCACCAAACATCATTTGAAAACATAAAACAAAGATCTATACTCATGACACTTCACCAAGTCGCTCATGACCGTGAGCACGGCTAATCGATTAGTTTTAGACAACTCTGCAGAGTTTGTACAGCTTTACCCACATGATATGAATCCTCTAGTTTGATTCATGTTTGCAAAGCACTACCCCACTCTACACATTGAGTGCGGTCTAGAGGTCATAACGAAGCCATTACATTACTCAAGCCTAGCCTTGCATCAGCGACGGCAAGTGTGACTCCGTCCTGGGAATGACCCAGAACCGTTAGGTGGCGGGCTCACGCCTTAAACCTAACGCCGTGGCGGCGAACACATCCGTTCCCCCACGAGGCACTAAACCGTTGAATTGGACAGACTTAGACGCCCATGCTGTGAAGCGGACCATCCGTCCCCTCACAGAATCACACACATAGGGAATGATTCATCCTATGATCAATAATCAACAACAACACTCATGGGTAGTTCCTATGAATCTTTGCTCAGACTAATTCATTCTGTTCCGGCCTACCAATATGCAAGGCTAGATTTTAAGTAACTTAATTACCTAAAGCTACCCCATAAATAGCACATGTGGTTGTACGGTAAACAGTAGTGAACGACACAAAGTTCGGTCCTTAATCAACCCGGGCGAACACTCCCCCTATCGGTGCACAACTACCACCATATGCATACCACTTGTCGCCCAAGTCTAAAATCATTTACTCACTCCTTTAGTTCACAAATAATTAACATTTCCATTTTCAAGCCAGCATTAACCAAATAACAAAAATCCCATTTATCAAGTCATATCATTTATTATTTATATAGTTCTAGGCATGGCTAAGCAAATAGAATGTATTAAGCATAAGTAATCCCAAATGAGCACAATTAAGTACTCTACCCAATAATAAGGTTACAAACTAAGGGAATCAAGACTAATCAAGGTGGTACATGCAGCAATATGGACATAACTACCATTTACCAATTTCAAATATCGTTTTAACCCAAATACATATGCAGTTTTATAAACAACACATTTCATCTCCCAAAACATGGGTTTCAATGTGATCAAAGGAAAAAGGAGGAATAACTTGCCTTGATTTTGAACAATAGGAATATCACCTAGACACTTCTTCACCGTCAATGCGATTTATCTATACAAACGACACGATATGCAAATAAATACTAAATTATGCAAAAGATACAAAATGCTCCAAAATGCATGACTTATGCACAATGGATAGGTTCTGACCTATGATGAATTTAGGTGAAAGAATTTTTATTTTATCTCTCTTTATTTGGGAGTTATGAATTTCTCAAGTTTATGTTAACCTATAGTACATTTACTTATATATTGTTGTGAAACATTTTAAATATATGATTTTTATTAAATTAACATTACTGAGGTGAAGAGGATGATTTTCTAAGATTAATGTAATTGGTTTCATAATTTTTGGAGCTAGTATGAATTTCTTATAAATTCTAGAAATTAAATTGTACATATAATGGTTGTTTTTCTAAACCACTTATTACTGTTAATTCTGTTACATAAAGTATAATATTTTATTTTACCAAATTAAAGTTCATACTTTGGTGATTCTACAGAAATTTAGTTTACCTCATTTAGAGTACAAATGAATTTTCTACAAATTTTATAAGGTGTATGCTAACTATTTCTTATTTGAAATTTTAGGAATAAATATTATACTGTGAGAATAGGATTTTATTCTACAACATTAAATTTCACAATTTTATGAATCTACTGGAGTTGGTTACATTTCAAAATGAGCTATATTTGATTTAATATGGATTTTACAATTTGACTTAATTTTTAGTTGAAAGAATATTGATTTAACTATTTCCTTTCAAATTTCCAAAATATAAATACTGGGGGCCACTGGTCATCCTCTGACCATTTGCAGAAGAGCCCCTAGAGTTTTGAAAATCAACCCGCAATCCATAAGCACGTGGGAAAACGGAACTCATTAAGAGTCCTTAGGGTTTTCAAATATTGCTAAACAGTCCTGGTCCCACTTGTCAACCTAAGAAATCTTACACATTAAACCCTACGGGTTTTGAACCTTTGCTAATCTGCTTATTTAGCGCTAAACACATGGGGCCCGCACGTCAGTGGCGATGGCTGGGAGAGGCGAGGCCGCGGCAGCTCCGTCGTGCTTCTCGCTGGCGGCTAGGTCAGGCGGTGGCCGATCTCGGCGGGCGACCAAAAGGAAAAACGAAGAGGGGATCACGGCGAAGTGGATGGTGGTCGTTTGGCAAGCTGCGGTGGCTGGAATCGTCGACGACAATGGTAGAAGCGGCGAGGTCTCTCGGGTCATTGATGCAGGTATGGCTCTGGCTCGATTTAGAGCCAGCGGTTGCATGCATGCGGTTTCTAAAGGTCCCTAGGTGCTTACCAAAACGTGCACAAGGTTGGCACAACTTGGATGGCGAAGGGGACCTGAGAAAAATCCTGGCGGCGGCAGAAATCCACAGAGCAACGGCGGCAGCGTTTCTCGGCCTTCGATCTGCTAAGAGGAGTAGGGGGTTAGCTAGGTGATCACCTAGGGATGCTATATGCATAGAGAATCGAACCGTAGCTCACCGGAATGGCCGGAATCGATGATCTACGCCGATGACTGGAGTTGGGGAAGAAGGAGCGGATCTCCGGTTTCACAGCTCCTTGGTCCAATTCCTTTGGTTGGTGGCTTCCTGGGATCAAGGCGAAGGTGATGGCGTGGCGACGTGACCTAGCTTGGTCGGAGTCGGCCGGACGACGTTGATGTCCGAACGGCGGCGCTCCGGAGCTCGCGTGGGCGCGACCGCGTTCCAGCGTCGTCACTGCACGGCAAGAGATGGGGTCAGAGGGGATGATCTCAACCTAGCGAGGAGGTTAGAGAACGGGAGAGAGGAAGAGGTGACCACGGCCTGAGGGCGCTGGCGCCGGTCGTCATCATCGCGGCCGACGATGGAAATGAGAGGAAATCCGGGCTCCGGTGCCCTCCCTTCCTGCTTGGGCGGCTCAGGGGTGGAATGGGTGAAGCGGCGACGCAGCTGGGAGGTAGTAGAGAGAGAGCTCGGCGGCGGACACGTCGTGGCCACGCGTCGAACACCCGGCGGCGTCGACCTCCCGCTCTCTCTCTCTCTCTCTCTGATTGCATAAGCGGTGGGGTAATTTACACCGAGGTGAGAGCTAGCCAGTGAGACCAACGAGTGGGTCCAGGCCGATGTAGATAGAGGCAAGGTGAGAGGAAGGGTAGAAAGTCTGGTGACCTCTCTGTGTAGTGTTAATTTCAGGATTTTTCCTATTTTCTTTCTTCTCCCTTCTTTGCAATTCCACCATTTAATTTCTGTGCATGATAAAATAATGTGTATTTTTATGTAGATAGAAAAAAATACCTAGATTCCATTTTCTTTGGTCCCATATAAAAATTTTCAATATTTTATTCTCAGAAAAATAGACAAATCCAGTCTGGCCGAAATTAGTTTGAATTTTTAGGAGGCCAAAACCTTTAAAATAAAATATGGAAAAATTATATTAACTCATGATAAATAGAGTAGTATTTGAATAAATTATATCCCCTGTACACTTTCATGTGATAAAATGCACACATAGGAAGTGTATTCGTTTTGCCGATTAGGGTTTTGGAATAATATCTAGTTTGACTGTTTTGACCTAATTAATTGAGGTATCAAATATACATATCAATTTATACCAAAATTACAGTGAGGTATATGTATTAAATAGTACTTACATGAATTTCCCCATGATTTTATATTGCACCATTTATTTTTAACTATTCGGTGAGATTATCAACCTTTAAGTATTCCTATTATAAATACATATTATAAATGATTATAAAATTGTATTTTGATTTGTAATCAACCTGTGAGGGTGTATTTCAACTTTACTCTCAATTCACCATGCTCATCTCACATTATATTTAGGCATGGGTATACTTAAGGTGATGACTAGGATAGGGCTTTTATTTTGAATTAATCGTGCATGTATATTTGTATTCATGAGACCTAGTATGTCATGCATCCAAGCTCCAAAAACACTTACAAAGACTCAAATTACACAACACATCTTGTGTTTATGCAAATATGAAAGTATTTTACATGTCGAATCATTTTGAAAAAGGGAGAAATTCTAAGTCATTTATAATTATGCATAGGATCACTGGCGAGTTTAACCTCACCTAGGTCTTAAACTTGAAAATTCTTGATCGCCAACCTAAAAACACATTTTTATTATTTAGAAAAAATTAAAATTCAAAATTCGAATTTCTGGTATGTTACAACTGCCGACTTCAAGTAAGTTGTCTTCTCGAGTTGTCAGTCGGGGGCTATACGTATTAATAAAGCATGAAGTTTTTTATTAACAATAACTTGTCTATATTTGGTTTATCATTGTTTGCTGTTCTGATTTGGGTTAAGTGAATAAGGACTGAAAATTTTTTGATGACTTAATCAAGTTTAGGCTTGGTGACAGTCGGACGAAAATTTTAAAATAATTAAATGCGAGACTCAAATCAGGGTATAAACATAAATAAATTGAGTAGTCACAAGTTGGATCATAAGTTATTTACATCAAGCATCTATCCCTGTAAGTTTTCAACTACATTAGCAGCAATCTTCTTGGCAAACTCCTAAGCTTCGTTTATTAGTTCTAAGGCTTGTTCATCAGAATTGCCGTCTGCAAAGCCATCTCCTATAGAATTTATATCTACTCAGGGATAGAGTGACTTCGTCATTGCCAGAGTTTGACTTGCACTCATGGTAGCAGCATCAGTAATATTTTCAAGATATTTCTTCGGAGCTGTCCTGAGTTTGTCAAAGATCTCAAATGCATCTTTAGCACTTGTTCCTAGGCCATTCTGATAAATTGCTGACAGGATTGGCGTGGCACCGCGTTAGCAATATCGTCCCTGATTCTCTCAGCTCTCTGGACTTTTTCAACGAAGACTTCAAATTGAGCATGTGATTTAACTTTATTGGCTGCAAGATTGATAATATTTAGATTATATTGATGACCAAGATGACTTGAATCAAGGAGTATGAGTTTTATGGGGTTACCTTCAATTTCTGCTATGGCTTTATCTTTATCTGATTCAAGCTTGGCATTGTCGTTTTCTGCTTTCTTCAATTG
Source organism: Oryza officinalis (assembly GCA_008326285.1). Taxonomy (NCBI): domain Eukaryota; kingdom Viridiplantae; phylum Streptophyta; class Magnoliopsida; order Poales; family Poaceae; genus Oryza; species Oryza officinalis. The sequence goes on along the minus strand of BDMV01000002.1, from coordinate 43,083,523 downwards.
AGCCTTGAGGGATTCAATCTCGGATAAGTTGGCTAAAGCATGAAGACATAGAGTTAATAGAGCTGAACAGATTGATCAAGAGCAGATGAGTTAATTTTTCTTACCTCCAATTGAACCACGAAGTTCCAGGTTCATATCTCGAAGCTTGCTGATTTCTTCTCGCAATACAGTTTCTCTAGCTATGGCTTCTTCTTTGGCCTCTTTGAGTTCTTGTTGGATGTTCTCTAGGGAATTGACATGAGGTACAAGTTTCTCCAAGGTGTCGGATTTAGCCTGAGAGCGACGATATATTCTCTGCATTGCAAAACATAAGTCAGTCGATTATATGAGATTATGCAATTGAGGTATGAGGAATTTCTTCTCGCGTTCATCAGTCGGGTGGCTTCATTAAGGCTGGTAACAAGCATATCTCGTTCTTCAACTTCTTTTTGCTTGTTTAGAACGATGCCTTGTTTTTTGCCTTCTGCATCGCGCCACTCGATCTTGATTGGAGGCAATGAATCTTCTGTAGATTTCAGCCGAATGATCTCTTCATCTTCTCTAGTTGTTTGTTCTAAAGATGATGTGAAAGATAGAATTCAGGAAGTATGTTTAAAACAAAAATTTGATGATTGATTAGTTTACTTGTTGTCATTTCGGGATGGTCTTCTTGAGTGGCAGCATTTCTAGTTGTTTGATCCTTATTGATTTCTTCGGTAGCCGATGTTGGATCTTCAACTGGTGTTCCTTGGTTAACTGGGATTTGCTCTTCCTTGTTCGGCTGGTTTTCAGTCGGGGGTCCTTGAGTTGATGTTTGTTCAGTAGAATCCGACTGGTTTCCAGTTGGGGGAGCTTGACTGGCAGTCGGGGGCTCTTGGCCAAGAGTAGTCTCACTCGAGAGAGGGTTCTGGGACCCTTGTTCTGCGGTCTCTTGGTTTTCTGGCACTGCAGTTGGGGTTGTTTTTTTCGTCTGGCCGGTGGGATCTATGTCTTGAGGTTTTCTTCAGAAGATGATACATGGTGATCAAAGTGGAATCAGATAAGTTCTCAAGAAAAAGATAACACCAATCCTGAGAAGGATACCTGTTGGATTTTCTGACCTTTGGAGCGGATCTGGTTGATGGCCTCGGTGAGCTAATATTGGTCTTGGGCGTTTGGACTTCTTCAGACTCTTCATCTGAGTCATCAATAACTAGCTTCCTCTATTTGCTTGCGCGTTTGCTAGTTTCTTCAAAAGCAGCTGCAGCTCTTTTGTTTTTCATTTGGGGCTTGATCTTCGGGCCGCCAGTCGGCTGGGCTGGTACATCATCGTGATATACCTTATATGGTCGAGATACGATCAGTGCATTTGCCTGCAAACAATATTCTTTCTTGAGAAACATTGATGAATATGGCGAGATGAAAGTCATTCAAGTTGCAGAGTTTACTTACTGGAGGAGGTGGTCAATGAATGTTGTAGGGAAAAACTGGCAGTTTATTGCTGTAGTCTACTACAATCCCAGTGGAGAAGATTTTGTACATATGAGAGCACAAGACTTGGAAGATTAAAGACTCGATCTTCCCGGTTGGGGTCACTCTGTCCTTCATATTCGAAGGCTGGCTTGGATCTTTCTTTGATGGGAGCTAGTCGGCATTTGATGAAGTGCCGAGTGATCTGTTCTCCTTGGAGACCCTTATTCTTCATTTCAAGAATTTTTGCCAGAAGATTATTTGCTTCTACCCAGTCTTGGTTCTCGGGTAAGGTATTTCAGTTGGCTCGTTGGATTGGCGGAAGACCAATGAAGTCGGGCAGGCTGGGGGCTGGGTTGGAAATGTAAAACCAGTTTGCATGCCAGCCTTTGTTGGAATATTTCAAAGGAAGAGGAAAGTAGTCTTTGCGGAGAGTGCCGCGGAGTTGGAATCCTGCACCGCCGACGACACAAGGGTTATCCTTGGTCGGATGGGCCTTGAGGAAGAACATACGGCGAAAGAGATTGAAGCGGGGATAGATTCCAAGAAAAGCTTCGCAAACATGGATGAAGATGGCAATGTGAAGTATGGAGTTTGGGTTCAGATGATAAATCTTGATACCGTAGTAGACAAGAATACCGCGGAAGAATTCAGAAGTTGGCAGACCAAATCCACGGTAGAAAAAGTGGGTAAAGACCATGATTTCACCAGTGTGCGGAGTTGGGAATTCCTCGCCATATGCTGGACGCCAACCTATGATCTCTTTGGCTGGAAGGACTCCATCCTTCACCATTTCCTTCAGAGTTGATTCCTTCACGTCAGAGGTTGCTCATTGGTCGAAGGGGATTTCTCTCTCTTCCGCCATGGGTGAGATTTGAGGAGGATTGAGTTCGGTGTTGGAAGCAAGGGTTTTTGGGGAGGATGTCAGGAGCAAGATGAGCGCAACGGATTCTGATGGGATTTAGAGTGGCTGGATGAATGGATTTGGTGGATTTCGTGTTCTAGGTTTCTGCGGAGGTGCTTGTGAATAGGAGCGTGAAAGGGAAAATTTTTCAGAAGTCGAAGTGACGGGGAAGACGACGGCTACGGCGATTTTTTAGGGTATCGGTGGGTTTTCTCGTATTTGGGCCGAGGCCCATGGGAAACTTACAGCCCATGATTCAGGTGTGGCTTGTCACGTGTCTTTAGGAACTTAAGCAAATTTGCCTTGGCAATATGCACATGTTCTATTGCCCGATACCTTTAAAATCCTTCCATATAGCGGTTATGCAACTTTTTAGGAGTTGGTGCGATACAATTTGGAAGGTGACAAACAGTGAAGTTTTTTATAACTGTCTTGGCGACTTTTCTATAACTCGTTGGAGCTGTTTGGTTTTTATCAAGCAATTAATTTTATATTATATCAATGCTATTTTTGCCATTTTGGTGTGCTCTTATGTCACACCCCGAAGTTTGCTTTCTAGGTTAAAATTCGTGAAATAAATCGCTTAAAATAAATTTTTCTTTTAACCTAGAGCAAAATTCTAACTTAAAAATATATTTACTCAAGTGGAAAGGGCATGGTGGGATTTTTCTTGAGTTCCCCATGTTAAAATACATTAACAGGATTTTTATTGGAATTTTCAGAGCCCTACAAATAATTTTAATCAATTAAAAACCTTCACCGCAATAATTAAATCCCTGGGAAATTCTTTTTCCTTTTTTTTCCCTTTTTCGGGCCGTCGGCCCATCTTCCTTTCCCTCCCGGGCCGGCCCGAGGCCGCCCGCACCGCCCCGCCGTGTGGGCACCCGAAAATTATACCGTCCAGTGCAATTTGCGACCACCACATAATTTTGGATGAGTGAGATCCATACATGCATAAATAGCCACTCATATCTCAATGTGCCCATGATCACAAATTGACACCATTCGATATAAAATCCATAATGCCGAATAATGAGCAAAGGAGATATTGTTCGGACTCGGCATGCCAGTCAACTTCAGTCTGAGACATGCCCGTTAAACCACATGAAGGCGACGACCAAATGTGTTACACATCTCAGGAGACTTGACTCAAATTACTAAAGCTCTACAACATCTCAATTGCTCAAAATTCATACTCATGCTTAGCTAGTCCCCAGGAAAAGCGACTAGCCTTGCACTTTCATCGCAAGCAATTGATAAACATCACAAATGCATAAATATGGATAAAAGGGCAGCAAGCTACATATTTCATAATGGGGTTCAACGGCCCATCATACAACACAAAATATAGCAGCGAAAGTTTCATAATTTTACATAAGCAAAAGTAAGACCCGTGGTTTGCCAACCATCCCACAAGGGCAACCAACTGGGGCAAGAGCCAAGCTGAAAAGGCTACTCACTACCCTCACCACCCTCGGTAGGGTAGTAAGAACAATCAACCACGCCAACATCCTTGTCTGAAAATTTGCTGGCATCGGGTTAAGTACAAGATTGTACTTGCAAGTCTTACACATTAATATATATACACATAGAAGAGAGGAGTATGCAAGCTTCTACCTTAAAAAGATAGTATAATGGTTTAAGTTTTGCATAAAGCCAATTTAGTTGAGCAAGTGATAAATTGAAAACATAGTATTTCTAAGATAGCATAATCTGAAATTTTTGGACAGCCGGCATGTAAATCTAAAATTGAGTCACAAATAAGCACAACTGGTGCTCTCATTGCCATCCATGGGCTACCATTGCCCAACCATGGATTACAAACATAACTATCCCCATATCCAAGACTAAACCAAACCATTTAACCCAAGTTTGATGCTAACATAGACTGACTAACACATCAAGCGATCGTCCTATAACCGTGGACACGGCTATTCGAATAGTTTTACTCTGATCAGAGAGGTACATCTTTACCCACACGAAATGAACAAGAATCAAATGCTTCACACGCACACAGGTGTGACCTACAAGTGATACAAGCTCATAACATGTCTTTTCCTAGTCACACCCCAACCACCTAAACCACGCCTAGGCCCCCGACGACTTAGCCACGTGTGTGTGATGTGGCTAAGGCAGGCTCACCATCGCGGGAGAAACCCCCTGCCAAAACCAGGCACACCCAGGGCACTCCAAAGGGAAAACCATCCTCACGAATGACCAGCAAAGCGTAGATGATCACAGTGCAACATAGTGCTAAGTCAAGCAGTCCCATGCCCGGCGTGTGGAAGTACGTAAGGTGCTTGAATAGATGTCAACATGTTCGGTCCTTAACAACCCAGACGAGGCTACTTGCATCAGGGAAAAACCACAATCCCGTTATCGCCCTATCACTCGTCTAAGTTAAAGCATGTTTTCCATATAAATCATTTAGTGAAATAATCAGATTTTTATGCCCACAAATCGCAGGTGGTGAATAAGTTCAATCGATGGCTCCATCCATCGATTTTTAACACTACTAGACCTAAGCATGGCTAAGCATCGGTAAAACAATAAAACATTCCCAAGTACTTCCATCCAGAGGTTACAAGGATAAATGATAACAATGAAACAAGGAAGGATATGCAGCAATTAGGTTATAAACAACTTTAACCAATACCAATAATTTTGGAGTAAATCAACACATGCATATATATTGTTTTGCAATCAAATCATTTTAGTAAAAATAGGGATTCTATATGCTTAGATGCTTGCCTTGCTACCGTGAGAAATCACACTCGATCTCAGGTTCTTACTCCGCGTACTCCGGAATGTCTGAATCTACCGATAAAAGGCAATAATGCAAATAAGATTCAAATAAACATGTATATGCAACATGCTCTATAAATCATGGCCTAATTACAGTAGGTAGAGAGTATGATAAAATGATTTTAGAAGCAATAATCATCTCATTTACATTTATGGTTTGAGAGCTATAAAAATAACAAGCCATATACTCTGAAAATGGCATTTCTGTAATTACATATGAATTACCCTAGGTCACAACATATGCTATCATTTTCTAGTTATATTTCATAAGTGCTATCATTTTTAATTAAAAGAGGATAACTCACTGGTTGTAACAAAACTTGGTTCACTGCATTTGGAGTTAAAATGATTTAGTTTGGATTTTTACAAATTCAACAAAGAGAAAAGGTTATTTAATCTTTAGGCATATTTTAGGAGGTAGTTTTGTCAAATTCTTTTCATCCAGATTAAAGGGTACATACTTCTAAGATGAACAGCAGTGGCTTCATAATTTTGGGATTAACCATTAATTTTCTAAAGATTTTACAAGTCCTAGGTGCAAAATAAGTGTTTTTGTACTACTCACAATTTTAGTGACATTTTCTACAAATTTGGGAATACACAGAAATTTGGTTCACTCAAAAATGAGCTCAAATGAATTAGTTATGCATTTTTGAAGTTTGCCTATTTTTTAGTTTTTTTTAAAAATTCCTTTGGACTGCACTTTTGCAAAACGAACCCTGGGATTTTCCAAAACTTGCAACAAAGTCCAGCTTCTTCTCCAACGCAGCAGACACAGAAGCAGACACAGAAGCAGCCATGGCTGAGCTCGATCTCAAGCTCGCCGGCGGCAAACGGCTGCTCGAATGGGGACGAGGTCAAAAGAGAAAATGTAGAGCAAGTCTTTGCGATTCCATTCCTCTATTCTACCCAACCAATGGTGGCAGAACCAGCGCAGGCGGCGGCTGCAAGCAGCAGCGCTCCGGATACCATCCATGTAAAGATGTGGCAGTTGTGGCAATGTGAACGGCTCGATTTATTGCATACATGTCAAGAACATCATATGCAGAATGTAGAACACCACCTAAGGTCACTACCACTGTAAGCAATCGACAAATGGCTCACCGATTGAACGGAAAACGACGACGGAGTCGCTAGGTCGGACTTGGAGAAGACGGTGGTCGATCTCCCTCCTCGCTGCACCAAACCGTGGGATTCTTGGGGCGTTTCGAAGAGGATGATGAGGCGAAGTTGGTGGCGCAGCAGCTCAGCCGGATTCACCTCGAGGCGACGGGAACGGCGACGCGATCCCGCGGCTGCGTGTTGACGACGGTCTGGCCGCGCTCCAGAGCACCCGTGTGCGAGGTCAGCGTTCCCGGAGATCAGCTGCAAGAAACGGCGCGAAATCAGAGCAGAGGCTATGGCATGCTGGGGTGAGTCGGGAACGCAAGAAAGATGGCGACGACGATGACCCGTTGGGCGGCGGTGAAGGCATCTTCCCGGCGGCCGGCAAGAAGATGAGGGCGAGGAGGACGAGGAGGAGCTCTCCCCCTGTGGTTTCTTGGCACTGGGATGAAGTGTGAGTCGAGAGAGAGCAGCTGGGAGCGTTGAAGTCGAAGGAAGAAGAGAGAAACGGTGCCACGGCATGAGCTACGTGTCAGCCATCTCTCTTTGAATGTCTCCTGTGGGTCCCACGCGAATTTGGTGTGCACCAAGGGTGGAGCTAGCCCAGGGACAATGACATATGGGCCCAGGTCGTGGTGGTCTATGCATTTGAGAGGGAGATGGGTGAGGAACATATGCATTTGAGAGGGAGATGGGTGAGGAACAGAGTAAACATCTGTTTTAGGTAATTTTCAGGAATTTCCAGGAATTTTCATTCTCTCCTTCTTGGTTAAATAGTTTGAACTAGTTAGAAGAATGTCAAAATTATGTGGTCTGGTGTGGAGATACCTTGATTTACCTAGTTTCCATTTTTCAAATTTTCACTCAAAAATTTGAAATATTTTAATTCTGGCAAAAAGATGAAAAGGGGTATGCTGAGATATAAATTGAATTTTAAAAAGGTCAAAACTAAGTGTAAAAATTCTATAAAAAATATATTAAATCCTGATAAATAATCTAGTATTTGAATAAATTATAAAACCTAAACCATACTGTTCAACTTAATGCACTAATAGATGTTGGTTCAATTTGCCGACTAGGTTTTTGCTTTGTTTTCAAAATTCATTTGAATGTATAAGCTAATGCAAATGATTAAATATGTAACCTACAAATAGAGATAAGTAATCCTAAATACCTTATACTAAAATTAGGCTTGTGACACGCCGCCCCCTCCTCTCTTTCCCCGGCCAGCCCAAGGTCGCGGCCCGAGCCGCCGCGAAGTCCACCCCGCCTCCCTCTTCCTCCCGGGCCGCCGACAGGTGGGGCCGCCCGCCCGGGCCGTCTCCTCCCCAGCCGGCCGCCGCCGCCCGCACCTCCCGCGCCGCACGCTCCTCCGTAACCACCGCCACCCACCTCCCCGAGATGCCCGCGCTGCCCGCATCCACCTCCCCCTCTCCGCGCTCTCTCTCCCGCACCGTATAGCCCGGGATTCGCAACCGAATCCCGGCCCTCTCTCCTCTCTCCCCTCCAAACTCCGGCGAGAAATCCGGAGCACGTCGACCAACCCTAACCCCCGGGACCCCTATAAATCTTCTTTCCGCGCTCCTCTCTCTCTTTTTCCCCTAACACCGCCGCCTCTCGTGCACCCTAGCGCCGCCGCCGCCGTCGTCTTCCTCCTCTTCGGTGAGCACCCGCCCCCGCCCTCTCGGTGCCGCTAGCGCGCCGCCCCGCTTGGCCGCCGCTCGTGCGCGCCTGCTACCGCTCGCGCCGCCCGCGCCGGCTGCCCGCGTGCGCCGCCGCGCCATGGCTGCGCCGTGGCCGCGGCTGGCCGCCGCGTGGCTGCCGCGTGGCATCGCGCCGCCCCTCCACACCTGACGCGTGGCCGCCGCATCGGCACCACGTGGTGCGTCGCCCGCCGCCGGCCGATGAACTCGGTCCACCGTGGACTGGGACCCCGAGCCACCGACAGGTGGGGCCCACCTATCGGCGTCGCCGCCCTCCCGCTGACATCAGCCCTTGCCCTGTTAACGTCAACCCTGGTGTTAGTGACGTCAGCCCTAGGGTTTATTGCACAATAATTGAATAAGGACTTTTCTGTTTATAGTAAAAACACAGTTAATCTTCTAAAATTCATAACTAATTCATCCGGACTCTGTTTGAGTCCATTCAAGTTGCAAAAAATTCATAAAAATGTCTAGAATCCATTAAAAATGGTTTTGTTCTCTATTTCAGTAGACTTATGGCCTGTTTGCTTGTGTGCTTTGTTTTTTGTTTAGATTCCGGTAATTCCGACTCTCCGGTTTACTTCGAGGTTGTTGCAGAGGCCGATCCAGCACAGGAGCAAGGCAAGTCATGTCTATTCACTTGAACATATTGTACCTAAATTACGAATGTCTTATTTTTCTCTAAATATTGCATTGTTTTATAATGTCATTTATGGGCTTATTTACCTATTGTACTCAGCCTTATGTTCTAAATATCTTCTTCCTTTAATAGCTTGGGAAGTAATTTGAGTAGTCACTAGATTAGAACATGCTTAGCTCTGCTTAGAAACATTAGCATACCATTGGGATAACTAAAGCTTCACTATTACTTAGTGATGGTTATTTAATGTTAGCTCACGATGGTTAATCGTGAATGATTAAATAATTGGTCCAACTAAAACCTAATTAATGGTGGGTTGTGAGCACATGGTTTTGATGGTCGTGCTCATGATAATTAAGGACCGGTTCGCGGAAAACCCTGGAAGACTTATCGTATTTTCCACAAGCCAGCATGGGTAATGGCTGGGCTTGTAGTATGGCTTTTCCTAACCGATGCATCCAGGCAAGGGTAGGCATGATGGAGTTGGGTCGGCGGGGGTTTACTCGTTGATCGGCTGCCAGATTCACCTAGGCACGAGAGGAGGCCGCCTGCTTTAGTTTAAAGGTGGGGGCGAAACCTGTGGTGTGGTGCGCTTGGTTAGGGAGGGCTGTGCGAAGGGACCTATCGCAGTTCCTTTTCGATGCACCGTGGTGGTATGCTGGCGCACGGTAACGTGTCGTGGAGCTGTGTCTTGTGGGTACAGTTGTACACCTCTGATCAGAGTAGAACTATTCGAATAGCCGTGCCGGCGATTATGGGCGATCAACTAGATTCACCGTGATTAGTTATACTTCTAATAACCCGACTTACTCGAACTGGTGTAGTTCAGGTGGTGGTTTGGGCCTGTCGCAACGTGGTGTAGCATTAGGTAGTGATGGTTCAATTTTGATTAATTAACTCAACTGTTTTACCGCATTCAACTATTGTCTTTAAATGCGTATTTCATGCAAATAAACCCCTCCAACCTCCTTTGCTTTTACTTGCATCATTATCCCCTTTCCGGTATGACTTGTTGAGTACAGTAGGTAGTACTCAGTCTTGCTTTATTTTTCCCCACATCAGAGTTGAAGTATGTGTCAGATGGAGGCTACTCAGAGGAGTAGACTTGTGGTTGCCGTCAAGGATGCCCGTGGAATGGAGTTGCCACGCTGCGAGCGTCTAGTTTACTAGAATAGCTTGTTTTTCTCTTTCCACTGCATTGATGTAAGATATTTGTATGGTGTTTGTAAGACTTGGATCTGTATGTCAACTTTGTCGTTTGTGTACCCTGGCTGGTCCTGGACGGGGATTTAATACATATCCTGCTTGGAATTCGGGTTAGCGAATTTCTGGGCATGACATTTTTTTTTGGATTAAGACCAATATTATGGCTGAGGCTAATTATATTTTGGTCATATTATTCAGGCGGTTGGAAAATCTATTTGTGGGTTTTATTAACTCAGATTTTATACCACCGATACCATATGTTCCTGAGGATGGTGAAGTTGTGTGTTTCGAGAGGACTCGGGCATGACAGCTTGGACAGCATGAGCTTGATATGGTGCCAGTACTCGGGGTCATTATACACCGTGCCTTGTTTATATGGTTATGTGTTATATGATTTTTATAACTGTTTTTGGCTTTGGCTAGGCATTTATTTACATAACATCACTCGGATGAGTGTGATTATTACAGTTCTTGACTATATGCTTAGTTTGCTCAACTAAACACATATCAAGCTGTCCTAGGTATATTAGGTGCATCTAGTCGATGCACCTAGGTATATTTTTTATGACTTTTTAGCCCTTCACAGCCTTCTTATTGGATTAGTTAAAGTACTCCGGAGACCTAGGCAGAGATGATGGAAGCACTCAGCTATGGAGGCATTCGGCTATGCATTAATTTGATTCGAGGCAAAGTTATCTCGTCGACTGTGAAGGTCTCAGAGGCTACTGTGGAGATTATGGGTACCATATACCCACACGGCTAGCTTATCCGACTGGTTATAGGGGATAGGTTATTGAGAGATAATCATGTAATAGGCTTAGGACTTAAGTATTACGTTACCTTGTGTATTAAGGAACGGCTTATAGTCCTAAGTCGAGAATATTATGGATAATACTTAGAAGTCCTATATCGTAAGTGGTTGGGTCTCCGACTTGTGAGCCTGTCTTCTGGGACTATATAAGGAGGGCAGAATGTCTCTTGAGGGATATAGAGGCAATATATCGTAAGTGGTTGGGTCTCCGACTTGTGAGCCTGTCTTCTGGGACTATATAAGGAGGGCAGAATGTCTCTTGAGGGATATAGAGGCAATAACAATTAGCTAGGTTTTTTTCATACACAACTCGATCGTGAGATCAATACACAACTCGGCGGATTCAATCCCCGAAACAGGAGTAGGGTGTTACTTCTTTATAGAAGACTTGAACCTGTCTAAATCCCTTTGTCTTCTAACCCATCGTGTTAAGCAGTTGAGCGTTACCCCCTATTTCTTATTGCTGAAATCAGGTTTCGACAATCAGTTTCGTACATGGCCGGCCCATATAATTTTTCCAATTCATGGTCTTCAAGATGACTTCAAGATGACAAGGTTCTCCGTGTCGCTCCTCGATCGTCCTCCACACGTATAGGTTGTCTTCTCTCTTGCTCGTGTCGAAGACGACGTACTTCGTCTTGCTCCTTGATTTCCCTCTGCAGCAAGTCGATCTCCTTGTCCCATATCCAGGTGTTGATTATCTCGCGCTCTGCTTCCTCTCTCGTCGCCGCCAAATCCTGATCTGACTCCACGCCGTCCTCCATAGAACAACCTCACAGAGTATCGAGCCTCCGTCGACGTGGATGGACTTGGGATGAAATTCCGATCAACCAACCAAGCCTCGGTGTATAGGCTGTACGATTTACCCGTCACAACTGAATCCACGTCACTAGCGCGAACCCTCGTTCTATATTTATGTCAACAATCGACGAGTATCCGAATAAGAGACGAACGTACTACGTGTGTCAAAGGGTATTCCTTATCCGGTATCACCAACGTACAGACGTGTAGGATGCTGTTTTATTTCCAAACTCGTAACCCTGTTGATGTTAGGTGTGCCAGAATCGGATGTCCTGAAGTCGGTATAGGCCCAGAGTAAAGCCCATCATGCTGCCAACTCCTCCCAAGCGTTAACTCCTCAAACAGCTGCATAAATGGAGAGCGGCAAATGTTCTCATGATGGTGACGCTCTGCTCCCGTCTTTGTTAGCCTTCAGGCAACGGTGGTGATGGTGAGTTAGCTAGCTAGAGGTTCATTCAAACCGTCGATCTCCACATCAGTACCACACTCCTACTTCCTCTATTTCATATTATAAAGCGTTTTGAGGTTTGAATAAATACGTGGATCCATGTATGTGCTTCATATGAGTCAAAATTCATATAGATGAATGTTAGTGAATCTAAACAAGGAATGAAGAGGCCAAAATGTCTTATAATATGGAAAGGCAAGCGTACAACCCTAGGAGACAGGTCCTATCGACCACAGTCCACAAGCATTTAACAGTAGAACATCACGCCTAGGACACTGTCAGCAATCTTTGGAACCTTCAGAAACTCAGGCAACTCTGAAGTCACTTCATTCCTGATGCTTGATCCATCGCCAAACTTCCCGAGATAGCTTCGTCCTCGGGCTGCAGCAAGATGAGCATAGTATACTGGGGGAACTGTATAGTAAAGTTAAAAAGTTTATTACTTCAAGCCTAATCAGTAGCCCTCAACAGTCCAAATAAAAAGACATAAAACATCAATTTCAGAAAAGTTCACAAACAAGTTTTGTCCAGCATAAATACAGTACACGAAACCTGAGAGGATAGATCAAAAAGCCTATGATGTTTAGAAGGGGCACAATTATGACCCTCATTCGTGTCTCAATAAAGTAAGCTATCAAATGGTATTTTGTTAACCACACCTAGATAAAAAAAATTATCATAAAACATAAACCGAAAGTTAACTCACCTATAGAAACAGCACGGGTGCATCGTGCATACCTACATATTGAAAAGATTAGAGTTAAATGGCAAAAACAATCAAGGTGGGCACAAAAAAGTAAATAGAATAACCAAAGGTGGACGTGAAACTTACATGTAACATAGGTTGTGTGTAAGCAGTTGAAGCCCGTCAGCGGTGAAATGATTTTCATCGAAGATAACTGTATAATGCGTAGGTCTACTGTTTCCCTGAAAATGACATTATACACACTAGATTATAAACAAATATTCATTAATACGTATACCATCATGGAAGTACCAAATTATACACAGCAAATTTCACAAAATTGTAAATATCAAAACTATCATTTAGTTTCAATTTCAATTGGACATTCTGCGGAACTACAGTAATAATAAACGATTTATCAAAGACTACTTGTGTTCAATATGTGGGCCCAATGTGCATTGGTTGGATTATTGCATATGCGCATGACATGGCTGCACAAACCTATCCGACAAACAGAACTAAAGATTTTTGGAATGACTAGCTTAAATTGCAGACAAAATAGGTATGGTTTTCTGAAATTTATATACCTGAGAAGTATGGCTACACAAGTAAAAATCAAAACCCGAAGGATGGCATATGTCCTGGTCAATCACAGTTCCTGAAAATATTCAAGTATTGCATTATGTTCTCAATAAGCAAAAATAAGGAACCACATATATAAAACTTCTTAAATAAACAAAACCTGTTGAGAACTACAGTTCTAATGATGTTACATATAATATGGACAATAGTAATCAATATTTACACCAGTATACTTGTTCGTGAGAACGTTATGTTTGTTTGACAACTTGTGATTACTTGAGCAGATTTTTCTGCTGAACTTTTAGATGGGAGTTGAGCCTCTTTGTAACAAAAAGAAAAAAGAGAACTTAGGGGGCCATCATTGTGTTTGTTTCAGTTACAGTGTTATATTTGGCTAGTTTAGCAATGAACTGCACAAATCCCATCTAAAACTTAGTTTGGCAGAAAAAAATGTACTTAAGTGACCATAAGCTATCAATATGAATTTCAGAGCGAATTTGAGGATTTCAACTGTACATTGACTTAGACCCTCAAAGAGCATATAAAAAGTACTCACTACTATAGCTAGCTATTGTAGCAAGAATCCATTCAGCCTTTCCACTACTTGAGTGTGTGCGTGTGTGAGAAGAGAAGAAACAGAGGGCTACCACACCTAAATTTTGCTATGTTTTAACTTTTACCTAGATGCATTGCACAGCTCTGTTCCTTGCATGAATGAATATACAATATTTATAATAAGGTCCTTCTGCAAAAACATAAGATAAAATCCCCTCTTGCTCGGGTGCATGTGTTCTATTTGGCTACAGGAGTTTCCCTTGCAGACATTCAGAACTAAAAATTAGCAAAACAAACCTAATAAAACTACAGAACTACTAGCTTGCTTGTTCTGAGTTGGAGAGCTTCCACTGTGCCTGAGGTTAGGTTTTGTCTTGGCAGCTTATCAGGCTAAATTTGGCTGTTGCCACCATGAAGATTCCATCCAGCACGTGTTGGGCAAGTTTTTATTATTATTATTTTGTGGATTTTATGTTGTTTTGTATAACTGCATGTGCTATCAGTTGTACAGATATAACCATGCCATATAAATAAGGCTTTTGTTATATTAAAATCACTGAGATAAAGTTTTGCCACATTAGAACCATTGAGTTTCTAAAATTATTTATTGTTCGGGATTTGAAAATCTTGAAATAGGACAAGCTGGAGTAATAAACTACTTACCAGAGGGAATCTGTGCAACTTGTTCATTGTAATTACTGCAAAGTGTTCGAGGGAAAATCCTGGTGTGATGCCTTTTCTGGACAATCACTAATGTGATTGGTGGTAGATAATCCTCTTGTAGAGAGAGGCATGCCTTGAATAGGAAATGGATAAAATCAGAAATAAATTTAGTGGACAAAACCAGAATTACACAAATAGATGTGAACCATCACCTTCCTGATGGCATCTACTTCATGAATGATAACCTGGCTGAATTGACTTTCACTTATTCCATCTCTAGAAGCAACAATGACCAGTCAAAAGGCATCATCCAAGAGAAGGAATAAACATAAATATCACTATTTTGCAATGCACACCTGTAAAATATTATCCTTTCAGGCTTACGCCTATTCTTCTGGTAGAAGTTCATCATCAGTTCCCTACAGCAATCAAAACACATGTCAGATTCCAAATCAATCACGTGAGAATTAATAATAGAAAAGTCAAAAATGCAGATAGAGAAGATACTTACCTGATCATGCCATCAGGTTTAAGGCACCCTTTTGGATCTCGAGTAGTATGAAATAGACCTCCTATAATCTCCTGCCTTTCAAGTTGGGCAGAGATAACAGCTCTATATGTGGTGACTTCTGGCCAGTCGATTGATCCAACCACCTACAAGCATTTGACAAAGTAATGTATTGGCCCACAACAAAATTGGAGGGACTAAGGAGTAAAGAGGTTGAGTTCAATTTCCAGTTCTTTATATAATGAGCCAAAATGTTTATTTCCCTATAAGAATCCACAGTAGTAAAAAACAGAAAGAAATTCTAAGCAACAGGGAAAATCTTACTCCTGCAATAGATGACGAGTACATCCCTGGTGGGGGATGGCTAACATCAGCACCAAAAATGATTGTCGGTATGTCTGACACGAACGGTATTCCATTATGAACAAACGCTTGCTGAAGAACTGTATTCCGCCCTCCAACCTAGTTCAAGATACTGTTGTAAATACCAGCAGTACAACACATGGAAAAATGTGTAGCAGAGTATCGATACATATGTACCTTGACATTTATCTTAAGGGCAATATTCTCGAGGTATTTTATATTTGTATCTGTTTTAACGTTCTTTGGTAAGCAGCACTGAGAAACCAGTCCAAGCTTGGTCTCACATACACGCTTGATTTTACCTATAGAAACATGCAAAATGACACCTCAAAGCTAACAGAAAGCACAGAGTTTTTGAGCATTAATAATTTCATACCATAGTTGCCTCTTTCTTCTGGAAGAATGACAATTAATAGCTGGAGTTGTTCTTTAGCAGTGCTGTGAATAGATTTCAATGCAGCAGCTATGTTCAGATCATTAATAGACCATAATGGTACCAATGACCATTCTTTGAAATCCTTGCAACCACAAAATAAAGTGATTGTTAATGCGATATGCAATAATTTGAATAACTTGGATTATAAACCAATGCAGGACGTAGCATACCATTCCAAGAAAGTTGCACGTCTTGATCAATTTACTACAGAATATCTTAACTGTTGAAGCAGGTACTTTTGAAAAATTTAAACAAGCCCATCTCTCGACTTTTCCTCCATTAACAAATTTCTGAAATAACAATCAATTCATACTCAAAAAATATTTTTTAGAGCAGAAAACATAAACTCTAACCATTTTGAATTTTAACTTCAATTAAAGGGAATATGGCACTTTCTTGCAATGAAGTGTAGGTGATATACACTTATGACACTGCACACTATATGATGTATGGATATTTATGCATTTCGTGTTTATTGTTTCTTGTTTCTTGTGGTAACTGAAATGCCTGATTCATATTCAATGTATGAAACAAATGACCTCCAATACTTTTCCTCCAACTAGATAAACGGACATATGACAAATCGCACATGTCCTAATATTAACCAAAACAAAGAAATTTGAAGTTTTATCAAATGTGCCTTTCACTTGTGTGCTACTTGAGTATGTAATTACACTATATGTGAGCACATTATGTACATACTACTATGTAATATTGAAGAACAAGGGGTAAGTAATAAAAAAACGCAATGTACGAAATAGGATGGCAGATTCACAGCCTAACACCATAATTAGAAAAAAACAATGATGCATATAATCACTCTATGACTTCACTTGTCTATGGAGTGTCTAAAGTTTAGGTTGAGTTGATGAGGCTTCCATTTCCTTTCTCAATAATAATTTCATGACTTCAGCTTTCTTTAAATTTTCTAATTAGACTTTATGACTAGAAAGAAGTATAGGGATGCACAATCAATATCAACTATGTTTAAGAAGTGCCAATTACTCATTTGCATGTCAAAATTTTGGATTCCAGGGTCAAACTAAAGTTGAGGATATCACCTTGTTGATCATGTTCCATCTTCCACCAGTAGGCACGCACGTTTTCTCATTTCCAGAGACATGATACTTTAGCTGAAGATTAAACAATTAAATTTTGGAATAAGTGACAAACTTTTACTTAAAAGTTCAAATGAAATGCATCTAAATGCAGCATAAATACCTCAGGTGTAGGCAAGATGCGGCCACGCACAATGGCAGGAAGACCATTAACTCCAATTCCAAACTCCTCCGCACACCTCTCAACCTTACAATTGTTGCGAACCTGCCAGAAATCCAAAATTCGAGAATACAAGTATTGGACATGAGCAAATAAAGAGTAGCAAAGTCCTTATAAGCATTGGATAACTAAAATCCAATAACACCTGAGAATAAAAGTATACCTTCATAATTGCAATCTTCCTAATATGGGGCCGTTCACAAGTTGCCTTCAATAGCTTAGATGCCTGTCTCGTAGTAAGCTTCCGACAGTACCTTTGCCCTGGTAAAATCTTGCAAACCTAAAAAAAATAATCATCAAAACCTTAATATTTATGTTTATAATCGGATTTTGGAAACGCACCTCCATGGGTAAAAAAATATCACGAGAGCTGCCACACTGCAAACATGGCCAATAAATGTACTTCAATTTGAATTTGTAACGCTTCTGAAAATAATCAACCACAGTTGTAGTAAAATTTTCTTTAGCACCCTCAGCAAACCTAAAAATAATATAAGGCAAAATATTAGTAGGCATAAATAAGGGGGGAAATGTTTTGTTGGATAGATGTTTAGCATGTCAGATCAAAACTTACATGAGGTCTTCCAAGGGGACGACAGAAAGCCCTTTAATCTTGTATCTTATGGTTTTGTCTGTTCGATGGGTAGTTTCAACAAAAACACCCTGCAGTGCTTTCTCTACCTGACATTTACAAGAACAGCAATACAAAATCAAGAACAGCAATACAAAATTTAATATTGTCTAAACTGCTTTATAATAGCAACATGACAAATGATTAAAGATTAATACCTTGTCATATTCTTCTGCAGAAAGTAGTTGGTTGACATCAGTTCTATTCAAAAGCTCAGCCACAAATTCCACCACTGGAAGAGGTTTATAAAATGGAGCTGCTGGTATATCTAAAAACGGCAACATTATTCCTAAATTAGTCTTTCAAAGATAGAGACAAAAAAACAGATAGAAAAATTAGAAGGCAACATTTGCTACTGTACATCCAGAAAATGCGGTCTTTGATGATGGACACCACAATAACATGGCTTTGCTTCTGGACACTACCAAAACATGGTCTTTGCAACAAGACACTGCCTTCATTTTTTTTAATCATTTTTGTCATTTAGAGAGATCTTTGTTGAAGGACGAAAATAACCCTACCCATCCTCTTGCCTTGGCTTGGTTCAATTGGACCCAGATCAAATCTTAGATCCATCCCCGTGCCATGTCTTTCCCTCACTCTAGCCCTACCAGGCAGCGATGGCAGCGAGCATGACCATCCCTTCTCACACATTAGGCCTCCATCCTCAGTGCTCCCCTACCCAATCTCCTCATGGCAGCAGCAACAAGCAAAGGAAACAACAATGAACCCTAGCCTTACTGAGGATGCTCTACATTTAAACACCTCAAGGAGCTTAGCATGGTGAAATAGAGATGTTGATGGCTAGAGATAAACTCAAATGAGTAAGGCACAATAATATAATGAGGAAATCTTCCGAACTCTGAATACTACCAAAATATATATTGGAATTACTTTCATCCAAATCCTATACCTACCAACCAGGAAAACAAACATAAATTTGCTTGAGATTATCAAGGGAGCCAACAGGTAGTTTGCTGCATTGGCATGAAGGCTTCTAACGCAGGGGGAGAAATAGTCGGAACAAGTGCAATTGCTTGACATGTACGACGAGAGCAAATAGATTAGAGGGATCCTGTTTGTCGATGGGATTGGTGATGTTGATGTGTCCCATGTTGACAAAGTGGACAGGGATGAGTTTGGATAGTGTTATGGTCCAGCCGAAACAAAGAAGATAAGCCAGGGGTATCAGGTCAATTGTCAAAGTTTTATTTCATTGAAATTGCAGAAAATAATAAAACAATGTGCAGTTGTGCACGATGTTAAATGGCAAATAAACATAAAGCTACAGTGTCCACGAGCAAAGTTGCATTCTCGCAGTTGTGCCAATAAAGACCATATTTTTCAGACGTCCTAAAGCAAATTTTGCCAAATTAAAAAATAGTGACAATTTCTCCTTGATTCATCAAGGACACATACATCTTTTTGCAAATTTTGCACAAAAAAAGTATTGCCAAGTGAACCTTGGATATAACATTAAAGGAGATAACTTAAAAAGTGTATGAAAGAGCCTAGATTAACCCAAAAAAGGCCTGCACATGTACCTATATTTAGACCAAGACCAATCTGCGACAAGCGCACACCCTTGTAGCACCCTCTCCAAAACTCCAATCCCTCCTGAGTGTCTATTATGGGACCAAACTTAGCCGAAAAGATGGTCCCAGGAGCACTGAGACAACTGCAGCAGGAAAAAGTTAACAGCAATATGACTAAACAATATTGATAATTTAATATTGCGCTTGACATTATAACAAATGTTGGTTTATAATTCACAATAGCCTCTATATGTTGATAATTTACCTAGAAAGCAGCGCTCTAACAACAGCGTCAATCGCCTGTATAGCACCTTGGGAAGTATTCCTTCTAGTTTGGTAGTTTTGCAAATCTTGTAAGTCTATCCTTTTATAAAACTGAATTGTGACCTCATGAACTCTTTTTGTCCTGCAAATTTAAGACGCCCAAAATTTCAGTTTAAATTCACAAATGAGAAGTGTGTTCTTATGAAAATACAATGTTAACAAAGATTCTAAGCTCACCTTGTTTTGTCTTCATCATCATCAAGTTTGATCACAAATGTTTCTGACTCAATAGGTAGTGCATGTGCAGTATACAAGCTTTTTCTAGCATCAAAAACAGGTATTTTGTTTCTGAAAATTCTTTCTCCATACAATTTGACAATATCTGAGAGCACTGTTTTTTTAGTAACTCCTAATTTTGGCTCAGGGTGGATGGAAACCTAATAAAGAAGTTCAAGAAATCATGAAACAACAATCATCAGAAAAATTATTCTTATAAAGTAAGTTGAGGAAAGTACAAAATATATCAAAAATCATAAGAACAATTTAAGGAGCTAGAGAAAATGTGCATGTCTTATTTGTTAAGTGTACCAAAGAAAATCAGTACATAACCGACATTCTATTTCACTAATCATTTTGTATCCAATATGTATAACCAGATACCAATGCAATCAGGAGCAAAACACTTACTTTGGAAAAATTAGTACATAACTAACATTTTGTTTCACTAATCATTTTTTGTCTTCAATATGCATAACCAGATACCAATGCAATCAAGAGAAAAATGCTTACTTTGTACTGATAGATTGCAGGGCAATTCACAGAGACCCCGAAATAGTTTGTAAAGATGGACAACTTTTTCCCGGCTGATCCAAACCCTGGGCGCGCTGCGAGGGAATCCACCCCCTCTGTGTACGCAGGGACCTCCACACACACCATCTCATTATCATCCATCGCAACATGTGACTGCATAGCAATAGGGCAAGAACAGATAAGTGGAACGAAAGTTTGTAATGACCAATTTATTTTATGCAGTCCTATTTTTACTTGAAGAAAAAGGAAACACCATGTAGTTAAAAATGAATGCATGGACTAAATGAATGAAAGTGCATTTTATTGGAGAGGATAGGTGTTTCTTGTATCAGATGCTCTTGAGTCTATATACTCCGGAACATAACTCGACAGCTTAATCCTAAACCCAAAGTTCAGCATGTCGTACTATACAATACTTATAACACAAACAATAGCATACTATATCATTTTGAGAGCGAGAGATACATATGATTAGTATCATTACCCTTGGATGCTTGGGGAGTAGAGGAGGAGATGATCTACTTGTACTTGAGCACATTGGATAGCAGCTTGCCATCGGTGCTTGCTTGAAAAGCACTGGGCTGTTCTCCTGTTGATGCTCCTCCATCTAAAAATAAAATAAAATTAGAATAATCGCATAGATAATTGAGGTGCAACAGTGAATGCATGGTATGTGTCCTTATATTGAAGTAAATAGTGCACAAACCTTGTAATTACATTTTCAAGAAACGTACATTACTGCTGCTAGCCTGCTACTACTATTGACATTTTACAAGAAATGTTCACATTGGCCACTAATAGTTACAGATTATCAAGAAATGTGCAATACTGATGAGACCGACATTTCAACATTCTCGAGAAACGTTTAGTACTGCTGTCTGCTGCTACTGACAGTTCTAATGTGCAGTTTTAACTATAAACCATGAGGTTCTATAGCAAACGACAGGTCACATAAAAAGCAGGTCGTCTCATCTATAAACCTAGAAATAAACCTAGAAACGAGATGACACAACACCATCCTGTAAAATCAAGCATAGTGTTTCACAACAGAAGACCATTCGTTTCTCTAGCTGTTACGAACCTCCATCATCAACACCAAACAAGCACAAAGTACACCGAATATATGGCAAAATCCACACCGGGAACAAGTACTAATGGATACAATTGAGAGAAATAGAATCAAGGAATGGGAAGAGCACTAGGATAGGAAGAAGCAAGAGGTTGGGGATAAGAGAAATCGGAATTTCAGGGAGGGCAGCAGTAGGAGGAAGAAGAGGACACAACCTTCAGTTCATCAGTTCATCCCTGTCTTCTCCAGTATGTGTGGCCTCTCCTTTTATAGTACGCAGCTTCCTAGCCGGGTGGGCCAAGGTTTGCTTCAGCCCAGGAGCCCACTCGATAGGCCCATATCAATCATGTAAAAATTCCCCCAAAACAAAGTGGATTCTTCAATTAACTCTAATTAATTAATAATCATGAGCAGGCTGGACGTAAAGATTTGAGGGATTGGTATGCACGAATCCAACCGTACAGTAGCAGAATGAAGAAAGTGGGAGCCTCTCAAGCGTGTGCGTACCGGGATCGCCGTCGCCGAGGTGCCGCTCTCCCGTCGTGAGCTGTCGGAGAGAATATTGTTGTTCCGGAGACGGAGGGAGCAGCCGGCGAGAGGACGGCGGGGCACGGCAGCGGGCGTGATGGCTTGACGCGCGAAGCAGTAGCAACCCGCAAAGGATGAGATTCCGGAAGCGGACCTGGGGACGGCGGTCGAGAACGTGGGGCTGTCGCCGGCGAGCGGAGGAGAGGCGGCGGAAACCCTCGCCGCCACTTGGGCTCCACGGGGAGCGGCACACGTGGGCTGTCGTCGGCGAGGAGGATGGAGGCCGAGGTCGGCGAGGAGGATGGAGGCTGAGGTCGGCGAGGAGGACGGAGGCCGAGGTCGGCGAGGCGGCGGAAACCCTCGCCGCCTCTTGGGCTCCACGGGGAGCGGCGCGGCGAGACCGCCTCTAGGCAATCGGGTTCCGTTGCGTACGATGGGGGAGAGGGAGGGGTTTATTTTTCGAGTGAATTTCGATTTAGTCCCTCTGGTTACCAAAAAATTATTTCAGACCCCTTTTAACTCATATTTCACATTGGATTTTTCTTAAAAAAAAATGCTAATGTATCTAAGCAAAAGGAGATCGTGATGACTTGACACACTTTGAAAGATCGAGTAAAAAAAACTTACCCTCGTTGACATTTAGGCCCACAAATTCTTTTTTTGATAAAATTACCACGCAAGCAACACGTCAGCACGAGTGAACCAAGTTAACGTGTCACATAAAACGAAACCGTTGTTCAAACCATCAAAGTACTAGATTTGCATTGATTTTTGTGAGTTAAAGTGCGCTACAGTTGAGAGACACAAATGGAATTCAACTTATAAGGGGGATGTGTAGTGAATTTTTCATCTTATCCTACTAGTTGTGAGCAAAGAAGCCTAATAAACTGGCCCACCAAGCGCGTGAGCGTCTGGCTAGGTGTCACACCCCAATCTGGCACCGATGTACAACGGTACCCAACAGGAGCGTGTCATAGGAAAAAGGCGTGAACCGCTTCCTACGAGACCGTGTTATCGGTACCAGTCCCAGGACATAACACTGGTATCCACGATAACAATTAGGATTCATTGCAATGCTTAAATAAATAGAGGACTTATTTATCCTACCTTAATTTGCAGCTCAGGACGGCCTGAGAATGCAACCGACGACACGGAAGCAGCAGCAACAACAACAACAGCAGCGGAACCAACGAACTAACACCCAACACCACAGGCGACGGCTGGGAACCAGGACGAAACCCTAATCTTCACTTTACTTCATTTTCCCCTTCAGGACGGAGGAACTATATATAGAGCAAGGGTGAGTACTTACGTACTCAGCAAGTCACGAGAATTTAAGCGTTTAGTGCAAGCTTGAAAGAGGGGCAAGGTTGATTTTCTTCTTTTTAAGTTTGTACCGAAAAGAGACTTGCGTCTCGATTCGACTTAAGAGATGCTTTTCAACAACTCAAATTGGTAATGCACCGACTGTTGACGCAAAATCTATCCCGTCAAGCATGCCAAAAGATGTGTTGACGTAGATCCTACGTGTGGCACACGAAGCCCTAGGAGATCTACTTAGCTCCAGTGCAGGTCCTAAAATTGATGAGATGCAGGCGTGCCAGTCAGTTTGATCTTGCAATTGACAAGATATATAAACAGTAGATCAAATAGCCGATCGGCTGACAAGCCGATGGAGTAATTCCAGCCGATAGAGTAATTCCAGCCGATGTCGATACTAGCTGTTGTCGATAGGATTTTGAGCAATCGGCTATATATCAATGTAGATTCTGACACTTGATGTAAATAACGATATAAAGACAATCGACTGATGATAATGTGACAAAACAATAAAATAATCTAATGGAAATCAATCGGCTAATAATGACATGATAGAATAAGTGTTGATCCGAAGATTAAAGCATACATCGGTTGGAGGTCCAATGTCATTAATCCATATGATTAGATAATCAATAAAACCTTTGCTGTCATCGGCTAAAACCAACTTGTATGTAATCCTTATAAGCCGATGCAACGTCCAGATAACTCATCGGCTGAAACCCCGATGAAACCCTTATCGGCAATCAAAAAGCAGGCTAAAGATTATGGTCCTAAGCATGACTAGGACTGATGCAGTGCAAAGTATGAAAAGAAACATAATGTCTAGACAATTAAGCCTTCGACTAATTTTAAGGGTAGTGGATACCTTAGCTAATCTAATCTGGGAAAGCAATTTAGCCGATACCGGCAAAAACCCTAAAGCAGATCTCAACCGATACAAGTAAATCGAGCTACCAAATTAGATTAACTAAGATATATGATAAATAGGTAGGGCCGGCGGAACGTAGGACTTACCCCTTCGCCGGAGATAGAAAGCTGATGTAGCCTCGCGTCAGGTGCCAAGTTTCATCGGTTGATAAATAAAAACCTCAGGAAAGAGGATGGCGATGCGCCAAAAGTTGTATATTGATCGAGAGATATCTTACATAGACCTCGGGTATACATATTTATACTCATGAGTAGATACTAGTCCTTATTAGACAAGACACAAACTTTCCTAAAGATAAAATAAAAGATATAAGTCCTATTCGGACTCTAAACAATCTTTCCTAAAAATAAAATGAAACTAATTGACTCTGCCTAATTAATAGATACAAATCACCATGCTGCATCCTCCTCGAACTTGGTCTCTTCTGAATAAGCTTTTTTTAATTGATTAATTTCCTTAACCGAATCCATCAAGAATCCAACTGCTAGCAACTTGATATGTCCATCGGCTCATCCCAGGATCTGAAGCCGATACGATTCCTAAGCCGATGATGACTTCGGGGCTTACCAAATTTTGGCGTTAACACTGACTTCCCAGGTCGGTTCAGTGATTCTCGACTCATATAGTCATTCCACTTGATTAAGTGGCTCCCCGAGCCATTTTCAATTTCTCGGACTCCAAGAGTCCCGCTGCCCCGCAGCACAGCAATCTGCTTTCACTCAAAAAGCCTAGACTATGATGCCCTCAGACATCCCAAACCACACAGATCCGTTTCTGACCACCCAGGCCATCCATTTGCCACAAAGGCTGATTCTGGTAACGATTCCCAATCCACAACAACTTTTCACAAAGCACAGGCAAACAAAACTATGCAACGAAAAACACCTCACATCCACCCATGACCGTGGACACGGCTGTTCGAACAGTTAGTTAACCTCTGCAGAGGGGGTACACTTTACCCACAAGACGCGAACTTATTCCAAACACCCGTCTGTATCGGAGGCTCGCAACCAAGCATTTTCAAAGCCAACCCAAGGTTATCTCATACCACATAGAAGGATCAGATCCTCTCACAAACAAGTCATTTTCATTTCACAAATCAAACCCCAACACCTTGACCGATAATCTGGCAAGCTTCTCTTCCTTGCCTTACTAAGAACCCGGAGATGCACCAACCCCCGCATCCCGACATTCCACAACTATTGGCATGAGAGGTTTCCCTGAACCAGCTAATTACTTAGCCAGGGTGTCCCATTCCACCATGTGGTTGCACTTGTTATTCTTGATGAATTTCCCATAGGAATCGGTCCTTATATGTGAATATGGGATAGCGCCACACAAGCACAACACCCGCATCGCAAGTTTTCACAAACTACTTTATTTTCAAACACGCTGACACCACGTGTTAGGTTTTCAAGGCTTCTCAAACCCATTTTCCAAAGTTTGCGACAAACAACGGTGTATGTGGAGTAGTTGGTACTCGTGCTCATAGAGCACGGGTACCGGAGTACCACAAAGGTGGAGCGACAAGGAAACAGGGTATGTCGGTCTACAGTAAATAGTGTGACTACTGGGTAGGTCCATCGGTTTGGCATGCAAACCGAGGCAAGCAAGTTATGTGTATATTCCTAACAGCCCAAGTTGCAAACAAAATAATAATAACTTTTCAATTATAGGAGCAATATGGTCAAGGGTAACTTGCCTTGCTCAAGGTCTTCACGAAGCTTCTTGAAATCCACGCTCAAACGAAAAATCCGCAACCGCAACTATATGCAAACAATTAAAACCTACACAAATACCCAAAAAAAGAATCTATTTAGGACTACTAATAATGGCATTAGATAGATCTCAATTTTACAGAATTAATAGAAGTGGAACGGGGTCAATCGAAGTTACGGATTGTGAGATATGATTTTTGAAAGTTTATTTGATTTTCTGGAATAAAGGAAAAAAGGATTTATTGAATTTATAGAAAAAAATATTCTCAAGAATATTCTTTCGAATGTGGGGTCCACATGTCTATGGGGTGGAGGCCACGGATGCACCATGGACTTGGTCCATAGACAGCTAGCTCGGGTGAGGGAGTGAAAGAGGACTTTGTTCATGGATGACAGGCTTAGTGTGGGAGGGAATGTGGACTTCGGTTCACGGGCCTCAACGGCGAGCTACGGATTAAGAGGGGGATGTGAAGTAGACTTTTAGTCCCTGGGCCGAGTGAGTGAAAGCAGCCCGATCGATGTGCGCGTGAGGCCGCAGGCGGGAAGTAGGCCGACGCGCGGGAGTGCGGCCCACGGGGGGGACGTGACCGCGATGGAGGAAGGCCAAACGGGCCGAAGCGAGGGCGCGGCCTAGAGCGGCAGCGGGTGCACGTGAGACAGGCCGGTTTGCAAAGCCTGGGAACGGTGAGAGGGAAGGCGACTGACGAGGCGGGCATGGACTCGGTCAAGCCCACGTGGCTTGCCACGTCGGACCGAGGGGGAAGGAGAGGTCGAGAGGAGCCGAGAGCGGGCGGCTCTCGGCGGTGCAACGGCGCCGACGAACGGCGGCGAGGTAGAGGGAGAGGCTAGCATCGGCGGATAGAGGAGGAGAAGGGGAATCGGTTCCACTGATCAGATTCAAGAGAGGAGGCGCGACGACAGCTGGCGACGACAGCGAAGCTCGCTGGAGCGGCTCACGTGTCGGCGAAAAGGGCGGAGCGGCGAGGAGGCAAGAAAAAGAGGAGCCATTGCTGCTCTTCGGGGGAGGGAGGTGGCGCACGGAGGCGGCGGAGCTGGGTTGTCACCGGGAGAGGAGAAGAGAGGTCGACGGTGGCGTGCGGCTGCACGCAACGGCTACAGAAAGGGGCGGCATGGCGTCGAGACTGGCGAGGAGTCCGACGGCTAAGGAGCAGCAAGGAAGAGGTCGAGAAGATCCTGGGGAAGGTGATGGTGAGCGGTGGAGGAGGAGATGCCAACGGCGACGCACGACCGTGCGCCGCGGCGACGGACGCATCATAGCGTGCGGCAAGAGGAAGAAGAAGGTGCGGAGCTCACCGACGAGAGGGAAACAGCGTCGGCGACGGTTTGGTGGTTGCGGGATGAGGTCGATGCCGAGGCGGCGTGGCACCGAGGAGATCGCGCGGTGGCATGCGGCCGGTGGCGAGGAAGATGGTGACTTGCTCCGTTCCAAGGAGCTCGACAATAACCCGTGCTGGAAACAGGGAAGAAAGAGGTCGCTGCGGCCTCCACGAGCTCGCTCGATTCGGTTGGGGCGAAACAAAGAAGAAGAGAGAGGTGGGAGATGGCGAGGCAATGGCGGTCGAACGAGAGGGGAGCGGAGCGGGTTTTATAGGGGCTGCAAGGTGGTGAAGTGGAGGTGGTTCGCATAGGCGGTGGAGCGGTGCGGTCAAAGTGGGGGCGCCGGCGGGCTGGAAAACGGCGGTGGCACGGTGAAAGCGGACGGCGCGCGCGAGAGAGAGAAACGGAGAGGCACGGTGCGCATGAGGGAGATGAGCCAGCTCTCCCTCGGCACGTGCGGCGCAACGTGCCCGGGGAGACAGGCCGCAGCGGACTGGGCCGGGCGCGGCCTAGGAGCGAATGGGAGAGAGAGAGGGATGGAGTCGGACTGGGCCGAGGGAGTGGAGGCGGCCCAGGCGGCTGGAGGAAATGGAGAGAGGGAGGAAATGGGTAATGGGCCGGGAAGGAAACGGCCCAAGGAACAGGGACACAATTTAGACTTTTGCTGGTAAATTTTAGTTTGGAGTGATTTTGGAGTTGGATTTGAATTGGGGTTTGAATTCAAACCACAAATTTGAACTCAAGGATTCAAGGAAGAGTCAAGGAGGGGCAACAAAGGGAAAATCGATATTTTTGAAAATTGAGAGAAATATTTGGTAAGGAGTTCAAAGAAGGGAAGGATTGAAATTCGGAATTTGATTTTGGAGGCTCGATTTTGGAATGGAAATTTTGAGGAGGTGATTTTAACGAGAAGGAATGGAGACAAAGGAGGGATTTAAGTTGAGATCTACGGCACAACTTAGACTCTTCACTCAAGAGACGAAATTTTCGTGAATAGATTTTTATTAATTTAGGTTTTCAATGTCTCACGAAAAGTGGGGCATTACACTAGGCACCTAGGGCCCAACCCCGGTTGTGAGCGTACCAGCATACCTCTCCGTTCCATAGGATTAACTATGAACGTGAATAGGATTGGTCTTTTTTTATGTAGTATTATGCGTCAACGCGAGGTGTTAACGGAGAGATGAAGTGAAGAAAACTACTTCTATACAGGAAAGGTGGTACTCCGTACTCCCTTCGATTCATATTATAAGTTGTTTGATTTTTTTAGCCAAATTTTTTAAGTTTGATCAAGTTTGTCACTAGTACAGAAACGGTTTTTCCGTACGGGCTGAAAGGCATCTTCCCGTGCGGAAGATCTGCCCGCACGCGCGAGAAGGTCTGGAAAAAGACCATTTTCGCGTGCGGGCGGCCCAACCGCACGGGATGATCGATTATCCCTTGCGGTCGGCTTAAGCGGCCCGCACGGAAAGATCGATTATCCCGTGCGGGCCGCTTAATCCGACCGCACGGGATAATCGATCTTCCCGTGCGGTCGCGTTAAGCCGTCCGCACGCGAAAATGAAAAATCACAAAAAAAAATTTCCCAAAATCAAAACCTAACCCTAACCCTAGCCCGCCCCTAGCCCGCCTCCTCCTTGCAAATTGATTTAAAAATTAATTTCAAATCATCGCAATTTTACAACAAATTTCACATGTTATTACAACAATTTTACAACAAATTTCACATCATCACAAATTTTACAACAAATTTTGGAAGGAGGAGGCGGCCGCAGTCGGTGGTGACGGCGGCCACGGTCGGTGGAGGCGACGGTGGAGGCCGGCCGTGGAGGAGGCGGTCGTGGTCGGTGGAGGCGGCCAAGGCCGGTGGAGGAGGCGGCCGCGGTCGGTGCAGGCGGCGGTCGGTGAGGAGTCGGCGGCGGTGGAGGCGTGGAGGAGGCGGCCATGGGGGACGAGGCGGCCGTGATCGGAGCTAGAGGGGGAGGGGAGCCGAGGGAGGCCGCCACCGTCGCCCTCCGCCGTCGCCCTCCGCCGCCGACGCCCCTCCCCTCCACCGGAACTGGGAGGGAAGGGAAGGTGGAGGGAAGCCGAGGTAGGCCGCTGCCGTCGCCCACCGCTGCCATCGCCCGCCGCCGTCGCCGCCCCTCCCTTCCGCGCCGGATCTGGGATGGGAGGGAAGGGGGAGGGGAGTGGAGGGGAGCGGCGGTGGTCGATCTAGGGTTTGTCGGGACTTAGAAATTTTCGAAGCCCGCACACCCTATATAGGCGGTGGTAATCATTGCGTGCGAGCGGCTTAAGGGCCCGCACGGAAAGATTATCTTTCCGTGCGAACGGGTTAACGGCCCGCACGGAAAGATTATCTTTCCGTGCGGGTGGCTTAAGGGCCCGCACGGAAAGATTATCTTTCCGTGCGGACGGCTTAAGAGACCCGCACGGAAATCCAGTTCAACCTTTTTATTTTTCTCTCTGGTTTTCTCTCTCTAGTGTAGAGGAGAGAGAAAACAACTTTTTTATTTTTATTTTATTTTTGTAATATTTTTTTCACACATAGGAGCATGCAGGAACCAACCACATAAAATTTAAGCTCGAACGGACGAAATACGTGGTCCGTAGAATTTTTCAAAGTTCTATCGAAAAGGGTCCCGAAGCTTCTCACCTCAAAAACACAATCTTGCAAGCGGAATTTTAAGATTTTGATTTCGCCGAACCCGGCAAAGCTAGTGAGCAACGAATGTAACTTTTTCTGTAGATGTCCGTCGATATATTATATGTCTGATTTCGAATCCGTATGAAAAAGATATGGCTGTTTTATCGAAGGACACTCGAGTTATGACTGTTTGACGACAGACTCAAAGATAAGCTTAGTGAATTGTTAAAACTAATTGGTGTAAGATAAAATCATGGAAAAATTCATGTGGATGCTACTCAATATGTTAGACTCACTGGAATTTTGGCATGATTTTATCTTTGCATCTAGATCCCCAATTAAATTGGTCAAAACCCTAAACCCTAAACCCTAATCGGCAAAACTCGTACCTCATTCAAAAATGCATTAAATTATATGAAACTGTATAAGGAACACAATTTATTAAAATACTATCTTATTTATAATGAATTAATATAATTTTTTAATAATTTATTTTATTAGTTTTGACCCCCTAAAAATTCAATCTAATTTCAGACAGGCTGATTTTCTTTATTTTGCTGAGAATAAAATATAAGGAATTTTTGTGTGAAACCAAGGAAAATGGAAACTAGGTGTTTTTATATATCTCCACAAAAATCCACTTTATTTTATCTAGCCCACAAAATAAATTATAGCATTATAAAGAAGAGGAGAAAGAAAATAAGTAGAAAAAATCCTGAAAGTGTCACATTGTCCAACAGTAGCGGGCCCTTTCCGTGCGGGCGGCTTAAGTGGACCGCACGGGAAAATCCATATTTCCGTGCGGTCCCTTAAGTGGGCCGCATGGAATAGTGCGGTATTATCCCGTGCGGTCCACTTAAGGGACCGCACGGAAATATGGATTTTCCCGTGCGGTCGCTTAAGTGGACCGCACGGGATAATGCCGCATCGGTTATTTTAGGCGCGGCCACTTATGGCCCGTCTGGAATCTATCGGAGGCCTCGTCCAGGAAAATCGTTTTTGTAGTAGTGTGTAGCAATATATATAGTAACATTTCTAATATAAAACAAACATGGTATTAAAATATATTCAATGTTAAATTTAATGAAACTAATTTTATGTCATAGATGTTGCTATTTTTTTTTATAAATTTGATTAGACCTAAAGAATTTTTTTTTAAAATCAAACGACTTATGATGTGAAGGAAATATCTGGCTAGCTGCTTTGTTTATGCTCCACCTGTTCGAGCGTGCACCCGGCCAGGCCTCGTCCACAGCCAGCAGGTGGTCACCGTTCTATCAGTTGCCTCATAAAGTCATGATCGAGGCTGGTGGTGGCGCCGGCCGCAGCGGCCATGAGGACCGGAGGAGGCTGCTCGATCCTGCCGCACGTGCGGGCGCGCAGGGCGTGGCACCAGCACCGCGAGCTGGAGCCTGGACCCTGGAGGCGGCCGTGATCGCCGCAACCGAGACCATGAGGATCGGTGGGGCCGGACTACCGTTGTCCGGAGCGCAGGGTGGGTGCCTGCTGGGTATTCAAGCGGAAGCGGGCGAGCACGTATCTCGCCGTCGCTCCTGCAGCGTCACATCATGATTCATGAACGCGCTGATCGCGAGCCGCGTGCACCGGACGCTGTGCTGGATCATGCCGCCTAAGACCCTCGCGCGTGGTTGCGCACGGCAATGCATCTCGCCATGCATGATGCACCTCGCGCGTGCGGAATGAAAATGATTATAATAATTCAAAGCATTATCAAAACGCAGATCAAACAGTCAGGGATTCAATTGAGAACAAAATGTTTTACTCAGCCCCCATCCACAATTTTCTTCCAGCGTCCATGGAGAGCTCTGCTGTCGACAAGAACAAAGATATAGCTTGTATATGTAATATGGTACGTGAGCTCCTTTCTATAGTTCTCTCCTTATTCTAATGGAATACTAGCAATGTGATTAGTTATGCTTTTAACTCATATTTAATGATCAGCGATAGTAACCGTGTCGAATGATTCGCCTTAGTGCAAACAGTATCACAACAACGTATACACTTTACGCGGACTACACTTAGTTTCAACAACATACCAACCAGCGCCTCAAGAGTTACCAAAATAACAAAAGTACGTCAATATCTAACGTACATTAACTGGGAAACTTTTCTTAAAGAGATAGTAAAAATAATGAATGAGGTCGCCCACTGCTTCCTTGTTTGGTGTATCATAGCCAAGAGACTCAAATTACAAAGCATTTCTTGAGTTGAAAAGGAAGTTTCTTGACAATGAAGACTTCATCGATGAGATTGCCGTTGCTAAGCTGATAATGGATCATAACTAAGTGCCTCGAATTACACATCTCCATAGCTGGAAATAAAGAACACACATGTAAAAACCTCTGTTGATATTATAAAAGGCAAAAAGAAACCTCATAATCTTACCCTCTAAGGTAATTCTGGCAATTTTAGCATGCTCTCAGTCTCACTGGACAGAAGCAGCAGCGGGTCTACTGAGGGGAAAAGATCCATAGTTCTCTTCGCCTTCTCAGCAATCATTTTATCAATTTTATCCCTATACTTCATAGTCAGATCTGTATGGATCCTGTAACACTAGATAAAAAATTTCCATGAACATAAATTAAGGTGCATTGGCATACTCAAAGCAGAATGGCAATTACCTTATCATTATCTGTACATGTTTGGCCTTTTTCATCCCGCAAAACTTCTTCATTCTCCACTTGACAAGACTTCGCTGTTAATGCTAAAAAACCATCAACAGACAAACGCACTTTAACCTCCTTTTGACCTTCTTTTGAACTTAGTTTTAGATGAGAGGTGTATAGTTGATTGTGATGGTCGGTGAAAACTTCAATCTCTCCTTCAACGATAGGGATCTTTGCTGAGTAAGAACTTGCCTTTAAGGAAATTTCAGCTGCACATGGTACCTCCCAATTATGCATCAGAATATGGTTAATGCCACCCATAACCACCACACCAACAGATGCCTTCAGACTATGTGATATGGTAATCGTATCACCATCTTTAACAGAAAGCTTACTGTCCGTGTAAGCATTGCCTTTTAAAAACACAATTGACTTCATTGCGACATTTGGGTCTGTGGTCCAGCACTGATTTTTGTAAAATTCATTGCACTTGGAAAACTCTTGCTGTTGAAAGTCCCAAACCTTTGATGGGAGGTGAATGGATTTCAGAATTAATTCAGAGGCTGTAGACCACCCGTTAATATGTGCTGCTCCCATATCATCCAGTGCTTGAAGCCTTGCACCAATATGTGGATTGAAAGAATTTAACACAAGATGAGATATATATTTATTCTTCAAAGTCTCAGCTGTATGGATGATCAGTGCAGCCATCGAGCGCTTGTGTTTATCTGAATAGTTGTTTGGATCAAAGTGAGCCAAATTCTGCAGCATATCCCTCATCGTACTGTATCCAACTTGAAACAGAGGCAGTCTGTTAGGTCCAAGAAGAGAACCATAATTGCTATCATGCCGTAAGAGAACAGATCCTCTGATATACTTTTTTGGATTGAGTTGGTCTTTCCTGTTCACTTGCTTCTTTTTGGATCCACATGCTGCTTTGTTCTTTTCTTTTTGTTTGCAGTGCTTGTTCATCTCTCGGTCCTTTATAGCCTTCATCTTTGGGTCCCTTATAGCCTTCAGTTTTTGGTCCTTTATAGCCTCTTCCTCATCCTTCACCTCCTCCTCCCTTGTTTTGTCATTACCATTGAACTGATTATTCATTTCATCAGTCTTGTCATCCAGATTAGCATCCTTCCCTTCATTACCCTGTTCATCATTAAACTCAAAAATGTGCCCATCTGCTGTTTGGAAACCTCTCAACCACATGTTTCTCTCTTCAATTATGGCAGTTACTGTGTTAGTACCATCAGTGAAAGCAATGGTAAAAACATCAGGGCCTTCAGGGGTAAGAACAAACTCCTTTCTCTTAGAACCTTTGACCTTGACAATCCTTCTGAACCTACCCGTGAGATACGTTCGGGCCTTATCGATCTTGCTGGTGAAAGATTTGTGAACTCTATGCAGGTCATTGCTGTGGCTCAACCTCAAATTTAGTGTAAACAATGGTTCATCTGGCATGTCATAAATTCCATCTGATTGTTGATAAGCCATTCGCTACAATGATTCTTCAGCCTAAAGTGACTGCCCCAACAACAATTAAAACATCAAACACGTTCAATATTTTCAAACTTACATTTCTATAGAAGAAAATAAAGCCACCAATCATGTCAAAAGAACTACTGAACTATAGAGTAAACATGTCAATGAAATGCAAAATGCTAAGAGGTGACTACATAGTGCATAGCAAGAGGGCAAGAACTGATAAGATCAATGAAAGTTCAAATAACCAATTTATTTTAGGCAGACCTAAAATATAACACCATTTAGCTAAAAACGAATAAGTGGACAACTATTTTTAAGCAGTCCTACCAATTCCTCTACCATATCAAAAGGACAACTACTTTTACATCGACTCGACTCAGTTCTTGCGCATAGTCCTTACTGACCTAGTTATGGATGACATCGACCCCACTTTCATGAAGGTACTGGGATGAATAAGTATCCAGCAAGAACACAACATGCCAACAAGAGCATAACAGAAATGGACAAGCCAACCTAGTACAAAATGATTAAACCAAACTTCCATCCCAGTCCACAAAAGATCACCCATAAAAACCAACTTAAATCCACAAGGCATTTGAACTTAAATTAAACCAACCCACTTTTCAGGGATACTGGATTAACATGTTTGTGAACTCATTCTTTCTCATCACCTAGGCAGCCCTAAAAATGGCATACAATAATTTTATTAGAGAGAATAGGAGTTCTTTTGTGTCAGATGCTCTTGAGCCTATATACTCCCAAAACAACAATAACTCACCAGCCTAATCCTAAAGCCAAATTTCAGCATGCCTCACTATACAATACATATCACATGAACAATAACGCTATATCATCTTGAGAGTAAGGGATCTATATGATTAGTATCATTACCCTCAGATACTTGGAGTAGAGGAGATGGCTGCTTGGTTGAAAAACATTGTGTTGTTTGCCTTCTCCATCTGCTGTTCATTCATCTCCAAAAAAAAAAAAAATTAAATTAGATTAGTGGCATAGATAATTGAGATGCATGCACGGTAGGCATCCTTATATCAAAGTAAATATGTACACAAACCTTGTAAGGGCTTGTTCGGCTGTGTGGGTTGGGAAGAAATTCCCTTCGCACGGAAAACGGAACGACTCATTAGCACATGATTAATTAAGTATTTACTAATTTTTTTTGAAAAATGGATTAATATGATTTTTTAAAGCAACTTTCATATAGAAACTTTTTGCAAAACCACACCGTTTAGCAGTTTGAAAAGCGTGCATGCGAAAAAAAGATAGATGTGAGTTGGGAAAGTTGGGTTAAGAACTCACCCTAATTACATTTAGAAACGCCCATTACTACTGCTGCTATTGGCACTTAGAATTACAGATAATCAAAATACTGCTTGAGACCAACAGTTCATCATTTTAAAAAAAAAGTTTAGTACTGTTGTCTGCTGGTCCTGACAGATCTAATGTGCAGTTTAACTATAAACCATGAGGTTCTATAGCAAACGACAGGTCACATAAAAAGCAGGACGTCTCGTCTATAAACCTCGAAACGAGACGACACAACACCATCCTGTAAAATCAAGCATGGTGTTTCACAACAGAAGACCATTCATTTCTCTATCATGTAAAAATTCCCCCAAAACAAAGTGGATTCTTCAACCAACTCGAACTTAATTAATAATCATGAGCAGGCTGGACGTAAAGATTTGAGTGATTGGTATGTACGAATCCAACCGTACAGTAGCAGAATGAAGAAAGTGGGAGCCTCTCAAGCGTGTGCGTACCGGGATCGCCGTCGCCGAGGTGCCGCTCTCCCGTCGTGAGCAGTCGGAGAGAATATTGTTGTTCCGGAGACGGAGGGAGCAGCCGGCGAGAGGACGGCGGGGCACGGCAGCGGGCGTGATGGCTTGACGCGCGAAGCAGTAGCAGCCCGCAAAGGATGAGATTCCGGAAGCGGACCTGGGGACGACGGTCGAGAACGTGGGGCTGTTGCCGGCGAGCGGAGGAGAGGCGGCGGAAACCCTCGCCGCCACTTGGGCTCCACGGGGAGCGGCACACGTGGGCTGTCGTCGACGAGGAGGATGGAGGCCGAGGTCGGCGAGGAGGATGGAGGCTGAGGTCGGCGAGGAGGACGGAGGCCGAGGTCGGCGAGGCGGCGGAAACCCTCGCCGCCTCTTGGGCTCCACGGGGAGCGGCGCGCCGAGACCGCCTCTAGGCAATCGGGTTCCGTTGCGTACGATGGGGGAGAGGGAGGGGTTTATTTTTCGAGTGAATTTCGATTTAGTCCCACTGGTTACCAAAAATTTATCAGACCCCTTTTAACCCATATTTCACATTTGATTTTTTTAAAAAAAATGCTAACGTATCTAAGCAGAAGGAGATCGTGATGACTTGACACTTTGAAAGATTGAGTAAAAGGGATCCAAATGAAACTAGAAGATAAAAAAAAACATATCCAAATAAAGATACGAGCTAAAGTGGGTTCGATGTGAAACTTTAGTGGGAAAAATGCAAAAACTTATTCTAGAAGTCACTTGAAGTTTGACATTTCATCCTATAAGTCATTTTGTTATAAATGTCCATCTCTGTACTCGGTTTGGTTGCAAAAACTATCCAATGCGCATGTGATTAACCAAATTTATATGTTTTCATAGATTGTGAAATGTCAATGTGGTTTGTACCAAAATTAAAAATACTTCTAGAAGTATAATTTTGACACATTTTTTGGAGATTCCACAAATAGAATTGTTGATAGAAGCTTAAACTTTGGCGCTATAAGTTTCGCTACATGCAAAAAAAAATTCAATGAAATATGAAGAATAGTCTAATTAAACACTTGGACACAATTAACTCGGCTAGCTTAGCATGTGGAGCTCTATATCAGCGATAATAAGCTGATTTGGTTAAGCACGTGCTGCAGTGGTTTTTGCAATAAAACAGAATAGTGGGTGTGCATTTACAACAAAATGACTTATAGGATGAAATGTCAAACTTCAAGGGACTTCTAGGTTGTTTTATTAAACAATTTTCCCAACTTTAGTAGAAAAGGAGGCCCAAAACTGAAAAACACTCTATATACAATTTGACAAGTACTGATTTTAAATTTTGGAAGTGCAAATAAAATTCATTAGTTTTGTTCTTCAATACATACAAAACAAGTGTTACATCTATACAAATATATATACTCCCTCCGGTCATAAATATTTGATGTTTAGAAAAAAGATTTAATTGAAGTTTTGAAGCATTGACCATTAAAAATTTCCTAAATACCTACTTGTATGTGTAGAACCATCACGCACCCATGCATAATCCAAGGGGGAAAATTGAACTGATACCATCACGCAATGAAATATAATAATAATAAAAGAAAAAAAAAGAAAGCTAATTGTGTCATCAAATACAGAGTACAATATATCAAGATACTCATATCAATTATATTCTATCTAGAAACTGTGTATACAATACATTGAAGAACATGTTACGACACTAGTGTAAGAGAATATATATGAGGCCCATACCACTGGCCTTGATCTTTATAGACATGGTTCACACATGATAGACCATGTCGACTTCATAGCCATCTGAATGCCGTCCAGATTACGGGCCAATATTTTTGAACTCTTTCCATATTTTTGAGGTGTAAAAGACAAGCTTTCACATAGAAAATCCTCAAAATCATATTCTGTACCGAATCTACAGTTCCTGATAACACCATCGGGATGGCAGCCTGAATGGTTGTAGTATTTATAAATTGTTATGGAGAAATGTGTATCATGTCTCGCACTCAATGTGAGCGGAGGTAGCTTGCCAACACCCAGCTTGCCATTGAAGATAATAAAAGAAGTATTAATGTTAAAGTAGGTTGCAACTATTGCGAGTGAATCATGCTCATGGTTATCTTCAATTTGACACACCTCAAACTCCAAATCAACCAGGACCGCTTTCGGGATAGCAAAAATTGTCAGATCAATGGTG
The DNA here is from genome assembly GCA_008326285.1 of Oryza officinalis. Lineage (NCBI taxonomy): Eukaryota > Viridiplantae > Streptophyta > Magnoliopsida > Poales > Poaceae > Oryza > Oryza officinalis. The sequence goes on along the minus strand of BDMV01000002.1, from coordinate 43,045,734 downwards.
CCGAAATGACCAGTGTTGATGTGCCATGTGAGCTTTTTAAAATCTGCATAGAAAGATGGAGCGTAGATAGAGTATCCATCTATTAACACTTGATCTTCTTCCTCCTTTTGACCCTTAATAATTAGGCGATACTCAATTAGGACAATCCCAACTGCATAAATGCCTCGAGGAGGGGTCATCAGAGGTTGGAGGCTATGAGCACCCTGCATTGTAATTAACATATTTTTGAAAAAGATTAGACCTGCAATATGTATATATTAATTGTTCAGGAAGTACCAAAGAAAACGGTATGGCATCGTCAAGTACTCACCGGCTTAAGTTTACATGGGTTTTCTCTTGAGTAGTCAAAGACATAGTTGCGCAGCTGACTATTGCGTGTATCTCTGAATGCAAATGTACCATAGATCTCCAATGGAATGTTACTAGGAGAAGATAGATTCAAACCAAGTACTTGGATAGCCCGACGGCATGGTTCCTTCCCGTCCCTATCCAACCATCGTCTTTCCCACTTGGGAAGTGCAGGCACTAGAAGTAGAAAATCAAAAAAGTCAAATCAGTACATCTTGAATTATTGTCTGTGATCTAAATGTTATTAGATAAAGAAGTACTATACTGATGAAAACTATTTCTATAACTGATGACATTTGGATTGTTAGTACACGAATTGGATTAGTGGACTTACTCAAATGATCCGTAAATGTTAGGTTTGGATCTAAGTTGAATGGCCCTTCAACTGCAAGAGACCCCTCCCAGGTTTCTGAAAGATCGGGAATCGAAAACTTCATTTGTCTGAGAATTTGCTTCTCCCATGTTTCCTCCCTATCAGCTGCATAATAAGGGTTCCCGTCTTCATACCTAAACCCATCGCCGTATCTCATGAAAATGTTCCTTCCATTGCTGTAAAAGGACACTCCACTCTCATCGGAGTCATAATCAGTTTCGTACATGGCGGACCCATATAATTTTTCCAATTCATGGTCTTCAAGATGACAAGGTTCTCCGTGTCGCTCCTCGATCATCCTCCACACGTATAGGTTGTCTTCTCTCTCTTGCTCGTTTCGAAGACGACGTACTTCATCTTGCTCCTCGATTTCCCTCTGCAGCAAGTCGATCTCCTTGTCCCATATCCAGGTGTTGATTATCTCGCGCTCTGCTTCCTCTCTCGTCGCCGCCATATCCCGATCTGACTCCACGCCGTCCTCCATAGAACAACCTCACAGAGTATCGAGCCTCCGACGACGTGGATGGACTTGGGATGAAATTCCGATCAAACAACCAAGCCTCGGTGTATAGGCTGTACGATTTGCCCGTCACAACTGAATCCACGCCACTAGCGCGAACCCTCGTTCTATATTTATGTCAACAATCGACGAGTATCCGAATAAGAGACGAACGTACTACGTGTGTCAAAGGGTATTCCGTATCCGGTATCACCAACGTACAGACGTGTAGGATGCTGTTTTATTTCCAAACTCGTAACCCTGTTGATGTTAGGTGGGCCAGAATTGGATGTCCTGGAGTCGGTATAGGCCCAGAGTAAAGCCCATCATGCTCCCAACTCCTCCCAAGCGTTAACTCTTCAAACAGCTGCATAAATGGAGAGCAGCAAATGTTCCCATGATGGTGACGCTCTGTTCCTGATATTGATGCTAGAGGCTCAGCCGTCAGGCAATGGTGGTGATGGTGAGTTAGCTAGCTAGAGGTTCATTCAAACCGTCGATCTCCACAACAGTACCACACTCCTACTTCCTCCGTTTTATATTATAAAATATAAAACGTTTTTGAGTTTTGAATAGATATGTGGATCCATGTATGTGCTTCATATATGAGTCAAAATTCATATGGATGAATGTTAGTGAATCTAAATAAGGGATAAAGAAGCCAAAACGTCTTATATGGAAAGGAGGGAGTTCAACCCTAGGAGACAGGTCCTATCGACCACAGTCCACAAGCATTTAACAGTAGAACATCACGCCTAGGACACTGTCAGCAATCTTTGGAAACTACCAACTCAGGCAACACTGAAGTCACTTCATTCCTGATGCTTGATCCATCGCCAAACTTCCCGAGATAGCTTCGTCCTCGGGCTGCAGCAAGATGAGCATAGTATACTGGGGGAACTGTATAGTAAAGTTAAAAAGTTTATTACTTCAAGCCTAATCAGTTGCTCTCAACAGTCCAAATAAAAAGATACAAAACATTCAATTTCAGAAAAGTTGACAAGTTTGTCCAGCATAAATACAGTACACGAAACCTGAGAGGATAGATCAAAAAGGCTATGATGTCTAGAAGGGGCACAATTATGACCCTCATTCGTGTCTCAATAAAGTAAGCTATCAAATGGTACATAATGATGAGATCTATACTTTGTTAACCACACCTAGATAAAAGAAATTATTATAAAACATAAACCGAAAGTTAACTCACCTATAGAAACAGCATGGGTGCATCGTGCATACCTACATATTGAAAAGATTAGAGTTAAATGGCAAAAACAATCAAGGTGGGCACAAAAAAGTAAATAAAATAACCAAAGGTGGACGTGAACTTACATGTAACATAGGTTGTGTGTAAGCAGTTGAAGCCCGTCAGTGGTGAAATGATTTTCATTGAAGATAACTGTATAATGCGTAGGTCTACTGTTTCCCTGAAAATGACATTATACACACTAGATTATAAACAAATATTCATTAATACGTATACCATCATGGAAGTACCAAATTATACACAGCAAATTTCACAAAATTGTAAGTATCAAAACTATCATTTAGTTTCAATTTCAATTGGACATTTTGCGGAACTACAGTAATAATACACAATTTATCAAAGACTACTTGTGTTCAATATGTGGGCCCAATGTGCATTGGTTGGATTATTGCATGTGCGCATGACATGGCTGCCCAAACCTATCCGACAAACAGAACTAAAGATTTTTGGAATGACTAGCTTAAATTGCAGACAAGATAGGTATGGTTTTCTGATATTTATATACCTGAGAAGTATGGCTACACAAGTAAAAATCAAAACCCAAAGGATGGCTACACTTATGACACTGCACACTATATGATGTATGGATATTTATGCATTTCGTGTTTATTGTTTCTTGTTTCTTGTGGTGACTGAAATGCCTGGTTCATATTCAATGTATGAAACAAATGACCTACAATACTTTTCCTCCAACTAGCTAAACGGACATATGACAAATCGCACATGTCCTAATATTAACCAAAACAAAGAAATTTGAAGTTTTATCAAATGTGCCTTTCACTTGTGTGCTACTTGAGTATGTAATTACACTATATGTGAGCACATTATGTACATACTACTATGTAATATTGAAGAACAAGGGGTAAGTAATAAAAAAACGCAATGTACGAAATAGGATGGCAGATTCACAGCCTAACACCATAATTAGAAAAAAAACAATGATGAATATAATCACTCTATGACTTCACTTGTCTATGGAGTGTCTAAAGTTTAGGTTGAGTTGATGAGGCTTCCATTTCCTTTCTCAATAATAATTTCATGACTTCAGCTTTCTCTAAATTTTCTAATTAGACTTTATGACTAGAAAGAAGTATAGGGATGCACAATCAATATCAACTATGTTTAAGAAGTGCCAATTACTCATTTGCATGTCAAAATATTGGATTCCAGGGTCAAACTAAAGTTGAGGATATCACCTTATTGATCATGTTCCATCTTCCACCAGTAGGCACACACGTTTTCTCATTTCCGGAGACATGATACTTTAGCTGAAGATTGAACAATTAAATTTTGGAATAAGTGACAAACTTTTACTTAAAAGTTCAAATGAAATGCATCTAAATGCAGCATAAATACCTCAGGTGTAGGCAAGATGCGGACACGCACAATGGCAGGAAGACCATTAACTCCAATTCCAAACTCCTCCGCACACCTCTCAACCTTACAATTGTTGCGAACCTGCCAGAAATCCAAAATTTGAGAATACAAGTATTGGACATGAGCTACTAAAGAGTAGCAAAGTCCTTATAAGCATTGGATAACTAAAATCCAATAACACCTGAGAATATAAGTATACCTTCATAATTGCGATCTTCCTAATATGGAGCCGTTCACAAGTTGCCTTCAATAGCTTAGCTGCCTGTCTCGTAGTAAGCTTCCGACAGTACCTATGCCCTGGTAAAATCTTGCAAACCTAAAAAAAAATAATCATCAAAACCTTAATATTTATGTTTATAATCATATTTTGGAAACGCACCTCCATGGGTAAAAAAAATATCACGAGAGCTGCCACACTGCAAACATGGCCAATAAATGTACTTCAATTTGTATTTGTAACGCTTCTGAAAATAATCAACCACAGTGGTAGTAAAATTTTCTTTAGCGCCCTCAGCAAACCTGAAAATAATATAAGGCAAAAATATTAGTAGGCATAAATAAGGGGGGAAATGTTTTGTTGGATAGATGTTTAGCATGTGAGATCAAAACTTACATGAGGTCTTCCAAGGGGACGGCAGAAAGCCCTTTAATCTTGTATCTTATGGTTTTGTCTGTTCGATGGGTAGTTTCAACAAAAACACCCTGCAGTGCTTTCTCTACCTGACATTTACAAGAACAGCAATACAAAATTTAATATTGTCTAAGCTGCTTTATAATAGCAACATGACTAATGATTAAAAATTAATACCTTGTCATATTCCTCTGCAGAAAATAGTTGGTTGACATCAGTTCTATTCAAAAGCTCAGCCACAAATTCTACAACTGGAAGAGGTTTATAAAATGGGGCTGCTGGTATATCTAAACAACAACATTATACCTAAATTAGTCTTTCAAAGATAGAGACAAAAAAACAGATACAAAATTTAAAAGGCAACATTTGCTACTGTACATCCAGAAAATGTGGTCTTTGATGATGGACACCACAATAACATAAAGCTACAGTGTCCACAAGCAAAGTTGCATTCTCGCAGTGTGTGCCAATATAGACCATATTTTCCAGACGTCCGAAAGCAAATTTTGCCAAATTAAAAAATAGTGACAATTTCTCCTTGATTCATCAAGGACACATACATCTTTTTGCAAATTTTGCAGAAAAAAAGTATTGCCAAGTGAACCTTGGATATACATTAAAGGAGATAACTTAAAAAGTGTATGAAAGAGCCTACATTAACCCAAAAAAGGCCTGCACATGTACCTATATTTAGACCAAGACCAATCTGCGACAAGCGCACACCCTTGTATCACCCTCTCCAAAACTCCAATCCCTCCTGAGTGTCTATTATGGGACCAAACTTAGTCGAAAAGATGGTCCCAGGAGCACCGAGACAACTGGAGCAGGAAAAAGTGAACCGCAATATGGCTAAACAATATTGATAATTTAATGTACCGCTTAACATTATAACAAATGTTGGTTTATAATTCACAATAGCCTCTATATGTTGATAATTTACCTAGAAAGCAGCGCTCTAACAACAGTGTCAATCGCCTGTATAGCACCTTGGGAGGCATTCCTTCTAGTATGGTAGTTTTGCATATCTTGTAAGTCTATCCTTTTATAAAACTGAATTGTGACCTCATGAACTCTTTTTGTCCTGCAAATTTAAGATGCCCAAAATTTCAGTTTAAATTCACAAATGAGAAGTGTGTTCTTATGAAAATACAACGTTAACAAAGATTCTAAGCTCACCTTGTTTTGTCTTGATCATCAAGAAGTTTGATCACAAATGTTTCTGACACAATAGGGAGTGCATGTGCAGTATACAAGCTTTGTCTAGCATCAAAAACAGGTATTTTGTTTCTGAACACTCTTTCTCCATGCAATTTGACAATCTCTGAAAGCATTGTTTTTTAGTAACTCCTAATTTTGGCTCAGGGTGGATGGAAACCTAATAAAGAAGTTCAAGAAATCATGAAACAACAATCATCAGAAAAATTATTCTTATAAAGTCTAAGTCAAGGAAAGTACAAAATATATCAAAAATCATAAGAACAATTTAAGGAGCTAGCGGAAATGTGCATGTTTTATTTGTTAAGTGTACTAAAGAAAATCAGTACATAACCGACATTCTATTTCCCTAATCATTTTGTCTCCAATATGTATAACCAGATACCAATGCAATCAGGAGCAAAACGCTTACTTTGGGAAAATCAGTACATAACTAGCATTCTGTTTCACTAATCACTTTTGTCTTCAATATGCATAACCAGATACCAATACGATCAGGAGAAAAATGCTTACTTTGTATGATAGATTGCAGGGCAATTCAACAAAAACCCCAAAATAGTTTGTAAAGATGGACAACTTTTTCCGGCTGATCCAAACCCTGGGCGCGTTGCGAGGGAATCCACCCCCTCTTTGTACGCAGGGACCTCCAAACACACCATCTCATTATCATCCATCGCAACATGTGACTGCATAGCAATAGGGCAAGAACAGATAAGTGGAAGGAAAGTTTGTAATGACCAATTTATTTTATGCAGCCCTATTTTTACTTGAAGAAAAAGGAAACACCATGTAGTTAAAAATGAATGCATGGACTAAATGAATGAAAGTGCATTTTATTGGAGAGGATAGGTGTTTCTTGTGTCAGATGCTCTTGAGTCTATATACTCCGGAACATAACTCGACAGCTTAATCCTAAACCCAAAGTTCAGCATGTTGTACTATACAATACTTATAACACAAACAATAGCATACTATATCATTTTGAGAGCGAGAGATACATATGATTAGTAACATTACCCTCGGATGCTTGGGGAGTAGAGGAGGTGATGATCTACTTGTACTTGGGCACATTGGATAGCATCTTGCCATCGGTGCTTGCTTGAAAAGCACTGGGCTGTTCTTCTCCTCCTGTTGATGCTCCTCCATCTAAAAATAAAATAAAATTAGAATAGTCGCATAGATAATTGAGGTGCAACAGTGAATGTATGGTATGCGTCCTTATATTGAAGTAAATAGTGCACAAACCTTGTAATTACATTTTCAAGAAACGTACATTACTGCAGCTAGCCTGCTACTGCTATTGACGTGCAATACTGATGAGACCAACATTTCAACATTATCGAGAAACATTTAGTGCTGCTGTCTGCTGCTACTGACAGTTCTAATGTACAGTTTAACTACTACCTCCGGGTTGATAATACTTGTCGTTTTGGACAAGGACATGGTCTTCAAAAAGCATCTTTGACGTTATTTTCTATTATAATATATATATATATATATAATATCAAAAAATATATAATTTTATTGAAGTATTTTTAAGACTAAACTATACATATGGTCTCCATATTTCTTTGACAAATATTTTAGAAATTATTCATAGTTAAAGATTTTAAAGTTTGACCTTATCCTTATCCAAAAGGACAAGTATTATCAACCCGGAGGGAGTATAAACCATGAGGTTCTATAGCAAACGACAGGTCACATAAAAGGCAGGTCATCTCGTCTATAACCTAGAAACGAGACGACACAACACCTGAACACCATCCTGTAAAATCAAGCATAGTGTTTCACAACAGAAGACCATTATTTCTCCATCATGTAAAAATTCGCCCAAAACAAAGTGGATTCTTCAACCAACTCTAACTTAATTAATAATCATTAGCAGGCTGGATAAAGATTTGAGCGATTGGTATGCACGAAATCCAACCGTACAGTAGCAGAATGAAGAAAGTGGGAGCCTCTCAAGCGTGTGCGTACCGGGATCGCCGTCGCCGAGGTGCCGCTCTCCCGTCGTGAGCTGTCGGAGAGAATATTGTTGTTCCGGAGACGGAGGGAGCAGCCGGCGAGAGGACGGCGGGGCACGGCAGCGGGCGTGTTGGCTTGACGCGCGAAGCAGTAGCAGCCCGCAAAGGATGAGATTCCGGAAGCGGACCTGGGGACGGCGGTCGAGAACGTGGGGCTGTCGCCGGCGAGCGGAGGAGAGGCGGCGGAAACCCTCGCCGCCACTTGGACTCCACGGGGAGCGGCACTCGTGGGCTGTCGTCGGCGATGAGGATGGAGGCCGAGGTCGGCGAGGAGGACGGAGGCCGAGGTCGGCGAGGCGGCGGAAACCCTCGCCGCCACTTGGGCTCCACGGGGAGCGGTGGGGCGAGACCGCCTCTAGGGAGAGGGAGGGTTTATTTTTCGAGTGAATTTCGATTTAGTCCCTCTGGTTACCAAAAAATTATTTCAGACCCCCTTTTAACCCATATTTCAAATTGGATTTTTTTAAAACAAAAATGCTAATATATCAAGCAGAAGGAGATCGCGATGACTTGACACACTTTGAAAGAATAGAGTAAAAAAGATCCAAAAAATCTAGAAGATGAAAAAATATATCCAAACAAAGGCTAAAGTGGGTTCGATGTGAAACTTTAGTGAGAAAAATAAAAAAACCATTCCAAAAGATACCTAGGCTGTGTTCTTTTTGGCGTGTTGGGAACGAAGCGACTCATTAGCATATAATTAATTAAGTATTTGTTAATTTTTTTTGAAAAATAGATTAATATGATTTTTTAAAGCAACTTTCGTATAGAAACTTTTTTGCAAAAAACATACCGTCTAGTAGTTTGAAAAGCGTGCACACGAAAAAAAAGAGAGGTGAGTTGGAAAAGTGGGGGGAGAACACAGCCTCAAAGTTGGACATTTCACGTGTAAGTCATTTTATTATAAATATCCATCCCCGTACTCATTTTGGTTGAAAAAATTACCCCAATGCTTATATACTTAACTGAATCAATATGTTTTCATAGATTGTGAAGCACTAACGTGATCTGTACCAAAATTAAAAATACATCTAGGAGTATAATTTTGACTTTTTTTTGAAGATTTCACAAATAAAATTATTGATGAAAGCTTAAACGTTGTCGCTCTGAGTTTCGTTGTATGCAGAAAAATTCAATGAAACATGAAGAATAAGTCTAATTAAACACTTAGAAAAGATTGACTCGACTAGCTTAGCATATGGAGCTCTACATCAGCGATAAAGGCTGATTTGTTTAAGCACGTGCTAGGGTGGTTTTTGCAATAAAATCGAATAGTGGGTGTGCATTTGCAACAAAATCGACTTATAAGATGAAATGTCAAACTTCAAGGGATTTATGGGATGTTTTTTTTTACAATTTTTCCAACTTTAGTAGAAAAGGAGGTCCAAACTAAAAACACACTATTTATAATTTGACAAGCACTGATTTTAAATTTTGGAAGTGCAAATAAAATTCATCAGTTTTGTTCTTGAATACATACAAAATAAATGCTACATCTATACAAGATATATGTACTCCCTCCAGTCATAAATATTTGATGTTTAGAACAAGGGTTTAATTGAAGTTTTGAAGCATTGACCATCAGAAATTTCTTACTTACCTACTTGTATGTGTAGAACCATCACCCATGCATAATCCAAGGGGGAAATTTGAACTGATACCATCATGCAATGAAATATAATAATAATAATAATAATAATAATAATAATAATAATAATAATAATAATAATAATAATAAAGCTAATTGTGTCATCAAATACAGAGTACAATATATCTATGTACTCATATCAATTATTCCATCTAGACACTATGGCATACAATACATTGAAGTACTTGCTACGAAACTAGTGTAAAAATATATATATATATATATATATATATATATATATATATATATATATATATATATATATATATATATATATATATATAATATATATATGAGGCCCATACCATTGGCCTTGATCTTTATAGGCATGGTTCACACATAATAGACCATATCGACTTCACAGCCATCTGAATGCCATCAAGATTACGGGCCAATATTTATGAACTCTTTCCATATTCTTGAGGTGTGAAAGACAAGCTTTCACATAGAAAATCCTCATGATCATATTCTGTACTGAATCTACAGTTCCTGACATCATCTTCGGGATGGTGCTCTGAATGGCTGTAGTATGTATAAACTGTTATGGACAAATCTCGATCATGTCTCGCAGTCAGTGTGAGTGGAGATAGCTTGCCAACGCCCAACTTGCCGTTGAAAATAATAAAAGAAGTTGTTGATGTGAAAACAACCTAGGAGATCTGTATATCTCTAGTGCAGGTCCAAATCTTGCGTTCGGGTTCAGGACGTGTCAGTTGGTTTGATCCTGCAACCAACTAGATATACAATAAAACAAGTTAAACTTACGACAGACATCTGTAAGTTTAACTCAGTCTCGATGGTTCTGTAAGGGGAAAACACGTTATTTGGGAGGTAAATTGGTCATTTGGCCTTTTCTTTAGCTATAGTCCCATCAATCACCTTTCTGACCACATTTGTCAATGTACTTACTAATACATTTGATTGGTTGATCAAGGCTTGGTGCATTGCATAATCAATTATATCTTGTAGTGAAACCTTGGTGATGTTCTTTTCTCCTGAAGATGAAGATGAAGATGAAGATTAAGTGTTTTACGTAAAACGAGGTGGTATTAATATATGATTAATTGAGTTTTAATTATTATAAACTTAAAAAATAGATTAATCTGATATTTTACAGCAATTTTCATATAAAAAATTTTCACACGAAACGTATCGTTTAGCAGTTTGAAAAACGTGCCACGAGTATCCAAATTTTTATCCTCAGTTTTTAGAGGATTTGAACGCAGCCCTTATCTTCAACGGCTGGTTCCTCATCTTTTGCCTTGATCTTCTCTTGTGTACTGGTTTCTGCTTCAGGCTTTGGGAAAATTACTTTTCTTTTCTGGATCACCTTTCCTTGTCGACTAACACTGAAAGACTCCAAGTACATCTTCTGAAAAGTTTGTGTTAGTTGATCCATCTCTGCCTTTTGCTCCTCAGACAATTGCTCAACAGTAACTGGGATGATATTGTCTTCAGTGATTTTAGGCATGATGAAGAATCTTGAAACTCGTGTCCCACTGGACATGCCAAAAGCATGTTGATGTGAAAACACGACGGCCTGGGTGCTCTGCTTATCTTCAGTGCAGGTCCAAATCTTGCGTTCGGGTTCAGGGCGTGCCAGCTGGTTTGATCCTGCAACCAACAAGATATACAATAAAACAAGTTAAACTTACAACAGCCGATCGGCCGATGAGCCGATGACGTATGGTATAAACCTAGCCGATGCGCTTTGACCAAATCGGCTGTAAGATGTAAGATGAATAAAACTAAGCAAGCCTAAAATATGTTCTATCGGCTGTAGATGTAATCAAACATGTAATCTATGGACAAAGAATATATCTGATTAAATCGTAGCCGATGACACTATACTTAGGTTAAAAATAGATACTGTATTGGCTAATACTCCGATACAGCCTTATACAAGAATATCAATCTAAGTAAATATATCGAGAACAAACTTGATATATTAAAATAGCATGATATCCTTGTATAAGGGGCAGATATAATGTGAAAAGCATGATTAAAGGAATTTAAACAAAGCTAAACAGTTATATCAGGTAAGATCGGTTGAAACCCCGATTCTATCCTTATTAACAATAAAGAAACATGTTAGTTTTTATAATTCTAAACATGACTAGGGCTGATGCAGCACAAAGTATGAAAAGAAGCATAAAGTCTAAACAATTAAGCTTCTGACTGATTTTCAGGGTGATGGATATCTTAGCTAATCTAAGTCAATTGAACAATGTAGCCGATATCGACAAAACCTTGAGTAAGGCTTGGCCGATACAGGTAAATCGAGCCATCAATTTAGATTAGCTAAGATATATGATAACCAGCAATTATACAAGATAAATTAGAACATATAAAACGATGTGCTAATCCACCAGTACAAGCCAGTGTGACAAGCCATACCTCTAATTGGATATCGAAACCGATGCAGCCCAACTCGAAACAAGAACTCGTCGAAAGTAAAAAGGAAAATTGTGGCGATGCGCCGAGAGTGTATTGAACTGTTCCTTTTTTTTACAAAACCATGGGCATATATTTATACCCAAACATACAAACCTTATACATATCGGACACTACTTAAAACTTGCCTAAACAAACAAGTCCTAGATAGACTCTTGCCATGAAATTGTAAAAGGAAATAACTAACTCTTAATCCTAATTAAAAGATACAATTGTCTCTTCTGGACTCAACTCCTATTTGGCAATATCTTCAAGCTCTTCTCCGAACCTGACACAAACTCGGGTTACCCGTATCGGCTGACCAAGTCCGGTTCCATATCGACCGATACGACTCCCAGCCGATGCGCTCCCCTGTTTTTGGAAACATCTTTATCCCTACAAATTTGCTTTGGATCTAGCTTCATCTTTGGCATATCTCTATCATATTATGCTATTAACAGAAGTATTAATGGTAAAGTAGGTCGCAACTATTGCAAGTGAATCATGCTCATGGTTATCTTCAATTTGACACACCTCAAACTCCAAATCAACCAGGACCGATTTCGGGATAGTAAAAATTGTCAGATCAATGGTGCTGAAATGACCAGTGTTGATGTGCCATGTGAGCTTTTCAAAATCTGCATAGAGAGATGGAGCGTAGATAGAGTATCCATCTATTAACACTTGATCTTCTTCCTCCTTCTGACCCTTAATAATCAGGTGATACTCAATTAGAACAATCCCAACTGCATATATGCCTTGAGGAGGGGTCATTAGAGGTTGCAGGCTATAAGCACCCTGCATTGTAATTAACATATTTTTGGAAAAGATTAGACCTGCAATACACACACAGACAAATACATACATACACACACACACACATATATATAAATAAATAAATAAATAAATACATATATATATATATATATATATATATATATATATATATATATATATATATATGATATGATATGATATCTATATGGGACACCATGGTGCCCGGGCATCAAGGTATAAAATACACAATTTCACTCAAATTTTCAAAAAATTTCAAATTGTGAGCATATATCTAGGTACAAGAATTTGATTCATACCTATACTTAACAACAAAACAACTTAAATTCAACTTTATTTCACAATCCATTATTACATACCTAACTAATTATTTGTTTGGATGCTATATACCTAGAATCAAAATCTATCAAAACAATGTTCAAATTTAGTTCAAACTTGTTTGAATTAGTTAGTAAAGAAGTTAATGTTCACACCTAAACATTTAAAAAAAATTATACTCAGGACTATAAGCCGTTCCTTAATACATAAAGTAACGTAATACTTTAGTCCTAAGCCGTTACATAATCATCATCTATAACCTATCCCCTATAATCAGTCGAATAAGCTAACCGTGTAGGTATATGGTACCCATAATCTCCACAGTAGCCCCTGAGACCTTCACAGTCGACAAGATAACTCCACCTCGAACCCAACTAATCCATAGCCGAGTGCCTTCATAGCTAAGTGCTTCCATAGCCGAGTGCTTCTATCATATCTGCCTGGGCCTCCCGAGTGCTTCTATCATATCTGCCTGGGCCTCCCGAGTGCCTCCATCAACCCAATAAAAACGCTGTGAAGGGCTAAAAAGTCATAAAAAATATACCTGGGTGCATCGACTAGATGCACCTAATTAGGTGTAGCCCCCGATTATGTGTTTAGTTGAATAAACTAAGCATATAGTCAAGAACTTTAATCATCCCACCCATCCGAGTGGTCTCATATAAATAAATGCTTTGGCAAAGCCTAACGCATCCTAAAAATCATATAGCATATAACCTCATTAAAAAGACACGGTACATAATGACCCCGAGTACTGCCATCACATTGTGCACATGCTGCCAAAACAGTCATGCCCGAGTCCCCTCGATACACACAACTTCACCATCCTCATAAATATATGGCATTTGTGGTATAAAATCTAGGTTAATAAAACTCATAGATTTACCAACCGCCTAAAGAATGCGACCGAAATATAATTAGCCTAAGCCATAATATAGGTCTTAATCAGAAAAACTCACCAAGGTGGCTAGATAACATTGATATAATATGAAAGCAATTGCTTCGTAAGAAACAAATAGCTCTCGCAACCTATGAAAAGTTGTCAAGATAGTTATAAAAACTTTACTGTTTATCACCTCTCAAAATGCATCATACCAACTCCCAAAAAAGTTGTGTAACTGCTATATGAAAGGATTTTGAAGGTATTGGGCAAAAAACACGTGCATATTGCCGAGGCAAATTTGCTTAAGTCCTTAGAAACACGTGACAGGCCACACCCGAGATATGGGCTGTAAGTTTTCCGTGGGCTTCGGCCCAAATAAAGGAGAGCCTACCGATACCCTAATAAAATAGCCATCGAAGCACCGTCGTCTTCCCCGCCGCTTCAACTTCTGAAAAATTTCCCTTTCACGCTCCTGTTTACAAACACCTCCGCAGAAACCTAGAACACAAAATCTGCCAAATTCATCCATCCAGCCACTCTCAATCTCATCAAAATCCACTGCGCCCATCCTGTTCTTTTACCCCCTCCAAGAAACCTAGCCTCCAACTCCATACTCAATCCACCCCAAATCTCGCTCATGGCAGAAGAGAGACAAATCCCCTTCGAGCAATGGGCAGCCTCTGATGTAAAGGAGTCGACGCTGAAGGAAATGGTGAAAGATGGAGTCCTCCCAGCGAAAGAGATCATCGGCTGGCGTCTGGCACATGGCGAGGAATTCCCAACTCCAAACACTGGTGAGATCGTCGTATTCACCCACTTCTTTTACTGCGGATTTGCTCTTCCGACCTCTGAGTTCTTCCGTGGCATCCTTGACTATTATGGCATCAAAGTTTATCATCTAAACCCAAACTCTGTACTACACATTGTCATCTTTATCCATGTCTGCGAAGCTTTTCTTGGAATCCATCCCCACTTTGACCTTTTTCGCCGCATGTTCTCTCTTAAAGCTCATCCAACGAAAGATAATCCCTGTATTGTCGGCGGCGCGGGATTCCAACTCCACGACACTCTCCACAGAGATTACTTTCCTCTTCCCTTGAAGACCTCCAACAAAGGCTGGCACGCAAACTGGTTCTATATTTCCAACCCCACTCCTAGCCTGCCCGACTTTATCGGCCTTCCACCAATCCAACGAGCCAACTGGAATGCCTTGCCTGAGGGCCCAAACTGGATAGAGGCAAATAATCTTTTAGCAAATATTCACGAAAAGAAGAATAGGGGACTCCAAGGAAAACAAATCACTCGACACTTCATCAAATCCCGACTTGCCCCTATCAAAGAAAGATCCAAGCCAGCCTTTGAATATGAAGGACAGAGTGACCCCAACTGAGAAGATCGCGAGTCACTAAACTTCCAAGTCTTGTGTTCTCGCATGTACAATGTCACACCCCGAAGTTTGCTTTCCAGGTTAAAATTCGAGAGATAAATCGCTTAAAATAAATTTTCCTTTTAACCTAGAGCAAAATTCTAAATTTAAAAATATATTTAATCAAATGGAAATGGCATGGTGGGATTTCTCTTGAGTTCCCCATGTTAAAATACACTAACAGGATTTTTAGTGGAATTTTCAGAGCCCTAGAAATAATTTTAATCAATTAAAAACCTTTCACCGCAATAAACAAATCCCTGAGAAATTCTTTTCCTTTTTCTTTTTCTTTTTCCTCCTTTTGGGCTGTCGGCCCACTTCCCTCCTCCCTCCCGGGCCGGCCCAAGCCGCCGCCCCTTCCCCTCTCCCCTCCCGGCCCAAGCCGCTGCCCCCTTCCTCCCTCCCGAGCCGGCCCAAGCCGCAGCCCCTTCCCCTCTCCCCTCTTGGCCCAAGCCGCCGCCGCCCTCCTCTCCCTCTTGGGCCGGCCCAAGGCCACGGCCCGAGGAAAAAGTCCGTTTTCTGTCCCTCCACCTTCCTCGCGGCCGGCCGAACTCCGGCGAGAAATCCGGAGCCGCCGGCCGAGCCCTAGCCCCGGACCCCTATAAATTTCTACTCCCCGCGTCCTCCTCTCAGTTTTCCCCCTCCCGCCGATGCTTTCCCCTAACCCTAGTGACGCCGCCGCCGCCTTCTTCTCCCCCTCCGGTAAGCCGCCGCCTCTCTCCCTCCCCTCTCGGCGCCGCGCCGCCGCACGCCGTTCGCCGCCGCCTTGCCCGGCCGCCGCCCACGCGTGCGAGCCGCCCGCTGCTCCGCTCCGCGCCGCGCCCGCGCAAGCCGCCGCCGCTCCGCGCCCGCGCTCGCGCCGGCCGCCGCGCCATGGCCGCCCTCGGGCGCCGCGTGGCTGCCGCGTCGCCTTCCCGCCGCCGCCGCGGCTGACGTCAGCCCTAGCCCGGCTGACGTCAGCCCTGACGCCGCCGCTGACGTCAGCCCTAGGGGTTTATTGCGCAATAAAATAATTAAGGATTTTTCTGTTTTAGTAAAAACACAGTTAATCTTCTAAAATTCATAACTAATTCATCCGGACTCCGTTTGAGTTCGTTCAAGTTGCAGAAAATTCATAAAAATGTCTAGAATCCATTAAAAATGGTTTTGTTCTCTGTTTCAGTGGACTTATAGCCTGTTTGCTTGTGTGCTTTGTTTGTCGTTTAGATTCCGGTAATTCTGACTCTCCGGTTTACTTCGAGGTCGTTGTCGAGGTCGATCCAGCGCAGGAGCAAGGCAAGTCATACTTATTCATTTGATCATATTGTACCTAAATTGCAAAAGCCCTATTTTTCTCTAAATATTACATTGTTTTTATAATATTATCTATGGGTTTATTTACCTATTGTACTCAACCTTATATTTCAATTATCTTATTCCTTTGATAGCTTGGGAAGTAATTTGAATAGTCGCTAGGTTAGCACATGCTTAGCCCTGCTTAGTAACTTTAGCACATTAAAGGGAAAACTAATGCTTCACTATTACTTAGTGATGGTCATTTCATGTAGTTCACGATGGTTAATCGTGGATGATTAAATAATGGTTACAACTAAAACCTGAATAATGGTGGGTTGTGAGCATATGGTTTTGATGGTCGTGCTCATGACAATTAAGGACCGGTTCGCGGGAAACCCTGGAAGACTTATCGTACTTTCCACAAGCCAGCATGGGTAATGGCTGGATTTGTAGTATGACTTTTTCCTAGCCGACGTACCTAGGCAAGGGTGGGCGTGATGGAGTTGGGTCGACGGGGGTTTACTCGTTGATCAGCTGCCGGATTCACCTAGGCACGAGGAGGGGCTGCCCACCTTGGTGTAAAGGTGGGGGTGAAACCTGAGGTGTGGTGCGCTTGGTTAGAAAGGGTTGTGCGAAGGGTCCTGTCGCAGCTCCTTTTCCGGTGTACCGTGGTGGTATGTCGGCGCACGGTAACGTGTTGTGGGACTGTGTCTTGTGGGTACAGTTGTACACCTCTGATCAGAGTAAAACTATTCGAATAGCCGTGCCCGCGGTTATGGGCGATCAACCAGATTCGCCGTGATTAGTTATAATCTTAATAACCTGACCTAATGGAACTGGTGTAGTTCAGATGGTGGTTTGGGCCTGTTGCAACGTGGTGTAGCGTTGGACAGTGATGGTTCAATTTTTCATTAATTAACTCCACTGTTTTACTGTATTCAACTATTGTTTTCAAATGCGTTTTTTGTGCAAATAGCCTATTTAGCCTCCTTTGTTATCACTTGCATCATTACTTCTATTCCGGTATGATTTGTTGAGTACAGTGGGTAGTACTCAGTCTTGCTTTATTTTTCCCCCACACCAGAGGTGGAGTATGCTTCAGATGGAGATTATCCTGAGGAGTAGGTTTGTGCTTACCGTCAAGGATGCCTGTGGAATGGAGTTGTCACGCTGAGAGCGTCTAGTTCACTAGAATAGCTTGTTTATCTTTTTCCGCTGCATTTCTATAAGAGATTTATTTATGGTGTTTGTAAGACGTGGATCTGTATGTCAACATTGTCGTTTGTGTTCCCTGGCTAGTCCTGGACAGGGATTTTAATACACAATCTGCTTGGAATTCGGGTTAGCGAATTTCTGGGCGTGACAAGTTGGTATCAGAGCCGACCTTGACCGTAGGACAAGCCAACTGGAAACCCTAGGAGCCCTCTGAAATTCCTTCATGTGCATTTGCCCTTAACTTGAAATTGTTTTGGAAAAAAAAATTCGGGATCTTTGTCCTTTGGGGTTTATGGGAAAAAGTTGGGTTGTCTATTCGATGGGGACTAAAGTTAGTATGGAATTTTAAAAAAAAATTATTTTGGTTCTTACTATTTTATTTCGTTTTAATAATGTTGCTATTGCCTTAGTATTTTCCTATCATTTTAGGTGTTGTATTAGTTTTTATTTGACTTTTATAAAATGTTTCATGAGCGAAAAATTTTCTTTTGTTGCTCATTTATTTATCTAAGTCCTTTAAAGTGTTTTCTTTAATTTTGTGTTGAGCATGCATTGATTCCCACCCCTTGTCCTCTGTAGATGGCAGGTTATCCCCCTACGCACCGTGGTGAGGATATGGATGGATGTGTGGCCGAGCTTGCCCGCATGACGTTGGTTGTGGGTTATCCCGAAGCACCGGAGTACACTACGATTGAGCCTCTCAGTGGCGAGTTCCCGTACAGAGTTCGGTTGGAGGTCCATGGCTTTGTGGGCACCAATCTCCCCAACATGGTGACCGAGGCTTCAGGAAGCAGTGTGGTGCATGCTTGCCAGGAGGCTGCGTACCGGATGATGACCAGGATTAGCGACAGGCACTCCTATGTCTTCTGCGCCTCTGCATATCGCTACCATCCTCGCCGTTCTGCCACAAGTGAAGTTAGCACTTTTCGCCCGACGACGGCAGAGAACGACACCACTTTTGGGCGGATGTGCACAGTGATGCAGGGATTGGACCGGATGCACGCCGATCTCCATAAGGCATCCAAGGCACTTAATGATCAGAAGCTAATCAAGATCGCCCGCTTGGAGGACGAAGTCGCTCGGCTCAAGGCTCAGAATGCTAGGTTGCAGGGACGTCCGGCGCCAGATGGACTCAGGATCCGCACGACGCCAAGGAAGAGGACCACAGCTCCAGTGCGTATCCAGCTTGCACCAAGGAATCCACCGCCCACTCCCGCTCTAGCTCCGCCGTCTTCACCAGCGTTCGCCCTCACCTTCGCCCTAGCGTCTGCGTACCCGGGCCCAGCCAATGGCAGCGGAGGTTGGTTGCATGCCACGCCCAACGGTAGCAACGGCAGTGGTTCTAGCTCAGAGCCAATCAGTGGTGACACTGCCATGGAGGATTCCAGGAGCTGTTCGGAGGAGCAAGGGGATGAGCAAGAACCTGGTTACGACTCCACCGACCGCAGGAGCCGTTCCGAGCATTAGGCTTGCTACCCTTAGTTTACCGTTTTCCTTAGTTTGTTTTCTTGCTAGTTTCTGTGTGTTAGGTTTGTGCTTGGGGATTAGCCGATGGTCGATACCATGTGCCTATGGTATGGCTATCTTACTAAGGATTTTGCTTGCTGTCTTTAAGTGTTTTAAATTAGATCAGAACAATTACAGTTTAATTATAATATATTAAAGATTAGTTGTTGAGCAATCTGTTTTGTTTCTTTTCCATCTCTTTCTACTGGTTCTTCTCATCCAGATGGTCAAGACAAGAACGAGCGGTAACACCAGCAGTCATGAGGATCCATCGGCGGGGTCGCAAGCCAATGGAGCCAACAACAATGTTCCTCCCCCACCACCTGAGAATCCCACAGTCGCTAAAGTGTTAGCTAGCCAGATTCAGATGATGACGGCAATGATGCAACAAATGCAGCAGCAGCATCAACAGATGCAACAGCAGTTGATGCAGCAAATGCAACAACAGGCGCAGCAGCAGCAGCAGGCCCAACAGAACTAGTAGTTTGGTGCTCCCCCTCAATCCAAGCTACCGGAGTTCCTTCGCGTTCGACCGCCAACTTTCTCAAGTACCACCAATCCTATGGAGGCGAATGACTGGCTCTACGCCATTGAGAAGAAACTCAATCTACTACAGTGCAACGACCAGGAGAAGGTTGCCTTTGCCACTCACCAGCTGCAGGGTCCCGCTTCAGCTTGGTGGGATAATTATCTGGTCACCCGTCCACCCGGAACGAAAGTTACCTGGGCGGAGTTCTGCCGCAGTTTCAGGAAGGCCCAAATTCCCGACGACATCGTGGCCCAGAAAAAGAGAGAATTCAGAGCTCTTCACCAGGGAAACTGGAATGTGACCGAGTATCTACATGAATTCAACCGTCTCGCACGTTATGCCCCGGAGGATGTGCGCACAGATGCAGAAAGGCAGGAAAGGTTTCTCTCCGGCCTGGATGATGAGCTGACAAACTAGTTGATCACGGGAGATTATGCCGACTTTGAGAAGCTGGTTGACAAGGCGATCCGTCAGGAGGATCAACGCAATAAAATGGACCGAAAGAGGAAAGCAGCTCAGTTCAGGGCGCACCAAGGGAATCAACAGAAGCCCCGGTTCATCGCCGGACAGCAGAGTGGACCCTCCACCATGATTGTCCGCCAACACCGACCCTATCAGCCCGGCAACTTCAACGTCAACAACACCGGCAACCGCAACAACAACGGTGGGCAGCCCAACCGGAACTCAGCTCCGCGCCCACCGATAGCCCCAGCTCAGCCAACTCAGTCAACTCAACCCAGGAAGGAGCCTAGCGGAAAACCATTGGTATGCTTCAATTGCAATGAGCCCGGTCACTTCACCGACAAGTGTCCGAAGCCAAGGCGCGCAGGACCCAAGTTTGTTCATGCCCGCGTCAACCATGCGTCAGCAGAGGAGGCGCAAACTGCACCGAAAGTGGTACTGGGTACGTTTCCTGTCAACTCAATTCTAGCCATCACACTTTTTGATTCTGGTGCTACACATTCCTTTATATCAAAGCGTTTTGCTAGGATGCATGGGTTATCAGTAGTGGAACTTAGAACGCCTATGTGGGTTCACACTCCTGGGAATGAGATGACCACAGCCCATTACTGTCCCTCTATGGTAATAGAAATCCAGGGTTCCAAATTTCTAGCCAATCTTATCCTTCTTGAAACCAAGGACCTAGATGTCATTCTTGGGATGGATTGGTTAACAAGGCACAAGGGAGTTATCGATTGCGCTAGTCGCACAATCACTCTGGTTAATGAGAAAGGAGAAGTGGTGATGTTCCAGTCGCCGACATCCCAGAAGCAAAGAGCATTCTTGAATCAAGTTGATGGGATGGAACAGACCGCAAAAGTAGAAAAGGACCTTAAGAAGTTGGAGGATATTTCCATCGTCAGAGAGTACCCTGAAGTCTTCCCAGATGACTTAACCACGATGCCACCAAAGAGAGAAATTGAATTTCGGATTGACTTAGTACCGGAAATTGCCTCGATACACAAGAGGCCCTACAGGATGGGAGCCAACGAACTGGCGGAAGTCAAGAAGCAAGTTGAAGAGCAGTTGCAAAAAGGATATATTCGCCCGAGTACGTCACCTTGGGGTGCTCCGGTGATCTTTGTGGAGAAGAAAGATAAGACCAAGAGGATGTGCGTCGACTATCGTGCTCTCAACGAGGTGACTATCAAGAACAAGTATCCGTTACCTCGGATTGATGATCTGTTTGACCAGCTGAAAGGAGCAACATGGTTCTCCAAGATCGACCTGCGATCAGGCTATCACCAGTTGAGGATCAGAGAAGAGGACATTCCGAAGACGGCATTCATCACTCGGTATGGGTTGTTTGAGTGCACAGTCATGTCTTTTGGACTTACCAATGCACCGGCCTTTTTCATGAACTTGATGAACAAGGTGTTCATGGAATTTCTGGATAAGTTCGTCGTGGTTTTCATCGACGATATACTCATCTACTCCAAGACCAAGGAGGAGCACGAGCAACACCTTCGCATGGTGCTCGAGAAGTTAAAGGAACACCAATTGTATGCCAAGTTTAGCAAGTGTGACTTTTGGCTCAAAGAGGTACAGTTCTTAGGTCACATCATCACCGCCCAAGGAGTGGCAGTAGACCCGTCAAATGTGGAGTTGGTTACTAGATGGAAACCTCCGCGCACGGCCTCACAGATTCGGAGTTTTCTAGGACTTGCGGGTTATTACCGTCGGTTCATTGAGAACTTCTCTAAGATTGCCAAGCCAATGACACAGTTGCTGAAAAAGGATGAGAAATTCAAGTGGTCAGCGGAGTGCAACAAAAGTTTCGAGGAGCTTAAGAAGAAATTGGTGTCCGCGCCAGTATTAATTTTACCGGACCAGACGAAAGATTTTTAGGTGTTCTGCGATGCATCCCGCCAAGGGTTGGGATGTGTATTGATGCAAGAAGGCAGGGTGGTCGCTTATGCCTCACGTCAACTGCGCCCACACGAGGACAACTACCCCACTCATGACTTGGAATTAGCAGCAGTGGTTCACGCTTTGAAAATCTAGCGGCACTACCTCATCGGTAATCGCTGTGAAGTCTATACCGACCACAAGAGTTTGAAGTATATTTTCACTCAGCCCGATCTGAATCTCCGACAACGTCGATGGTTGGAGTTGATCAAGGATTATGACTTAGGAATACATTATCACCCTGGTCTGGCCAATGTGGTGGCCGATGCTTTGAGCAGGAAAAGCTACTGCAACGTTATTTGTACCGAGGGATTAAGTGGCAGTTTGAAACGAGAGTTTGAACACCTAAACCTGAGTATGGTTGAACACGGATTCATGGCTACTCTTGAAGCACAGCCCACGCTCATGGAGCAAGTCCGAGCAGCCCAGGTTAATGACCCGGAGATAGCTGAACTAAAGAAGAATATGAGAGTCGGCAAAGCACGAGACTTCGCCGAGGACGAGCACGGGACGATCTGGATGGGAGAAAGAATATGCGTTCCGGAGAACAAGGAACTGAAGAACCTAATACTTACGGAAGCTCATCAGACCCAATACTCAATTCACCCTGGCAGTACCAAGATGTACCAAGACCTCAAAGAGAAGTTTTGGTGGGTTAGCATGAGAAGGGAAATTGCCGAATTCGTCGCGCTCTGCGATGTATGTCAGCGCGTGAAGGCAGAGCATCAGAGACCAGCAGGATTACTACAGCCTCTGCAGATTTCGGAATGGAAATGAGAAGAGATTGGGAGGGACTTTATCACGGGTTTACCGAGAACATCAACGGGACATGATTCCATTTGGGTGATCGTGGATTGACTCACCAAAGTCGCTCACTTTATCCCAATACACACCACCTACTCGGGAAAGAAATTGGCAGAACTCTATTTGGCAAGGATCGTAAGTTTGCATGGGGTACCTAAGAAGATTGTGTCCGACCGTGGAAGCCAGTTTACTTCGAGATTTTGGCAGAGATTACAAGAAGAGTTGGGAACTCGTCTGAACTTCAGTACTGCTTACCACCCTCAAACTGATGGTCAGACCGAGCGAGTCAACCAGATCTTGGAAGACATGTTGAGAGCTTGTGCACTTGATGTTGGTGGGGCTTGGGACAAAAGCCTGCCGTACGCCGAGTTCTCTTACAACAATAGTTATCAGGCTAGTTTGCAAATGGCACCGTTTGAAGCATTGTACGGCCGGAAGTGTCGTACTCCGCTCTTTTGGGATCAGACCGGAGAACGACAATTGTTTGGAACCGAAGTCCTGAACGACGCAGAAGAAAAAGTCAGAGCGGTTCGAGAAAGACTGAGGATTGCACAGTCTCGGCAGAAGAGTTATGCAGACAACCGCCGAAGGGAGCTTGTCTTTGAAGTTGGGGACCATGTGTACCTTCGGGTCACACCACTTCGAGGCGTGCATCGTTTTCAGACCAAGGGAAAGTTAGCACCACGCTTTGTGGGGCCATACAAGATTCTGGAGCGCCGAGGTGAAGTTGCTTACCGGCTTGAACTCCCCTCCAATATGCTCGGCATTCATGATGTTTTCCACGTGTCTCAATTGAAGAAATGTTTAAGGGTACCCGAGGAGCAAGCAAACCCAGAGCAGATCGAAATTCAAAAGGATTTGACTTACATGGAAAGACCTACTCGCATCCTCGAGACCAGTGAAAGAAAAACAAGGAGTAAGGTAATCAGGTTTTGCCAAGTTCAATGGAGCCACCACCCAGAGAAGAGTTGGGAAAGAGAAGACGAGTGAAGCTACTTGGGAAAGAGAAGACGAGTTGAAAGCCGCCCATCCGCACCTCTTCGTCGAATCTCGGGGTCGAGATTCCGTTTAAGGGGGGTAGGTTTGTGTTGGCGGTATGTCATGAGACCCTTCGATCGGACCTGCCGAAACCAGGCAACCAGCATGGATGGCGAAGCCCCGTGGCGAAGATCTCTATTGCGAAGGCCACGGGGCGAAGGCTGCGAAGGGCGAAGTCTAAACGTGCCTTGGGCGAAGCCGCAGGGCGAAGGGCACACGCCGAAGAAGAGTGACTTCGCCATATCAGGCCCCATCCAAGAAGGCCCAGGGGGCCGGCCCAATCGCTTCGCCCCATTGGCCGATGGGCCTACAGTCGCCAGGTGGCCTGCTATAGGCCCATATATCATTAATTACATTGTATACCCATACAAGTGCCCCTTTCATAAGGGCAACCGTGTAAATTCCCCTGTAAAACCTAAACCCTAATGGATGGATCTGTAATAGGACTACAAATAGACCCCTAGGGCCAGGTAAAAGGGGATGAGTAAAAAAATTCCTTCAATTAATACACTTTTCTTTCCCAACAAACTGTCGAGTAACCACGTCTACCGACGTATGCAGTTGTCGTTTCGACAACAGCTGGCGCCGACCGTGGGGACCTCCGAGCGAAACCACTGAGAGCGAATGCCACCGAAGAAGGTCGCAAAGGAGAAGGTTACTAAGCCGAAGGAGAGCGAAGCAGGAGAGACGATGGCCGCCGAAGAGGAGGCAGAGCCTTCGGCGCCCATCGCCGAAACTGGGGGGGTGCCATCGGCTTCGGCGCCTGCACCGCAACCACCGTTTTCGGCTCCGGTCGCTTCGGCGGGGCAGGCGCCGGAGATCCCGTCGACAAGTCAACTGGTGGTGCCGGCTACGACTTCGACCGCGCTCGCAGCCGCGCAAGCCAGCCCAACCCTCGAAGCGCAAGACGGAGCTGGCATGGAAGCCATGCGCCAGAACATGACGCGACTTCAGGATATGCTTCGCCAAATGCAGGAGCAGCAGCAAGCATACGAAGTGGCGCGGCAGGCCAAGGTCACTTCGGCCCCAGTTCTCCAGTATTCAACGGGCTACATCCCTCCCCAAGTCTACCCGCAAGTGCCGATCCAGGCCCTTCCGTCTCATGCCGTGCCTACACCGGTGTACTTCGCCGGGCAGTCTTCGGCCGCAACAACATATCCTGCTCCTGGTGTGTTGCCGCAGATTCGACTGGTTACCGCCCAAGTACACTCAGCACCACCCGGTCAAATGTCCCAGGCAATGGCGGAAGGGGCTTCGGCCCTACAGACACAGCTTCAAGCTTTCCTTCAGCAGCTCAATCAACCCCACAACATTTCAAGTACAACCCCTTCGGCCCAACCGGAGGGAAACACAAGTCAGGGCGCCCCTGGTTGGTTATTGCCGAACCAGCCTGTGCAGGGGGCTTCGCCATGGAGTCAAGGACTGCAATTCGACTTCGGCAACGCCACCCAGGCGCCGCCACTCAGGACTGGGCCGCCGAACAACGTGGCCTAGCCACATGCGCAAGCTGTCACTTCGCCCTTTGCCACGCCTTACCCACAGTCGAACGGGCCCTTGTTGCAGGGTTCTGTGGGCAAGGCAGGGGGCGAAAAGGGATTGCCGCTAAGTGGGGGGATCAAGATTTCCCCAGTTCAAGTTCCCCCCGTTCCGCGGTACTCGGGCGAAACAGACCCAAAAGAGTTCCTGTCCATTTACAAGTCCGCGATCGAAGCCACTCACGGCGACGAAAATACCAAGGCAAAGGTAATCCATCTCGCTCTAGACGGCATCGCCCGCTCTTGGTACTTCAATTTACCAGCTAATAGCATTTACTCATTGGAGCAATTGCGCGATGTTTTTGTCCTTAACTTTTGAGGCACCTACGAGGAGCCGAAGACGCAGCAGCACCTGCTCGGCATTCGCCAAAGGCCGGGAGAGTCAATACGAGAGTACATGCGTCGTTTCTCGCAAGCACGATGCCAAGTTCAAGATATAACCGAAGCATCCGTAATCAACGCCGCTTCGGCCGGGCTACTCGAAGGCGAACTCACCAGGAAAATCGCCAACAAGGAGCCACAGACCCTCGAGCACCTGCTTCGCATCATCGATGGGTACGCAAGAGGCGAAGAGGATTCCAAACGAAGGCAAGCAATCCAAGCCGAGTATGACAAAGCCTCCATCGCCGCTGCCCAAGCCCAGATACAGGCGCAGGTTGTCGAACCAGCTCCTCTTGCAGTTTGCCAACCCCCGCCGGCGAACCAAGGACAGCCGCCAAGGCCAAATCAAGCTCCCCTGAATTGGAGAAAATTCAGAACTGACCGCACGGGCAAGGCTGTGATGGCTGTTGAAGAGGTACAAGCCCTCTGCAAGGAGTTCGACGCCCAGCAAGGTGGCAGTCACCAACAGCCTATTCGCAAGAAGGTCAGGAAAGACCTTTATTGTGCCTACCATGGTCGATCTTCGCACACAACCGAGCAATGCCGGAACATCCGCCAACGGAGCAACGCTCAAGAACCAAGGCCACAACAAGGGGCTACTGTCGAAGCACCTCGTGAAGCTGCTCAAGAACAGGCACCGCCGGCCGAACAATGCCAAGACGTGCAGCGCAGAGTAATCCAGGTGATTACAAGGGCCGATTCGCCGGTCCAGCCGTCGAAGAGGCAGAAGAAGATGCAGATGCGAATGGTGCACAACATCATGACGACAGGCGAAGGGGCTCCGAAGTACGTGAATCAGCAAATCTCATTTGGGCCGGAAGATACCGAAGGGGTGCTGTTCCTACCTCAAGACCCCCTGGTGATCTCGGCCGAAGTGGCAGGCTTCGAAGTTCGGCGAATCCTGGTTGACGGAGGAAGTTCGGCCGATGTCATTTTCGCCGAAGCGTATGCTAGGATGGGATTAAGAACCCTAGCCCTCGCTCAAGCACCGGCCCCGCTTCGTGGTTTTGGCGGTGAGGCAGTTCAAGTCCTAGGCCAAGTACAATTGGTGGTAGCCTTCGGCACAAGTGAAAACAGGCGCGAAGAGCAAATACTGTTCGACGTCGTCGACATCCCATACCACTACAATGCCATTTTCGGCCGCGCAACCTTGAACAAGTCCGAAGCCGTCTCCCACCACAACTATCTCAAGCTCAAGATGCCGGGTCCGGCAGGTGTGATCGTCATCAGAGGGCTTCAACCTTCGACCGCATCAAAGGGCGACTTGGCCGCAATCAACAGGACAGTGCACAATGTTGAGGCCGAACCACATCATCATGCTGAACGCATGCCGAAGCCCACCCATCATGGCAAGGTGATCAAGATGCAAGTCGAGGACGCCGACCCAATGAAGCTTGTCCGGTTGAGGGGCGATCTGGGCGAAGAGGAAGCTGCAAACATCCTGAAAGTGCTATGAGGAACATTGACGTCTTCGCCTGGAGCCCCGACGAGGTAGGGGGCGTTTCGATGGATCTCATCATGCACAATCTGGCGGTCAAACCGGATGCAGAGCCGAGAAAGCAGAAGCTGCGCAAGATGTCCGCTGATCGCCAGGAGGCGGCAAAGGCCGAAGTACAGAAGCTGCTCAAGGCTAGAGTGATCCAGGAGATCGGCCACCCGGAGTGGTTGGCGAACCCGGTTTTGGTGAAGAAGTCGAACGGCAAGTGGCGCATGTGCGTCGATTTCGCAGACCTGAACAAGGTGTGCCCAAAGGATAACTTCCCGTTGCCGCGGATCGACCAGCTTGTTGATTCGACAGCCGGTTGTGAGCTCATGAGCTTCTTGGATGCGTACTCCGGCTACCACCAGATCCACATGAATCCAAGCGACATCCCCAAGACAGCCTTTCTCACGCCGTTCGGCACATTCTGCCACCTCCGGATGCCTTTCGGCTTGAGGAACGCCGGAGCGACGTTCGCCAGGCTGGTGTACAAGGTGCTTCGCAAACAGTTGGGGCGAAATGTGGAGGCATATGTCGATGATATCATCGTCAAGAGCCGCAAGGCTTTCGACCATGCGTCCGACTTGCAGGAGACCTTCGGCAACTTGCGCGCAACGGGTATGAACCTAAACCCTGAAAAATGTGTCTTTGGAGTTCGCGCGGGCAAGTTGTTGGGTTTCTTGTTTCCGAAAGGGGTATCGAGGCGAACCCCGAGAAAATCAACGCCATTCAGCAAATGAAGCCTCCGTCGAGCGTACGCGAAGTATAAAAGCTCGCAGGCCGAATTGCGGCGCTCAGTCGTTTTCTCTCAAAGGCAGCCGAAAGGGGTTTGCCATTTTTTAAGACCCTTCGGGGCGCGGGAAAATTTAGCTGGACACCAGCATGCCAAGTTGCGTTCGACAAACTAAAGCAATATCTGCAAACCCCTCCCGCCCTGGTCAGCCCCACACCGGGAAGCGAAATGCTGCTCTATCTAGCGGCTTCGCCGGTGGCGGTCAGTACAGTCCTTGTCCAAGAGACAGAGTCAGGACAGAAACCAGTGTATTTCGTTTCTGAGGCTTTGCAAGGGGCGAAGACAAGGTACATTGAAATGGAAAAGCTCGCATACGCCCTAGTGATGGCTTCGCGTAAGCTTAAGCACTATTTCCAAGCCCACAAAGTCACTGTGCCATCGCAGTATCCCTTGGGCGAAGTGCTTCGGAGCAAAGAAATCTCCGGTCGGCTCAGCAAGTGGGTGGCGGAGTTATGCCCCTTCGACCTGCATTTTGTCGCCCGCTCTGCCATCAAGTCCCAAATCCTGGCCGACTTCGTCGCCGAATGGACACCGACGTTAACCCCCGAATCTCAACCTGTCGAACAGCCTTGGATAATATACTCCGACGGCTCGTGGTCGCACAGGGGGGCAGGCGCCGCGGCAGTACTCACCTCGCCAGGGGGCGTGCCGATCCGGTATGCCGCAAGGCTGCAGTTCGACACGACTAATAACACGGCAGAGTACGAAGCGGTATTGTTGGGTCTGAGAAAGGCGAAAGCATTGGGGGTTCGACGTTTGCTCATCCGAACAGACTCCAAATTGGTGGCGAGTCATGTAGATAAATCTTTCGAGGCAAAGGACGAAGGAATGAAGAAGTATCTGGAGGCTGTTCGCTCTGTGGAAAAGTGCTTCGCCGGCATAATGGTCGAACACTTACCTAGGGGCCAGAACGAAGAGGCTGATATCCTGGCGAAATCTGCTGCCTTCGGAGGCCCGCGTTCACCGGGTATCTTCTTTGAAGTCTTGTACGCACCAAGCGTGCCTATGGGAAACCGGGACGTCATGGCAATTGGCCAAAAAAAACTGGGCGAAGACCCAGAAGACTGGCGAACCCCGTTCGTAAAATACCTCGAGAACGGCTGGCTTCCAGAAGACAAAGCAGAGGCGAAGCGCTTACAGATCAGGGCCACAAAGTACAAGCTAGTCTCGGGGCAGCTGTATCGCTCCGGGGTGTTCCAACCTTTGCTGCGGTGCATCTCCTTCGCCGAAGGCGAAGAAATGGCGAAAGAAATACACCAGGGGCTGTGTGGTGCACACCAGGCCGCAAGAACGGTCGCCTCCAAAGTGTTTCGCCAGGGTGTGTATTGGCCCACTGTGCTGAAAGTTTGTGTTGAGCAAGCCAAGAAGTGCGAAAGTTGCCAGCGGCATGGCCGAAGCCAAAATGCACCACAATATGAGCTGCAGCCTATCGCCAGGTGGGGGCTAGACATCATTGGCCCATTCCCCGTGGCGCGAAATGAGTACAAGTTCGCAATTGTAGCCATCGAGTACTTTTCCCGTTGGATCGAGGCCGAACCACTCGGTGCGATCACTTCGGCAGCAGTACAGAAGTTCGTTTGGAAGAACATTGTTTGCCGTTTTGGAGTGCCAAAAGAGTTTATCACTGATAACGGCAAGCAATTCGACTCTGATAAGTTCAGAGAAAGGTGCGAAGGGCTAAACCTGGAAATCAAGTTCGCTTCGGTCGCACACCCATAATCAAATGGGGCAGCTGAACGCACAAATGGTAAGATCTTGGAGGCGCTCAAGAAAAGGCTTGAGGGGGCCACGAAGGGCAAATGGCCAGACGAAATGCTATCCGTGCTCTGGGCCCTTCGGACAACCGCCACAAGGCCAACCAAGTTTAGCCCATTCATGCTTCTCTATGGGGACGAAGCAATGACCCCGACTGAGCTAGGGGCTAACTCACCAAGGGTGATATTTTCCGGTGGCGAAGATGGGCGCGAAGTGTCGCTCGAACTCCTCGAGGGGGTAAGAGTCGAAGCACTAGAGCACATGCACAGATACGCCACAGGCACTTCGGCAACTTACAACAAGAAAGTTCGCCCGACAGAGCTTTTGCCTGGCCATCTCGTCCTAAGGAAAAAGGCGAACCCGGTAGCAGTCGGGAAGCTCGAGTCGAAGTGGGAAGGGCCGTACCTCATCAAGCACAGGTCAAGGACAGGCTCCTTTCGCCTAGCAACACTAGAAGGCGAAGAGTTCGACCATTCGTGGAACGCTGCTTCTCTTAAGCGTTTCTACATTTAGGAAAGATGGCACCCCATTTGCCAAGCTGTAAAAATGTATATACTGTTATATAGCCCTTTCGGCATCCCCCATTATGTAAGCCTTTCGGCACAAAAATACAAAAAAAAAACTGGACGTAGGGCTATTATCCACCCTGGAGGCCTGAACCAGTATAAAATTCCTGAGTCTTTCGCCCTTTTTTACTTGTGTATATGATAATTCGTGGAAAAACCTTAAGGTAAACGCCTGATCAGCGAAAATGCCAGGGGGGCGAAACGAATCGGCCGAAGCATCGCTCGCCGAACGTTGAAACCGCGACAGCTTGCTTCGGACACTAACCGAACACCGTTATACTCGAGCCACAAGAAAAGCGTAAGCGCTTCTCCCGGTACGAAGCACCACAGATCGAAAACGGAAGACGAAAGCTGAAAAGTTAGCAGACCTATTTTGCTAACACACGCAAAGGGGTCGACATGTTACGACCCAACGAAAGCACGAAGAGTGACAATGCAAAAATAGCGAAAAGGAAATAAAAACACATCTTTATTAACTTCGAAAAAATAATCGAAGGGTACATGCCATATAGCACGGCACAGGCGAAAGGAATACAACAGGCTTTACAGCTTAATTTACAAATAAATTACATCTTCGCCCCCAAAACAACCATCGCTCCCTAAGGAGCGAGCCGGCGAGCTAGGTTCGTCATCGCTAATGTCATAAACTACCCTAAGGGGAGAAGGGGGCGAGAAGCAAGCTAGGCTACAACGGTGTCGGGCGATCGCTTCCTGCCGTTCGGTCCTCTGATGGCTTCGCCAAAAGCGAGCCATGTTCTCCAAACGTCCCGCATGAACACGGTCGTAGTCTTCTAGGGTTCGCCCGTAGTGCGCTCGCATCTAGCTAGCAACTTTCACGACTTTGTAACTATTGCCGTTTATGGTCATCTCGCGGTAAACAGGCCGAAGCAAGTACCGAACTTTCGGCAAATCCTTTATCGCGACAAACTTCTCGTTCTTGCTTCGCCAATCCGCAAAGGGGGGCCGAACACATAGTTTTCGGCGTAGACCCTAATAAAACAATATGGGAAATCAAATGGCGAAACACAAAAGCTGAGTGGGTACTCTTTCAACGAGAAGCGATGCGAGCGCAAGTGCAAAAAGCATCAAACGCGATAATTGGCAAAGCTTATCATATGTTAAACAATCTATGACAAGAGGGGCCATTGGCCCTATTTACATCGTTCGCCCTCTACGGCAAACACCAAAAAGTAAAGACATCAAAATCTACAAAAGTGAACGGAGGGCCTCACACCTCTGGATGATCTTGGGCATCGCCTCCACCCCCTCCGGTCGACTCTTCTCCCCGGTCCGCCGCCGCCGCCTTCGCTAGTTGCTTGAGTAGACGTGCCTTGGCGGTGGATCGGCCGTCCTTCTGCCAGAACTGCTTGCGCCAGGCACGAAGCGGGGGCAAAATGTCCTGGGCGCTGACCTCCCACTCCCCCTTCGCATAATCAGGGAACTGGGCGATGTGCTCGTACCCGGACTGCTGTAGCAGGCCCATGGCGAAGGCCGCCGACACGCGCGCACAGCTGTCGCCGTACGCGACGGCGCAATCTGAGACCGCACCGCCAGCTTGTTGAGTCCATTCAGAGAACTCAAAGGCGGAAGCATTTTCGCCCGGCACGCCCCGCACCTTCGCCCCTATATCAGTAAGGGCGAGGCGAAGCGTGCAGCAAGCGGTCTTGGCAGATTCGGTGGCTTTCGCCACCTCACGTGCAAGTCGCTGCGACTTCGCCTCTGCCCCGCTGGCTTCCCGGCGAAGAGCCTCCATCTTCGGCTCCGTCAGATTATAATAATCTGTCAGGGCGGCGGAGTGCTTCTGCTCTTTCCTGAGCTCGGCCCTGAGGTGCTCAATCTCCACTTTCGCCTCGCTGCTTTTATCTAGCTCGGCCTGGAGACGCTTGTTTTCGGCCTTCGCCTCCCTCAGGGACCGGGCGAGGCCCTCCATCTCTAGGCCCTTGTGGCCCAGTTCGTCGTCCTTGGCCCGAAGACGGCCTTTCAAGCCATCAAGACGAGCCCGCATAGTTCGCTCCGTCGAACAATGCGCGGCGAGAAGCTGGTTAAGAAAGGGCGAACGCTGAGATGTGTTGCAACAAAAAAAAAGAAAAGAGAAAGCGTTATTTATATACAAAAACACACATCGATCAACATACCCGGACCGCCAGGCTCTTGACGGCGGAACAGCCCCCGTCGAACTCGTTCAGTTTGACGAACAAGCTTGGGCCGCCAGCGGGCGCGACGATGTTGCTCACCCCCTCGACGAAGGGAATGAGCTCCGCCCGGGTCTCGAAGTCGCTGAGGGCGAAGCGGGGCGGCGCCAAGGAGCAGTCCGAAGCGGATGTTTCGGCCGCCTTTTTACCCTTGCCAAGGGCAAGCGGCGAAGCGAGCGGCTGACGGACAGGGCTGCCAAAGACCTCGGCCGCTGTCTTCGCAACCTTTTCGGCCAAAGCCGAAGCCCCAACAGCGCTTCCCCTCACCCCGCCCGCGGAGCCAAGGGCCGTTGAGTGGCCCAGGTTTCGACCAACGGCCGAAGTGGGCGTCTCGTCAGAGGACTCTTCGTCGCTAAAGACGCAAGCGATGTCGACGAGTCCCCTTTTCTGGGGGGTCTTCTTAGCAGACTCCCCCTTTGCCATCTTGGTCGTGAAGATCGCGACCAATGTCTTCGCCCCCTCCACATCCTTCTAGAGGAGCGGGGAGCAGTTCGACTCCGCCTCGGTCTCGGCGTGCCTGGGGCTCGGAGTCGGAGTGTAACCGCGGGTTCCGGAGTGGCTGTCGGCGGCCTCATCCGCAGCCATTTCGACAGCGACGTCCGTCTCCCCCACGTCCTCCTGCTCTTCAATGCCATCTTCGTCATCGGCGTTAGAATCAGTGGAGGCGGGGGCCTTTCGCTTGCGGGGGGCCAATTTCACCTGCCCACGCAGTCGTTTTTTCACGGCACCCTCTCCGCCGTCAGCCTTGAAGGGCTTCGCCCGGGGAGGGAGCTCGCCGACGCACACTCGGTTCGCCCGTCCGGCCGCCTGCCGCGTTAGCAGCTGGCCGAACTCGGTGACCGTCACATCGCCAATCATCTTTTGGGCTTCGTTGTCGGCTTGGGCAAGAGTCAACACTGAAACATCATTATATCAAAAACGTCAAGCAAGAGAAAAGCGCAACAGCGAAGCACATACAAGGGAAGCGAAAAATAGACTAACCGTTCGCCCCCGCGGGCATGACGAGCTTGGACAAGCCGTCGACCTCTTCGTCTTGATCGACTTCGACCTGCCACGACTGGGAAAGGGGGAATATGCGAAGCATACAAAACTCCTCCACCAGGTCGCGGCAGCTCAAGCGGGAGCAGACCTTGCGAAGCAAGGCAAACCGTGCCTCCATAGCCCCACTAACGGAAACCTTGGGTTTCTGGTTCGGCACGATCGCCTTGCACCGCCACCGGAGTGCTTCCGCCGCCTTGGAACCAGCCTCGAAGGGGATGGAGTGATAAAACCACTTCGCCATCCAGTGACGATCCCACTTCGACATGGCGGTGTTCACCGGCCATAGATCGGAACGCTCGGGGCGAACGTTAAAGTTCACGCTCCCGAACGCCGTTTTCCTCGTCCCGGCCGAGGTAATCACCGTCTTCGAATTCACGGTGGCGAAGAATACGGCGCTGAAAAGCTCAGCGCTCGGTTCGAACCCGGCGGTCCGACACGCCCAGTCGAAGATGGCGATCCGGACGAACGCCGAAGAGCTCAGCTGGGGAAGCACCACTTGGAAAAGGCAAAGGATCTCCGGCAACAGCACGTTGCACGGAAATCGTAGCCGCGCCTCGAAGAAGGCGGCAAACACCACCGTGCGGTCATCGCCAGGTTTCGGCACCACGGCCTCCCCCGGGGCGAAGGCCTGCCCCTCCGCCACCACGCCAGAGCTAACCAGCTTCGCCAGCTCGTCGTCATCCATGAGCGAAGCCCCTAGAAAGGCGGTGGTGTCATCATCAATCCGGCCCGGATCGGGGCCCGTCGTGGAGGCAGGGTTTGGCTTGCGGGGAGCCATGGCGAAAGAAATGCGGGGTGTTGAAAAGGAAGAAAGGGCGAAAGACCTAGTGACTTGAAGGGCGCCGTGAAAGGAAAGGGCGAAGAGAGCACTCGCGGTGAAAATGACGCGGGTAAGGCGGTGAAAAAGGGGGAAGGGGGGACATATATATATAGCCCACCCAGGCGACGTTTCGCCTCCCCACCCAATCACGAGCCGCCACGTGCTGCAAGGGTAGGCGAAACGGTAAATTCCATTAACCGAACTGCACATTGACGAGCCCTCGAAGCAAAGCCCAACACTGTTCATCTTGACCCAGTGAAAGAATAAGGATAGCTTCGCCGTTCACAGAAGGCGAAGGCTGCAAAAAAAAATTATTACTAACCACAGGAATACATGTGCACCCAATGCACCCATTCTTTGCAGGAATACAAAATAGGTTTCGGCAGGAGCGTCGGTCGAAAGAGGGCGCCTCATACCACACCACATGATCTGCACGGTCTACCACACCACATGATCTGCACGGTCTCGGCCGAAGCTCCTATCTCACCCTTGCCCATGAGGGGCTTGTTGGCGGTATGTCATGAGACCCTTCGACTGGACCTGCCGAAACCAGGCAACCAGCATGGATGGCGAAGCCCCGTGGCGAAGATCTCTATTGCGAAGGCCACGGGGCGAAGGCGGCGAAGGGCGAAGTCTAAACGTGCCCTGAGCGAAGCCGCAGGGCGAAGGGCACACGTCGAAGAAGGGTGACTTCGCCATATCAGGCCCCATCCAAGAAGGCCCAGGGGGCCGGCCCAATCGCTCCGCCCCATTGGTCGATGGGCCTGCAGTCGCCAGGTGGCCTGCTACAGGCCCATATATCATTAATTACATTGTATACCCATACAAGTGCCCCTTTCATAAGGGCAACCGTGTAAATTCCCCTGTAAAACCTAAACCCTAATGGAGGGATCTGTAATAGGACTACAAATACACCCCTAGGGCCAGGTAAAAGGGGATGAGTAAAAAAATTCCTTCAATTAATACACTTTTCTTTCCCAACAAACTGTCGAGTAACCACGTCTACCGACGTATGCAGTTGTCGTTTCGACAACTGTTTGTCACACCCCGAAGTTTGCTTTCCAGGTTAAAATTCGAGAGATAAATCGCTTAAAATAAAATTTCCGTTTAACCTAAAGCAAAATTCTAAATTTAAAAATATATTTAATCCGGTGGAAATGGCATGGTGGGATTTTTCTTGAATTTCCCATGTTAAAATACACTAACAGGATTTTTAGTGGAATTTTCAGAGCCCTAGAAATAATTTTAATCAATTAAAAACCCTCCACCGCAATAAACAAATCCCTAGGAAATTCTTTTCCTTTTTCTTTTTCTTTTTCTTTTTCCTCCTTTTGGGCCGTCGGCCCACTTCCCTCCTCCCTCCCGGGCCGGCCCAAGCCGCCGCCCCTTCCCCTCTCCCCTCCCGGCCCAAGCAGCGACCCCCTTCATCTCCCTCTCGGGCCGGCCCAAGGCCACCGCCCGAGGGAAAAGTCCGTTTTCCGTCCCTCCGCCTTCCTCGCGGCCGGCCGAACTCCGGCGAGAAATCCGGAGCCGCCGGCCGAGCCCTAGCCCCGGACCCCTATAAATTTCTACTCCCCGCGTCCTCCTCTCAATTTTCCCCCTCCCGCCGCCGCTTTCCCCTAACCCTAGTGACGCCACCGCCGCCTTCTTCTCCCTCTCCGGTAAGCCGCCGCCTCTCTCTCTCCCCTCTCGGCGCCGCGCCGCCGCACGCCGTCCGCTGCTGCCTTAACCGGCCGACGCCCGCGCGTGCGAGCCGCCCGCCGCTCCGCTCCGCGCCGCGCCCACGCAAGCCGCCGCCGCTCCGCGCCCACGCTCGCGCCGGCCGTCGCGCCGCCGCTGCGCCATGGCCGCCCTCGGGCGCACTCGGCCGCCGCGTGGCTGCCGCGTCGGCGCCACACGGGCGCCGCGTGGCCGCCGCGCCGCCTTCCCGCCGCCGCCGCGGCTGACGTCAGCCCTGACGCCGCCGCTGACGTCAGCCCTAGGGGTTTATTGCGCAATAAAGTAATTAAGGATTTTTCTGTTTTAGTAAAAACACAGTTAATCTTCTGAGGTGTGGTGCGCTTGGTTAGGAAGGGTTGTGCGAAGGGTCCTGTCGCAGCTCCTTTTCCGGTGTACCGTGGTGGTATGTCGGCGCACGGTAACGTGTTGTGGGACTGTGTCTTGTGGGTACAGTTGTACACCTCTGATCAGAGTAAAACTATTCGAATAGCCGTGCCCGCGGTTATGGGCGATCAACCAGATTCGCCGTGATTAGTTATAATCTTAATAACCTGACCTAATGGAACTGGTGTAGTTCAGATGGTGGTTTGGGCCTGTTGCAACGTGGTGTAGCCTTGGACAGTGATGATTCAATTTTTCATTAATTAACTCCACTGTTTTACTGTATTCAACTATTGTTTTCAAATGCGTTTTTTGTGCAAATAGCCTATTTAGCCTCCTTTGTTATCACTTGCATCATTACTTCTATTCCGGTATGATTTGTTGAGTACAGTGGGTAGTACTCAGTCTTGCTTTATTTTTCCCCCACACCAGAGGTGGAGTATGCTTCAGATGGAGATTATCCTGAGGAGTAGGTTTGTGGTTACCGTCAAGGATGCCTGTGGAATGGAGTTGTCACGCTGAGAGCGTCTAGTTCACTAGAATAGCTTGTTTATCTTTTTCCGCTGCATTTCTGTAAGAGATTTATTTATGGTGTTTGTAAGACGTGGATCTGTATGTCAACATTATCGTTTGTGTTCCCTGGCTGGTCCTGGACAGGGATTTTAATACACAATCTGCTTGGAATTCGGGTTAGCGAATTTCTGGGCGTGACATACAAGATTTTCTTCACCGGGATTGTAGTTGACTACAACAACAAACTACCAGTCCTCCCATACAACATTCATCGGCCTCCTCCTCCAGTATGTAAACTCTGCAACTTTGATAACTTTTATCTTTCCATATTCACCAATGTCTCTTTAAAAGGATATTATTTGCAGGCAAATGCTCTTATCATTTCCCGGCCATATAAAGTACATCATGATGCTCTGCCAGCCCAGCCAACTGTCAAGAAACTGACTGGTGGTCCAAAGATCAAGCCTCAAACGAAAAGCAAGAGAGCCGCAACTGTAGTTGAAGAAACTAGCAAACGTGCAAGCAAGCAAAGAAAATTAATCATTGATAATTCGGATGAAGAATCTGAAGAAATCCAAAGCCCCAAAGCCAATATCAGCTCGCCTAAGCCATCCACTAGATCAGCTCCAAAAATCAGAAAATCCAACAGGTATGATTCACATAACTTGTATTGTCTTCTTATCGAAAACTCATTTGACTTCATTCTGAACGCCATGTACCGTCTTTTGTAGAAAACCTCAAGACATCGATCCCATCGGCCAAACTGATATACCAACTCCAGCTACAGGGACAGGAGACCAAGGAACCACAGAGCAAGGGACCCAGACTCCACCTCCTAGTGATACAACCCTAGCCAGGAGCCCTCGACTGTCAGTCAGGATCCCCCGACTGGTTTTCGGTCGGGTTCATCTGAACAAACTCCAACACAAGAACTCCCGACTGGAAACCAGTCGGACAGGGAGAAGCAAGTTCCAATCAACCAAGGAGCTCCAGTTGAAGATCCATCATCAACTATTGAAGAAACCAACAAGGATCAAGCAACTGGGAACACTGCCACCCAAAAAGACCAAAACCATCCTGAGGCGACAACAGGTAAATCAACTAATCATTAAATCCTCGTCTTGAACATGCTTCTTGAATTCTATCATTCTCGTCCTCCTTAGAGCAAACGATTAGAGACAACATTGCTAACGCAGCCGCTTCAATTCTGAATGCAATCTTTCAAAATGGCCTTGGAACAAGTGCTGAAAATGCTACTGAGATATTTGACAAACTCGGGACAGCTCCTAAGAAATATCTAGATAACATCACTGATGCTGCTACCATGAGTGCAAGTCAAGCTCTGGCGATGACAAAATCCCTGTATCCCCGAGTAGATATAAATTCTATAGAAGATGGCTTTGCAGATGGCACTTCTGATGAACAAGCTTTGGAACTAATAAATGAAGCTCAGGAGTCTGCCAAGAAAATAGCTGCTGACGTAGTAGAAAACTTTCAGGGATAAATTCTTGATGTAAAAAACTCTTATTACCCAACTTGTAAAGTATTAATTTATTTATGTTTATGCCCTGATTTAAACCTTGCTTTTAATTTTTTAAAAATTTTCATCCGACTGTCACCAAGCCTAAAACTTGATTAAGTCATCAAAAAATTTTCAGTCCTTATCCACTTGGCTCAAACCAGAACAAAAGACAATGATAAACCAAATACAAACAAGTTATATTCAAAACAAACTTCATACTTTATTAATACGGATAGCCTCCGACTAACAACTCAAGAAGGCAACTTACTTGAAGTCGACAGTCGAGAAGATCAAAATACATAGAACTTAAGTTAAGCATAATATCAGCGTAGGTGTTCAATATTCCATGAATTCTCCACAATTGATCCATCTTCACGCTTCAAACGATACGCCCCTGGCCAAGTAACCTCAGCAATTATGAAAGGCCCTTCCCATATCGAAGATAACCTATGTCTATCCTTCATCGTCTGAATTTTTCTCAACACCATATCGCCAACAATGAACGCTCGTGATCGAACATTGCTATTATGATAACGCCGAAATCCTTGCAAATACCTTGCCGACTGAACAAGCGCAGCTTCGCGAGCTTCCTCTAATCGGGTCAAGTCATCAACACGGTCTTCTTCATAACGCTCATCATTGAAATTATGAACTCAAAGAGATTCAAACTCCATCTCACTCGGCAGCACGGCTTCAGCCCCATAAACTAAAAAGAAAGACGACTGACCTGTAGCCCGACTGGGCGTAGTCTGTAATGACCACAAAACTGAAGGCAACTCTTGAACCCATCTGCCAGCATAAGGACGTAATCTATCAAAGACTCGAGCCTTAATACTCTGAAGGACCATGCCATTAGCACGTTCAACCTGCCCATTGCTTCTGGGATGTGCTACTGACGCATAACAAATCTAGATTCCAAAATCTTCACAAAATTCTTTAAAAACTGCTCCTGTGAACTGAGTCCCATTGTTAGTAATAATCCTGTTTGGAACACCAAACCGATGCACAATATTGAGGATAAAATCACGTGCTTTGTCTGTAGTAATTGTAGCAACCGGCCTAGCTTCAATCCACTTAGAGAACTTGTCAATTGCAACAAACAAATGTGTCAAACCTCTTGTAGATTTTTTGAAAGGACCAACCATATCCAGATCCCAAACTAAAAAAGGCCATGAAAGCGGAATCGTTTGCAACTCTTGAGCTGGAACATGACTCTGTCGAGCAAAAAATTGACAACCTTCACAAGTCCAAACCACTTTATCCGCATCAGTAACCGCCATAAGCCAGAAAAAACCTTGCCGATAAGTTTTGCTCACCAAAGTACGTGCTGCAGCATGACTACCACAAATTCCTGAGTGAATGTCTTGTAACAATTGTCGACCTTCCTCAGATGTAACACATCTTAACAAAACTCAAGACGGGCTTCTTCTATACAACTCAGAGGCGACCATGACATAATTCTGACTACGACGTCGAACTCGTTCTGCCTCATCTCGATCTTCGGGTAGCACTTGGTGAGTCAAAAATTTGATGAAAGGTGTCCTCCAGTCGGCGTCAAGCATAAAAACTTGGTTCACAACTTCTTCTTCAGTAACTCCCTTTCTAGCAACAGTCGGCTCATGAAGATGCTCTACAAAAACATCTATCGGAGCTACCTCTCGTCTAGATCAAAACTGAGCTAATTGATCTGTAGCTTCATTGTTATGTCTTAAGACATGTGACAACTCCAAACCATCGAACTTGTCTTTTAGCTTGCGAATCTCTTGACGATAAGCAGCCATATTGTCGTTTAAACAGGACCAATCCTTCATCACCTGGTTCACAGCCAGCTGGGAATCTTCTTGCACAATCATTCACCGTATATCAAGAGATACAGCAAGTCGTAGTCCGTGAAGTAATGCTTTGTACTCAGCTACACTGTGTGAGGCTGCAAAATGAATATGAAGAACATACCGTAGTCTTTCTCCAGTCGGGAAAATTAAGACAACTCCAGCTCCCATGCCAGTAACTCACTTAGATCCGTCAAAATACATAGTCCAATATTGCGGCTCCTCCCTAGGCTCGTCTCCTTGGCACTCGGTCCACTCAGCAACAAAATCAGCCAGGATTTGGGACTTGATGGATGTCCTTGCTTTGAAAGTAATATCTAACGGCATTAATTCCAAAACCCACTTCGCAATACGCCCAGTAGCCTCCCGATTATGAAGGACATCGCCGAGTGGAAAAGATGTAACCACGGTAACTGAGTAACTTTAGAAATAATGAGCTAACTTCTTGACGGTAATTAAAACTCCATATAATAATTTCTGTACCTGGGGATAGCGCGTTTTGGATCCAGATAACACCTCGCTAACGAAATAAATTGGCCTTTGAACTTTCTGGATCCGTCCTTCCTCCTCTCGTTCTATGACTAGGACCGTGCTGACCACCTGAAAAGTTGCAGACACATAGAGTAGCAATGGCTCTTGAGAATATGGTGAAGCCAACACGGGTGGCGTTGTGAGGAAATTCTTGAAATCTTTAAAGGCTTTCTGAGCTTCTGGGTTCCACTGAAACTCATCTATTTTCTTGAGCAATTTGGAGAAAGGCATGCCTCGTTCCCCGAGTTTAGAAACAAACCGGCTTAAAGCTGCCATGCATCCAGTAAGTTTTTGGACGTCCTTCTGGGTACTCGGCGACTTCATGTTCCGTATGGCATTGATCTTCTCCGGGTTGGCTTCGATACCACGATGAGACACCATAAAACCAAGCAACTTTCCTGACGGTACTCCGAAAGTGCACTTCTCTGAATTTAGCTTCATTCTGAAAGCTCGAATATTTGAAAAAGTCTCCTCTAAATCGACAATCAAATCTTGTTTTTGCTTGGTTTTGATGACGACATCGTCAACATAAGCTTCCACGTTTCTCTTAGTTGAGTCTGCAGACATCTTTGGATCATACGTTGATATGTAGCTCTAGCGTTTTTAAGACCAAACGGCATCGTGATGTAGCAATAGGCTCCAAACGGGGTGATAAACGACGTCTTCAAGCAGTCGGATTCTTTCAAACTGATTTGATGATATCCCGAGTAACAATCGAGGAAGCTCAGAAGCTCACATCCAGCGGTCGAGTCGACAACTTGATCAATGCGGGACGGACCAAAGGGATCCTTGGGGCAAGATTTATTGAGGTCAGTGTAATCGACGCACATGCGCCATTGTCCTATCTTCTTCCGAACTAAAACTAGGTTGGCCAACCAGTCAGGGTGGTAAACTTGATGAATCCAGCCACCAAGAGCTTGGTGAGTTCCTCCTTAATAGCATCTCTTCGATCTTACGCAAAGCGGCGAAGCTGTTGTTTGATAGGTTTTGCATCCTCTTTAATGTTTAATGAGTACTCAATCACCTCTCTCGGAATACCAGGCATATCAGATGGTTTCCACGCAAATATATCTTTATTATTTTGTAAAAAGGTGATGAGCGCGTTTTTCTATTTACAATCTAGCTCGGCGCCTATTACAGCGGTCTTGGAGGGATCAGAGGGATCGAGTGGAATCTTCATGGTCTTAGCATTGCCCTCTCCCGACATGGCCAACTTCTTTGCTGGGATTTCTCCTTCTTCAGATGTTGACGCAGCTAGTCAAACTTCTTGTTGGCCGATCAACCTCTCGTGAGATTGGGCCATGTCGCAGCTCTCTTTGTCACAAGTGGAGGCTTGCTTGACATCACTGTGCAGGGAAATAACTCCATGAGGGCCGGGCATCTTCATCATTAGATAGGTGTAGTGAGGGACTGCCATGAATTTGGCAAGTGCAGGTCTTTCGAGGATTGCGTGGTAAGCTGCTTTAAAGTCAGCGACTTCAAAGCTGATGTTCTTTGTACGAAAATTCTCCCGAGTACCGAAGGTGACTGGAAGAGTGATTTGTCCGAGTGGTGTAGATGACAGTCCTGGGATGACTTCATGAAAAGGGGCTGAACTTGGTTTTAATTCGGATCTAAGGATTTGTATCTCGTCCAGTGTCTTGGCGAAGAGGATATTGAGCGCGCTGCCACCATCAATGAGAACACGCTGGAGCTTGACATTACGGACAATTGGGTCTAGTACTAGGGGATACCTGTTGACGCCAAATCCGTATCGCCGATGTGGATCCGGCGCGCGGACACACGAAGGCCTGGGAGATCTGCTTAGCTCCAGTGCAGGTCCTAAAATTGATGAAGCGCGGGCGTGCCAGTCAGTTTGATCCTGCCACCGACAAGGTATACAAAATAGCAGAACAGAAGGTCTAACAGCCGATAAGCCGATAGGGCAAAAACGTATCGGCCGACAGGCCGATAGCAAAAACAACCGATCGGCCGATAGGCCGATGGCACAGTTCCAGCCGATGTACTAAGCAAACATCTATACAGAGACGATCGGCTGACGACAACATAATGATATAGCAATGTGATATGTCATAATCCATAAGATAAATATTGATCTGAAGATTAAAGCACTCATCGGCCAAAGGTCCGATGGCATAAACTCTCAATAAGCAGATAAACGATAAATACTCTGTTGTCATCGGCCAAATCCAATCTATACGTAAAACTCTTGGGCCGATGCAATGTCCAGATAACTCACCGGCTGAAACCCCGGTGAAACCCTTATTGGCAATCGACAGGCAGGCTAGAGATTACGGTTCAAATCACGACTTAGTAGGTCAAACCGAACTGATGCAGCACTAAGTATGAAAAGAAACGCAATATCTAGACAATCAAGCCCTCGACTGATTTTTGGGGTGGTGGATACTTTAGCCAATCTAATCTAGCAAGGCGATTTAGTCGATACCGGCGTGAACCCTAGAGCGAATCTCGGCCGATAAGACTAAATCGAGAAGCCGAACTAGATTGACTAAGATATATGATAGTAGGTGCTTACGTTGACAAGATCAGAACGCAGAAGCCCTAGCCCCGACAACACAGGCAGCCATAACGAGACTTACCCCTCGTGTGAAGGGCATGAACTCGCCGGAGAAGACGAAAAGTAAAAGTTTGGCGATGCGCCGAAGTTGATTGATCGAGAGATCATTTACATGAACCTTGGGCTTACATATTTATACCCACAAACTAACAAAAATCCTAACAGACTAGGACTCAAACTTTCCTAAAGATAAAAGGAAAAAGATAAAGTCCTTGCCGGACACTAACACACTTTCCTAAAGATAAAACAGAAAGCTAACAAACTTTTCCTAATTAAGAGATACAAGCCGCATCCTCCTCAAACTCGGTCTTCTCTGGATAAGATCTTCCCAAATCTAACAAGAATCCGACTGCTGAAAATATGGATAACTCCTATCGGCCGCTTGTAGACCTCCGAAGCCGATACAGACTTTGAGGCCGATATGCACTCTGAACCAGTACACAAACTAGGCCGATAATGACTTTGGGGTTTACCAAATTCTGGCGTTAACAATACCGCCCCAGGTAAACCACTCGGTCAGGATGATCCTAGCGGTTAAACGTATTGGCCACATCTGACCATCATAGATAATGTGGCACCTCAGGCTGAACTGCATTGATTTCCCTGTCGGTCAATTTCTGCTTCCGCTTCGATTCGTATGCGAGTGGCCCCCCGAAAATATGGTTTAGCTCAGTCCTATGGTCTTGGAAAGGTTCCGAGCCACCGTTTCCATCATCCTTCTTGGTTCCTGAAGTCCCAGCTCCGTCGGCCGGTTTCTGAAGTTGGGCCGCATAATGCTCGGCGAACTGTTTGTAGATAAAGCAGTCTTTGATCGCGTGTTTATGATTCGGGTGATGCATGCATTGAGCGTTCATGATCTAGTCGTAGGCACTGACGCGTGGACGTTGTTGCTGGTAGTTTGACGTTGTGGCGACCAGGTCCTCGGGCTTACGCTTGCGATCTTTTTGGCCACCGTTGCCGTTGCCGTTGTTCTTCTTGGGGCGCTAGCTACTTCCTAATTGTTTGTCTTGACGTGATGCTTTAATAACGTCGTCTGACTTGGCG
The DNA here is from genome assembly GCA_008326285.1 of Oryza officinalis. Lineage (NCBI taxonomy): Eukaryota > Viridiplantae > Streptophyta > Magnoliopsida > Poales > Poaceae > Oryza > Oryza officinalis. The sequence continues at coordinate 43,001,041 of BDMV01000002.1, read as the reverse complement.
TAGGAATTGGCCATCGCGAACATCTTCTTAACTGTCCTTGGAGGTTTATGCCCGAACTTGCCGATTAATAATTCTTTGCGGACGCCCTTTTGAAAGGCGGCTATGATGACGTCGTCAGTGATGTCAGGGATCTTGTTTCGCTTCTCCGAAAAACGCCGGATGTAGTCTTTCAAGGACTCATCGGGCTTCTGGATTACATTGTAGAGGTCGAAGTGAGTCCCAGGCCTTTCAAAGGTGCCTTGGAAATTGGCGATGAAGTGATACTGAAGCTCACTCCAAGAGTTGATTGAACCCCTTGGTAGACTTGCGAGCCAATTTCTGGCTGAGTCGGCGAGAGCGACGGGCAGGTAGTTTGCCATGGCCTTGCTGTCTCCTCCTGCTGCGCAAATTGCGAGTGTGTAGACGGTTAACCATGACTCGGGGTCGGTTTTGCCGTCATATTTCTCAATCCCAGTGGGCTTGAAACCACTCGGCCAATTCACTCGACGCAGGTCCCGAGTGAACGTGGGTACTCCTTCGTCGTAGTTGTCGGGGGAATTCCTTCGATCTTCATAGTGTGGCTTATTGCGCTCGCGATAACGCCGATCGAGTACCTCTCTCAGATCACTCGGCGCGGGTCTTCGAGAGCCACTCTGGTAACTAGAGCTTCCATCATGGCGGATCCGATCGTGGACTGGTGGTCGGTTGTGACACCTTTCGCGAGAGTCGGCTGACTGATGCTTCCAGGCTTCGTGGCGACGGACGTCGTTGGACTTGTCGTGGGTCTTGCTGTGCTCGGGCCTTCGGTAATCCTTGGGTCGCAGCGGTGGTAGACGACTACCGTCGGGTGTTTCAGCAACGGACTCAGTAACTCCTTGAGTAGTGCCAGCGACAGCGCCGAGTGGAGCTGTAGCAGCGACCATGGTCTTGACTTTGTCTAGGATCGGAGTCACATTGGGGGGAGCCACGTCCATGACGGTGTCGATGAGGGTGAGAGCGGCGATCGCGTTTTGCTGGGGAGTTAGAAAAACGTTGGTGTTGTCGATTCGGGTCTGAAGTATGGTGTCGTGGGCGGAGTGCCCGGCTGCTCTCAAGTCTCGCTTTCTCTTGTCGTTATCTTCTTTACGTTTGAGTTCCTCTTCCTTGCGCTTGCGCTCCTCTTTGAACTTGGCTCGTTCCTCTTCCGCAGCCCTACGGGTGACGGCTGAGTCGGTTTCTCCTGCATCGGTCATAAAGACGCCGAAGAGTAGGAGGGTGTAATTGTCGTCGAAGTCGGAGCTGTCGATGTTCTCCGTGGAGATGTCGTAAAAATCATCGAAGTCAGAAGAGCTGATGTAGTCGGCGATCTCGGTAGATGAGCAGGATCCGAGAGGTTGAATCACGACGGCAATCTCCCTGGAGTTTGGACCGCAGCGTGGCGCAGATACGAAAAGCTCTCCCGAGTGGTTTGAAAACAACTCAGAAGAAAGAAAGTTCGGGTAGGTCTCAGCGGCGTTTGGTATTCCAAACGGCGCCGAGTGGTTTTCACCTCCTAACTGGTTTGAATTCGAGTCGAGGAGAGAAATCTTGCCGAAGTTATCGGTGATGAACTCGAGGCTGCCGAAACGGTACACCTGTCCTGGAGGGAATGCGAAGTCGTCGATGCCTGATGTAGATCCCATCGTGCTTGTCAGCGAAAAAACTTGACGCACCCCTACCTGGCGCGCTAACTGTCGAAACTCTATTTCGGCAATGAGAAAAGGGGGTAGCACTCAAGTGTCAAACACGATGGGTTAGTAGACAAAGGGGTTTAGACAGGTTCAGGCCTTCTATAAAGAAGTAATACCCTACTCCTGTTTTGGGGAATAAATCCGCTGAGTTATGTATTGATCTCGTGATCGAGTTGTATATGAAGAAAAGTTTAACTAATCGCTATTGCTCTATGCCCCTCAAGGGGCGTCCTGCCCTCTTTATATAGGTTCAGAAGGCAGGCTCACAAGTCGGAGACCAAACCACATACGGTATAGGACTCCTAAGCATTATCCATAACACTACCGACTCAGGACTATAAGCATTCCTTAATACACAAGGTAACGTAATACTTTAGTCCTAAGCCGTTACATAATCATTATCTATAACATATCCCCTATAATCAGTCGGATAAGCTAGTCGTGTGGGTATATGGTATCCATAATCTCCACGTTAAGTTTGCATGGGTTTTCTCTTGAGTACTCAAAGACATAGTTGTGCAACTGACTATTGCGTGTATCTTTGGATAGCCCGATGGCATGGTTCCTTCCTGTCCCTATTTAACCATCGCCTTTCCCAGTTGGGGAGTGCAGGCACTAGAAATAGAGAAATAGAAAATGAAAGAAGTCAATTAAGTACATCTTGAATTATTGTCTATGCTCTAAATGTGATTAGATAAAGGAGTACTATACTGATGAAAACTATTTCTGCAACCAATGGCATTTGGATTGTTGGTGTTTGAATCTCCTGAAGATGAAGATAAAGATAAAGATTAAGTGTTTCACGTAAAACGAGGTGACATTAACTTATGATTAATTGAGTTTTAGTTATTACAAACTTGAAAAATGGATTTATCTCATATTTTAGAACAACTTTCATATAAATTTTTTTTGCACGAAACGCGTCATTTAGCAGTATGAAAAGCGTGCCATGAATATCCAAAATTTTATCCTCCTTTTAGAGGAAACGAACGGGGCCTTAGTGCACGAATTGGACTTACTCAAATGATCCATAAATGTTAAGTTTGGATCTAAGTTGAATGGCCCTTCAACCGCAAGAGACCTATTACGTCCTGATAAATTCATCCCAATTAAAAATCATTCTCTAAAAGGAATAATAGAATTAATTAAAATCCAAAAAAAATCACAAACATTAAAATACGTACAATAGAAATTCGAATGTGGCCCAGAGTATTTTTCTTAAACTCTCCTCGGTCTAAAATGCATCCTCGATTTTTACTTGAATTTTCAGAGCATCGGAATTAATTATTAAGCAATAAAAACAATTATCAGAGTTTATTAAAAAGAAAAATCTAAAAATAATATTCCTTTCTCCTTTGGGCAGAATCCGGCCCAAAGTCTGTTTCCTCTCCCCGCTGACCCGCTCAGCCCCTCCTCCTTTTCCCCTTTTTCCTCCCCTTCTCCCTGGGCCGGTCCACCATCTCCCTAGGCCGATGCCTCACCGGGCCCAATCCATCACCAAGCCGAGTCACGTCACCGCACTCGCGCGTTCGCGCGCTGGCAGGTGGGGCCCTCACGTCAGTCGTCTTCCTCCTCCTGCCGGCCTCTCTCTCCCGTGAAACCCTAGCGCCGCTGCCCCCTAATTCCGCCTCCTCGTGCGGTTTTCAGCCTAATTAAGGGCTCTTTTGGCAGCCCAGGATCCCGGAGGGATTCTAGCCCATTCCCAGGGCAAAAGCCCCGCAAGAGAATTATCGACGGGCCAAATTACTTACACGTTTGGAAGCCCACGGACCGGGAATTCCCTGCCCTATCCGCGCCACTTCCTTGGGGTCCCCGGCCTCGGGAGGTCGGGATTTTTGCCCCGTCTCATCCGCGAGCGAGACGCCGCAGCGCAACTTCTTCCTCCGCGAGCGGACGCTGCCGTCTTCCTTCTGGCGAGCCACGGCTACCGGACCTCCACCTGCGGCGAGACTCTGCCTCCACGCCACTCCCTCCTACGAGACGCTTCATCCGCCCCTCTCTTCAGGATCTAGGGTAAGCCCCACTTCTTCTTCCCCTTCTCTCTCATCCTCCTAGGGTTTTCTCCTCAAGATTTGTGGGACGTCCGCCCAAGCCGAAGCTGGTGGCAAGGAGGGGGAGGAGGAGCGCGTCGTGCTCCCTACTAACAAGTCCTATGCCCGCCTGCTCTGCATCTGCCACACCGTATTGTTTCTTCGCCTTTCAATTCCTCATCTCTCTACCTGCCATTGATTTGGTTTTTGTCACAGGGTTAATTTCGTTTTGATTTTGGCAATCGACTAGTGTCCCAAGTGCTATATTGTTGGTTAATTTGAGTCCTACTCGCTGCTCCAGTATGCCCATGGCCGTCCGTCTAGAGGTTGTTCTCCAACTCCAAAGTGACGGATAAGGACCTCAACAAGATCCAGAAAGAGATGGTAAACCTACATTGGTGTACCCGAGCATGACTAAAAAATCTAATTTAGTAAGGTATTCTTTTCTTTGAACAAATGAACTAAGACGATGTTGAGTGATTTTTGAGTTGCTTAACATGCTATGGTGGTAGTACTGGATCATCCTGAAGAAACCTCCCACTGATGAGGGAGGAGGTACGGTGTCCAGGCAGGTAAGAATCTTAGAAGAAACCAATATAAGTAGGGAATTTTGGAGGATATCAAGGAAGAACCTATCACAATCCATCACATTGGTTTGTACTACTATTTCATTTGGCTTTCAGCATTACGTTTTCTAATGTCTTTTTATGTGACGGGTGGAGTCTATGCTCATGTTAGTGAGTTCACTGCATCGTGTAGGAGAAGATTGGTGGGATATTTGTGCCGGACCTCATGTTGAGTTTACTGGAAAAATAAATGGAAGAGGGGTGACAGCATGGCACTGTTCTTTTTTCCTTTTGTCACTAACAGTCTCCCATCTTACATTGGTCTACGTTGACACAAAGATCATCTTCTTAATACTTGTCCAGGCTGGAGTACTTTTATTGCTTATTGTTTTTTTCTGTCTAAGTAATAGTACTATTTTTTTGTATCATGTGCATATGTTATTCCTCTGAAACTTTTACTACAAGTAGTCCTAATTTTAGCAAATGAATGGCTTTTAGATTCAAATATGATGTCCGATTTTATACTGTCCATCCTTTTGCGATCATCTACTCTTGAAATAGGATGGAAGAGACAGTTTGCTCTCCATTAGTCCATTACAACGGATGCAGCTGCATTAAACATTTTGGTTTGCAACCATAAAAATAAGTACTAACAGATTGTTTACTATAAAAATTACATATATATTGACTCACATAGCTGTCATACTATGTAGCAGTAATTTGTTGTACTGTATTGAGTAAATGTTTTGTATTACTAACCTTCCTAGATAATCCTTCTTTCAGTATACTTTATTCTATGTCACAAATAATACTATGCATGTATCCTTTCTTTCAGTACTGTATCAAGTTACTAGGATGTATTATTTTGATAATGCCATCACAGAACAATTATTCTTGTAATGCAGAGGATGATTGGGAGATTCAAGATGCCTTGTGAACATGGTTGGCACACATACATTCCGTCAAAGTTTTTGTCCCTGGAGAACACTTGGGAGATTTTGTATATAGTTTTATCCCATCATGATATAAGAAAACTAGCTATCATGGCTTCTCTATAGTCTAGACTTCAGCACTGGTTCTTTGATTATTCATCATTCTTGATCAAAACATTGTAACCTTGTATGAAATATAGTTTATAATTTATTTTGTATTACTAACCTTCCTAGATAATCCTTCTTTCAGTATACTTTATTCTATGTCACAAATAATACTATGCATGTATCCTTTCTTTCAGTACTGTATCAAGTTACTAGGATGTATTATTTTGATAATGCCATCACAGAACAATTATTCTTGTAATACAGAGGATGATTGGGAGATTCAAGATGCCTTGTGAACATGGTTGGCACACATACATTCTGTCAAAGTTTTTGTCCCTGGAGAACACTTGGGAGATTTTGTATATAGTTTTATCCCATCATGATATAAGAAAACTAGCTATCATGGCTTCTCTATAGTCTAGACTTCAGCACTGGTTCTTTGATTATTCATCATTCTTGATCAAAACATTGTAACCTTGTATGAAATATAGTCTATAATTTACATGTGTGGATGCATGGATGCCATTGATACTTCTGCTGCTTTGATGATATATAGTGTTCTTACATCATAAAGCTCATCATGATATTAGTATGTTGCTGTAGATAAATCTTTAGTTTTTATGATCGTGTAAAAAGTTACCTCATTCCCATATTTCTCTGGGTTTTTCTAAATTTTCTATATCTTTATTGAATATTTACATTATTATTATTATTCTATATTTTTTGTAGGTTTTTAAATTTATCTAGGTTTTCCTTTTTTATTTTTTCTATGTTTTTTCTTTTTTGTAATTCTATATGATCTTTTTTATTATTTCTGATTTGTTTGCTCCATGAAAATTTTCTCCTGCCACGTTTACCAAATGGACACAGGGGAAGCCTTCCTTGGCTAGGATTTCTCCCAAGGGAATGGAAAGGGCGGGGGGGGGAGCATGTTACCCAAAAAATCTCCTTGGGGGAGTTTTTCCCAGGGTCTTTTCCCTTTGGCTCCGAAATGAGCCCTAACGCTGAGTTCGGGAGCGAGGGTTGGCAACCTTCACTCCTAGCATGCAAAACAGAGCGGTCCATTAGCGCGTGATTAATTAAGTATTAGCTAATTTTTTTAAAAAAAAATGGAACAATATGATTTTTAAAGCAACTTTTCTATAGAAAATTTTTGCAAAAAAACGTACCTTTTAGCAGTTTGAAAAGTGTTTACGTGAAAAACGATGGAGATTAGTTGGGAAAGGTGGCTGCTGAACACAACCTAAGTAGGGGAATGGAGACCCCTCCTCCTCATCATCAATTCCCCTAATTTTCCTCCTTGATTCTCGCTTTAAATTGCCAGGATTTGATGCCCCCTTCAAACTGCCATTGATGCCGCCGACCGCCATCTCCAGCGTCGATTCCTCCCATCCACATGACCGGCACCCCCTCCATGGCCTATAAAACGGAACTCCCTCGCTCCCCTCTTTTCATTTTGCCCTTCTCAAGCCTCCCTGCGCCCGCACCATCCCTCCCCGCCTCCTCCCTCTCTCCGGCGCCGCCCACCTCCAATCGGCCATGCCGCCTCGCCCGTGCGTCGACCGACATCGCCGCTGCTTCCCTTGGCTCCGCAACATCGCCCTTCACCCCAACCAAACCACGGTGTCGCCCGGACCCGCCGAAACACCACTGTCGTGCCGCCTCCCCAACCGTCTCGCCGGCGTAAATCCGGCCGGCTGTTTCTCCTCGTCGGTGTGTTGCTGGACTACGCCACACCTCCTCCGGCACCGTGGCGTTGTCCTTTTCCCCGACCACCATTTGGTTTCACCCGAAACCCATCGGAATGCCGCCGCTCGCGCTGTCTCTCCCTCGGCCTCGCTGGCGCCCTTTCCGACCGGCCATTCCTCCTCCCCGGCTCATCGACCTGCTGCACCGCCACCGTCGTCGGCAACGTAGCGACGTGTTCCACCTCGGCCTTGTCATTGGTTGCCATCATCCTCCTCAAAGCCGTTTCCTGTCATTGTTCTCTCGCCGTTCTCGGTCATCGTCCTCGTCGTCGACCCTCCCTTTGTCAAGCCGAAGTCATCTTCGGTTGTCGTCCTCGTCACCGCCTTTGCTGTTCCAAACCGTCTTGCATGGCCATCATGCCCGCGCCCAATGCCACTCCGCCACAAGCCACGCTGCATGCCAGGAGCACCGCCGACAAAAACGACTGGACTTGACCTTGCCGGCCACAGATCCGTCCTCCTCAACCGCCGCCACCAAATCTTCATGTACAAAGTCTCCACATATACAAAGTTTCCACGCCAACCCTTCTGGACCTTACATTTCATTGCGCCCTTTTCCCTACTTAGGTTGTGTTCTTTCCCCAATTTTCCCAACTCATCTCTCTCGTTTTTCGCGTGCACGCTTTTCAAACTGCTAAACGGTGTTTTTTTGCAAAAAAATTTTCTATATGAAAGTTGTTTTAAAAAATCATATTAAACTATTTTTCAAAAAAAATAAATTAATACTTAATTAATCATGTGCTAATGAGTCGCTTCGTTTTGCGTGCTACAGGGATTAGTTCCCATCTATCACTAACGAACGCAGCCTTAATCTCTTCTCTCTCAGACTTGTGTCCCAAAGTCCAATTGAGCAGCCACCATCAACCATCACCCCTAGCATGCTCGCCCTCGGACTCAACCTCAGCGAGCGAGCTTACCAGTGCTACCTCGTTTTCAACCCCCCCTATTCCTCTTCCTTATCTCTCTTTGCCTTCAGCCCGGGAGTTGAGCATCGACAATCTCACACAGAGACACCTCAAGCTCGCCCAGCCATGATGAAGAACAGTACCACAACCTTGTCTAAGAATATGGAGGAGGTGGTGCAATGATGGAGCTCGTAAAGGAGGTAGGAGGAGGCATCTATAAGTTCTCCGATTTGTCCCTAGTGTGCGGTGCTTGGCAACTCGAAGAGATGGAGGGGCACAGAAAAGAGAGAGGTGGATGATGACAGCTAAGCTGGCATGTGTCCCAAAGTCCTTTTTTACTGAATTTACACATTGACAAAAACCACCATGGTTTCGACCTAGAGATAAATTAAACGGTTTCATAAGTTGATTGATGTCAAATACCTGGTTTTGAATTTGAGGGAGGTCAAATGGACTTATGTCACACCCCAATCTGGCACCGCCGTACAACGACACCTGACAGGAGTGTGTCGTAGGAAAACAGCACGAACCGCTTCCTACGAAACCGCGATATCGGTACCAGTCCTAGGAAATAGTGCTGGTACCCACGGTGACAATCATGAATCATTGCAATCCTTAAAATAAATAAAGGACTTATTTACCTTGACTTAGGTTGCAACTCTCGAGAGAGGCTAGAGAATGCAACAGACGACGCGGAAGAAGTAGAAGTAGAGGCAGCGGAGACCAACGAACGAACACCCAACACCACAGGCAACGCTGGGAACTAGGATGAAACCCTAATCTTTGCTCCACTTCGACTTCAACTTCAGAGCTGACAGGCTATATAGAGTAACGGTGAGTACTTACGTACTCAGCAAGCCAGAGGAATTTAGGTGGTTAATGCAAGCTGCAAGGGGAGGCTGTTTATTTTGCAATTGGTTTTATTTTCAAATTTTCAATAATCTAAGTGTGTGCCTGTCCACAACCGAAGCGAGACAAGTCTCAGCTCGGTCGGGAGTGATAAGTAACAAATTGATTTTTCATGTTTGCACAACTCCCAGAGTTGGCCTCAAAGCTGGTTTCCCAAACGACCAATCACTTCCAAGGACTCCCTGTCTCGCTGTCTCCCTGACAACCACTTGCTTCTCGAGCAACAGGTTTCTCAAACCAGTTCACCTTTTCACAAAGCTGGGTAAAACAAAAACTACGCTAAGGAATCACCTCACATTCGCCCATGACTGTGGGCACGACTGTTCGAACAGTTTGTTAACCTCTGCAGAGGGGATACACTTTACCCACACGACGTTACTAATCTGGGTCACCCAGCCCGTGTAGAACAGCCACATCTGGCGACTTTGAGGCTTTCACGACAAGGCATTTCGAAAGCCGACTCAGGGACACCTTATGCCAACAGGAGGGATCCCACGGACCAACACCAGGTTAGGTCCCAGACCATGCTGTGCCAGGAAGCCCAGGGGTCCTCCCCGACACCACCCCAACGAATCCACTTGTCTCTGCATCTAGATTTCCCTGGCATAGCTAGTTACTCAGCCAGGGGTGTTCCATTCACCCATGTGGTCGACTTGTTATATGCTCGGATGTAATTCCCAAGGAATCGGTCCTTAAAAGTGACCGCACAAGCATCCTACCCAGGAATGGCCTTGCATCGCGAGTTTTGCTTTTAAAACTCAATTTTCTTTCACAAGGCACCGACCCAAGCATCTGGTTTTCTAAAACTTTCGTAAATCAAGTTTTACCCAAGATGTTCTCAGATTTTAAGTTTGAAGGCGACCATCGATACTCGTACAAGGTGCACGAATACCGAGGCACAACACAGGTGATTACATGGGAACATAGTATATCAATTAACAAGGAAAGGATCAAATGCAACAAGTTAGGTAGGCCCACCAATCTGCCTTGCAGATGGGGCAAACAGTTCCAGTGCAATCCTAACAATGCATTAATATTTTGCAAGCAACATAATTAATTTCAAATTATAGGCTCAATATGTTCAAAGGTGACTTGTGTTGCTCAAGGTCTTGAGCTTCACGAATCTTCGAGAAATCCACGCTTGGATGAAAATCCGGGAATCGCAACTAGGCACAAACAAACAAAACCTAAACAAAAGACCAAAGAAAAGATCTATTTAGGCTAATAACCAGTGCCATTAGATAGAGCACAATTTTAGAGAATTACTGGAAATGGAATGGAGTCAATCGGATGAACGGATTGGGAGATATGAATTTTGGAAGATTAAGTGAAAAGGAAAAAGATTTATTGAATTTACAGGAAAGAATATTCTCAAGAATATTCTTTCGGATGTGGGGTCCACATGTCAATGTCCATGGACAGCTAGCTCGTGTGAGGGAGGAAAGATGGACTTCATTCATGGGCACTTGGTTCGGTAGAGGGAGTGGATGTGGACTTTGGTCCACGGGCTTCAAGGGAAAGAGAAAATTAAAAAGGGGACAGGAAGTGGACTTTGGACGAATGGGCCAGTGGCGAGCGCACGGCCCAGGTGGACAATGCGCGCGCGCGAGCGAGGGAGGCCGAGACACGAGCCGGTGCAATGAAGCGGCCCACGAGGACAGTGCGCGCGGGCGGGGAGATGTGGGCCAGCACGTGGGAGAACGGCCCATGGCCGGGCGCGTGCCCGATGGGACGAGCGGGCCGGCTGGCAAGGTGCTGTCCACGCGGGCAAGGCGCGCACGAGGCGGGACCGATGGACCGGGAAACTTTGACCGGTCTCCCGTGGGACCGGGGCAGGTGGACGAGGCAACACGTAGGCACGTGGGGAGAAGAGGGGAGCTCGCCCAGGAGCGGATGGCTCTCGGCGACACAACAGCGAGCGGCTCGTCCCGATGAGCGGCGACGAGATGGAGGAGGATGCGGACACTGGTGGCTAGAGGAGGAAGAGGGGAAGCGATTCAACGGTGCAGATCGAGGGGAGAGGATGCGACGGCGACCGGCGGTGGTGCTATGCGGCGGCGGACAAGGCTGCAAGGCGAGGAAGCAAGGAAGGAGGGGTGGCGGCCACGACGGTGCTCTGGGCGGTCGCTAGGGTCTTGGGGAGGACGGCGACGGAAGGATTTGGGGAGAGAAGGGCCGACGGCGACGCACGCCTGCGCGCGGCGGTGGGACAGGATCGGCGGTGGCCAGCGGCGGTGGCAGGACGAGGGCAAGGAGAGAAACGAGGCCGACGACTAGAGCGCGGCCGAGGGGAGGTTGAATGGATGTCCGGGATGGCGATGGTGAGGGAACTCGCCAAGAGGAAGGCCGACGACGGCGCACGGCTGCACGCGGCGACGACAGAGGATGAACGAAGGAGAGGGCACGATTTGGTGAACGAGCGCATGAACTAATGCGTCCGGGTGCCTTCTAGGAATCGCTAGAGGATGCACAAGGGAAAAGACCGGAGGGAGGAACCTTACCGGCGTGAGGGGAACGACGTCCTTGGCGCCGGCCGTGGAAGAGGTGATGGAGGCGGCACTAGGCAGAGTCGCAACGGGGTTGTTGCGACAGTGGGGCGGCACAACGTTAAGATGGCACAGCTAGGGAAGGAGACGATGGAGGCGGCACCCGGAGCCGCGGCGGGGCGGTGGTTATGATGGTGGAGATGGAGGAGGCCGAACAAGGGGGGCGGAGGAAATTTATGGGCTCTGGCTTGGTTTCGTGGAGAAGGAAGCGTGGGCGCAGTCATGCGAGCGAGCTCGCGGTCGCCGGCGCTAGGCCCGAGCGGCGGCAGAGACGTCGGTCCGGGAAGAGAAAAAGGAGAGAGAGGGAGGAGAAAGGGGAGGGTGGACTTTGCTAATCCGGGTGAAGCGGGAGAGAGGGAGGGAGCTCTGCGTCTCCGGCTTGGAAGCTAGCGGCTTGGAGTAGCGTAGGCACAGGGTTCCAGGGCGACGGTGACGCTGGAGAGAGAGAGAGGGGAGGAGAGCGGCGCGGACGGGAGGAAGGAGACGCGGCTCTCCTCGGCACGTGCGGCGCACGAGGCCGGGGGAGGGGCGCAGGCCGGTGCGGACCGGGCCGGGAACACGCGTCCCAGGGAGGAGGAAGAGGGGCACGAGGGGAAGGTGGGCCGAGCGAAGGATTTCGGCCCAAACGAACCAAGGGAGGCAAGGTAGACCTTTTTTCTGAGAATTGGATTGGAGAGGAAAGGGTTGGGTTGAGCCGAGAGGAAAGGGAAACGGCCTAATTATCGAGGGAGGCAAAATAGACTTTTTCCAGGAAATTCTTGAGGTTATATTTGGAGTATTCAAGTTTGGATATGAATTCCAACTGGATGGTTGGACTCAACAAGATATAGAGGAGCCAAGGAAGGGCACCAAAGTGGGAGTTTGGCACTTTTGGGAATAGATTTGCATTTGAATTTCAAAGTGAAATTTGAATTCAAATTTGGGACTTCGGTAAATTTGGGATGACGAAGCTTCCAACTCCTCACCGGGGGACTGTGAGGGCCCCCCTTTGCCGGTTCGGTCGGGGGCGCAAGGTGAAGCTATTTGCTCCCGATCTGTGGGATTTCAGCGGAAAACACGGGGACACAGACGATTTAGACAGATTCGGGCCGCTGAGAAGCGTAATACCCTACTCCTGTGTTCTGGTGGATCTGAGGAGCGGAAAACTCCGGAGTACAAGTCTGTATCCTCCTTTTTTTCTTCTTCCCTCTACTTAGGCCTGGGCCTCCTTTTATCCTGCAAGGGGCTACCACATGGGCCACACGTTGCCTAAGGTAGAAGGAAAACATTCTATTACATTTTAAAGCTATCTGGCTGCTGGCTCCGGAGGCCACCTGGACAGACGCTACAGGAGAGCCCTCGCCCTATCAGGTGGCTGACACCGGGGATGCCGCGTCAAGCTTCAATAAAAGGAGGAAGACTTCCGTGATCCACTCGCGTTGGAAACCACAGATTATCTGACCGGAGCTGGCATACCAACTCCGGCTGAGAGACGAGAGACAAAAAGCTCTCGTCATTCAGATGTGACGGGGCAAGGCGTGCCGTGGGCTGCCTGGCGCACGTGCAACGCACAGGCGCCCTGACACGACCTTGCCCGCCGTATGGCCAGTCTACGACCGGTCAATCATCGTGACCGGTCTCAGACTGGCTAAGCACGCGCCACGCCGCATTAAATGCGGCATGGTGCACTCGTCTGGGCCACAATAAATGCGGTTAGGTGAGCTCTGCCGCACCCACCTAACCCTGCACACGTGGCGCCAGCGCCAAAGGGGGTCGGGGCGACCCAGGCCTCGGGGGAAACCTGGGAGCAGCCCGACCCTCGGGGAAAACGGGAGGGCAGCCGCCACGTCACCCTCGGTGCCGACCCCCCCGGGGGACGCGCCACGTGGAGGCATGGGGCTGCCCGTCCCTTTGGTCTGGATACCCCCGGGCCCGTATCACCGACAGTAGCCCCCGGCGTCATGCCTGGGCGGCCCCACTCGGGGGAGCGCCCTGGCTTGGCGCCACCCCTCAGGTCCGGTGACAGGTGGGCCTGGGTCCCTGGAGCGAAAGGACCCCAACGGTCGCGATCCGCGCGTGACAGGGAAACGCCACTCAGCAATAATGGGCGGTCTCCTCGTAACCGCCGCCTTACTCGGGGCGACGCGCGGACCAGGACACGCTGGTTCGTTTCGCCTGGGAGCGAAATAATGGCGCTTTCCGCAATAACCGTGCGCAGTTAATGTGTACACGATCTGTCCCTCCTCGACCGCAACGGCTGCACGACCAACGCGTGCGCCGGCAGAGGGCGAGTGGGGTAAGTGGAGGCGTGGGTGCGAAAAACGAGGGGGCGAAGTAGTGGGTGTGGGAAACGAGGAGCTGAGCTCGGCGGAGGCAAGGATATAAAGGGCGCCGAGGAAGGGATTCTTTTCCTTCCTCTCGCCACTTTTTCCTTGCCCCAGCCGTCCGTGCCCTAGCCTTCTTGCTTTCTTTGCCCTCTACTCGCCACTTCCTACCGTTTCCACACCCTTCCTCCGCCAGCGCCATGACGCGGAGCTTCGCGCCGCTTGACGGCAGCGTGCTGCTGCCTTCTCGCATCACCAGCGAGAGGCAGGCCGGGCTGCCGCGCCGATTCATGCCGGAATCTGCCACCCGAGAGGTGGTCGCGCTGGGCGAGGGACGCCCAGTGCGGCACTACCCGGAGCGGTCCGTCTTCTTTCTTTCTTTTGCCATGGCGGGTTTGATCCCGTAATTCTCCACATTCTTCCTGGCCGTGTTGGAGTTTTACGGCCTCCAGATGGCATACCTCACCCCCAACGCGGTGATGACGCTGGCCATCTTCGCACATCTGTGCGAGATGTTCATCGGGGTGCGCCCATCTCTTCGGCTGTTTCGGTGGTTCTTCACCGTGCAGCCGGTATCGCCACCGACGGTGGTCGGTGGCTGCTACTTCCAGCCGCGGGGGCAGGTGCTGAACCGGTACATCCCCTGCGTCCTACGCAAGAAGTGGGATGACTGGAAGAGCGACTTGTTCTACACCCCCCTCCCCGATGAAGCGCGCCTACGACTCCCGAGCCAGCCCCCAGCGCACGCGCCGAGCTGGCGGGCGACGGTGGATCTGGGGGACAGCTACGACGCTGTCCTGGACCGCCTGGCGGGGTTGCGAGCCCAGGGGCTCACGGGCGTCATGGTGTTCGGTGACTACCTCCGCCGCCGGATTGCGCCGCTCCAGCGACGCGCTCGGGGCGCCTGGGAGTACACCGGGCCCGAGGACCTCGTGAGGACCCACCAGGGGCGTAAATGGGATTGGGACCCCGAGGACTTCAGGATGGTAGTCCAACGGGTGCTAAACCTTAGCTCCGTGGAGTCGTCCCTCATCCCTCGGGGGATCCTCCCTCTCTGCAGCGACCCAGAGCGCGCCAACATCCTGGCCATCATGCAGAGCGGGCCCCCCGGGGCAATGATGGCGCGGGCGGCAGCCGCGGAGGGGATCAATCTACCCCCGGAGGGGGCCATGCATCGGGGCCCCGCGGCGGGGGTTCGGGGAGCAGCCGCCCTGCCGATGCCAAGGGGAAGAGGAAGCAAGGGGCGACCCCTCCTCCGTCTCCTCCCCGAGGGGGCGGGGCGGAGCGCGTCGGTAGCCGACGTCCGGAGGACGCCGCACCGACTCCCCTGCCCGAGAGGGAGCGGAAGAAGAAGCGGCTCCGCAAGATAGGGGAGACTGAGCCGTGCAGGGGAGCCTCATCACGCCCCCGAAGTGGTCGTTCAGCCGGCCACCCCGCAGGTTCGACCTCTCACCTATGGCGGCCACATCCTTATTCCCCGACCCCCTGGTTTCATCTTTATTTACTGCTTTCGATTGCATATTCTTTGTGTGCCTTAGTGAGATCCCGTCCCGCCCCACGCGCCACTCCAAAGCCGGCCGACCCGCGGGCAGCGGGGCCGGGGAGGCGGTGACCGCAGAAACGCGGAGGCGGGAGGCCGACCTCCAAGAGGCCGTGGCCCGCCTGCAGGAAGCCGAGGAGGCCGCGCGGGAGGCGGCCCGAGCCCGCCGAGCCGAGGAGGCTGCTCGGGAGGCCGAGACCGCGGCCCGGGCGCTCGAGGCAGCATCGCAGGAGGCCGAGGCGGCGCGCGCGCGCGAGGCAGAGGCCACCGAGGCATCGGCGGCCGAGGCTGCTGCCCAGGCCCCCGACTCGGCCGCACCGGAGGCCAAGGCCGCTGGGGCACCGGAGGCTGAGGCTGCCATAGAGGCGGCCCGCGACGACGCCGAGGGGGCGCACCCGGGGCCGACGCCCGGGGGGCGCCGACGAAGAGCCGGCCAAGAGGGGAGGGCCCGAGACCGACACCTCGGCCGGGGAGCCGAGCCGAACTCCGCTGCAGGGACGGCAATCCCCTTTCTCTTCCGCCACTCCGCTAAGCGCGGAGCCTCTCCTGCAGGCTTTGGCCACGGCCAACAGCACTCTGCTGGACGGGCTAAGCGCCCAGATGCAGGCCCTGCAGGCGGAGCAGACGGAGATCGACGCGGCGTGGGCGTGCGTCGAGGAGGGACGGCGCTCCGTGGAGGCCATGGTGGAGGCTGGCCGCAAGGCACACGGCCTGCACACCGCGCAGCTCAAGGCCCGCCGCGAGGCCTTGGCCGAGATCGCCCACGAGGTCGAAGAGAGGGAGACAGCCCTCATCGCCACCGCCGTTATGGACAGTCTGCTCCTCCGTGAGGAGGCGTGGGAGGAGCAGGCGCTGTTAACGACCAAATTTGGTAAGATCAAGTATTGGAATCAGAGATAAAACCGAGGCGGATTTGGAGGAAGCCGGTGGTTGTCGAAACAGAGCAAGGATCGGTTGGTGACCGAATCGGTTGCGGTGTGTATCGGCTTGTGACCGAGTCGGCTATCGTGTCCATCGGCTGAGACAGAGTCAGACAAGGTTAGCCGATGTAGCCGATTCCGATGAGAAGATGGCAGAGTCATTGTCGGGTTCGGTTGATGAGCTTCATGGAGATTCCCACGTACGGATTGGGTCCGAAAGAGGGAATTGTATCTATTAATTAGGATATAATGTTAGTTTCCTAATGGATATTGTCGGTTAGAGTTTGTATTAGGGAATTGTCCTTAGTATGAGTTGTAATACAGGTAAGAGTCGTGTCCGACAAGGACATATTGTGTAATTCTGGGTATAAATTGAGCCCAGGCTTGTGTAAAAAGACGAACGAATCAATACAACAACTTCGGCGCATCGCCACCTTTTTCTCTTTTACTGTTTTCGGCGAGTTCTTGCTTTCGAGTTGGGCTGCATCGGCTTCGATCTCCGACAAGAGGTAAAACTTGTTATGGCGGCTTGCGCTCTCGGGATTAGTGCTTCCATCTTCATGGCACTCTAACCCTATTTGTGTAAATCGTCGAGTTATCATATATACTATATAATCTGAATTGATATCAGTATATAACTTAGATCGGTTGATGTCTATTTCATAGAAAGCAGCCGATAGAGTTATATATTACCATTGATCTGGATTATATAGTATATCTACCATCTCGAAAAGGTTTTCATCGACTTGATCATCTAGATATTACGTTTCTCTACATATTTGGTGCTGCATCAGTTAGGTTTGACCTACTAAATCATGTTTAGAACCATAATCTTTAGCCTGTCTATGATCGCTAATAGAGATAGTATCGGGGTTTCAGCCGATCTTATCTGGTTTAATTATCTTGTTATCTTGATATATTAAACCTGCCCTTTATATCGAGATATTAACGTAATAAAATATATTGAGCTTGTTGTCAAATCTGGTTAGGATCATCTTAACATTAGATTGACAGTTGTTTAATATATTTTGTTCATGGTAATATCTCTGTATAAAGTAGTATTGGAGTACTAGCCAACACATGTTAGGTTTACCTAATCGGCTATGCTATGAATACATATAATCTATGCCTTATAACATATTTAGACATAGGTGATTTATACTGTCTCGGCGCCCTGTCCGATCTATCCCAATCACTTAGTTTAAATATATTTTAAGACTTAGATTATATTTTATTGATATCTACAGCCGATTGAGTAGATTTAGCTTTATCTTGCTTCGTTTATTATAGCCGATTTAATGCACTTTGCATCGGCTCAATGCTCAATGATATGTCATCGGCAAGCCAGCCGATCGGCTATCATTGGTGGATTTAACTGCGTTTTCTTTCTTTGTTTCTTATTGGTTGCAGGATCAAACCAATTGGCACGCCCAGAACTCGAAAGAAATCTTTGGACCTGCACTGGAGTTAAGCAGATCTCCCAGGCCAGTGTGTGTTTTTTGCATCAACACGCTTTTGGCACGCCCGGTGGGACTTCAAGAATTTTCATCATGGTAGACCTCAAGACAACTGATGTTGATCCAGAGAATATCATCCCAATGACAGTGGACAAGTTGACATCGGAACAAAAGGCAGAGTTGGAAGATATAATGAACAAGCTTCAAAATCAGTACTTGCATTCTTTTGTTCAAACCAGATCGGGAACGGTGGTTCAGAGGTACAAAATAGCTTTGCCCAACGATGAAGAGCCAGAGTCAAGTTCTGGGAAGGAAAAAGGGGTGAAGCAAGAGGAGTCTCCTGAAGAACCCAGGAATCTGCAAGATCGAATTGACTATGCTGTGCATCATGCTTTGATCAACCAGTCAGGAGTGCTTGTCAACACTTTAACAAATATGATCAAGTCTGTGGTTGACGGTACCATTGCTGAACACCAAGCCAAAGGACCAATTTTCTTACCAGATGGGGTCTTCCCGCAATATAGGTCGCTTATGACCAGCCAGCCAAAACCTGCCACAAATACAGCCCCAGGACAGCCGATGGCGTCAACATCGGCTACAACTCAGCAGGAGATACAAGCATCGGTACAGAAGCAAGTAGAGTTTAATCCTCATGTACTGGTCCGACAACAGTCTCAGCATATAGGGCAAAACATACCTCAAATATCAGATGAGCAAGTTGCAGCTATGTTCAATCCCAATCAGCCAGTTGTTCAGCCGATTCTGCATACACCAGCAAGGCAGCAAGTACCAGTCTTACCACAACAGAATGCTACTGCCCAATTTGTTCCTAATCAGCAAGGTTTTAGCGTTCCACGAATGCCTCAGACCCACACAGGTGGCAATTTCAATTATCAGTATCAGCCTCATTCACCACAGGTGCAATATCGGCAGAGAACGTCCCCTCAACCGTATCAGCAGCCGCAGTTTTATCAAGACGAGCCGATACAGCCACAGCATCAAGATGGATCTCGGCAGAAACCTTGGGCCGATATGATAGCCGACGTGATGAGGGAACAATTTGGATTAAAACCAAGGGATGGTGACAATCTGTATCGGCATCCATATCCAGAGTATTTTGAAAGAGTACCGTTGCCAAGCCGATACAAGGTCCCAGATTTTTCAAAATTCTCAGGACAAGACAGTGTATCAACTTATGAGCATGTTAGCCGATTTTTAGCTCAATGTGGTGAAGCATCGGCTACTGACGCTTTAAGAGTCAGGCTATTTCCTTTATCTCTATCTGGATCGGCTTTCACATGGTTTTCATCATTGCCTTATAATTCTGTTCACAGCTGGGCCGATCTGGAAAAACAGTTTCACAAATATTTCTACAGTGGGGTTCATGAGATGAAATTATCTGATTTGACAAACATTAGGCAGAAACGAGAAGAATCTGTCCAAGATTATATTCAAAGGTTCAGGGATATCAGAAACAGGTGTTACAGCCTGGCATTGACAGATTCTCAGTTAGCCGATTTAGCCTTCCAAGGTTTATTAACACCAATTAAAGAAAGGTTTTCGGCTCAAGACTTTGACAGTTTGGCTCATTTGGCTCAGAAGATATCGGCACATGAGCAGAGATTTCAAGAGGCCAATAGAGCATTCAAAAAGGTGAATTTCATCAATTCTTATATTTCTGACTCTGAGGAAGAATATGATCCCGAAGTAGCAGCAGCCGAGTGGGCAAGGAATAAGAAGGTGATTCCATGTCAATGTGTCAAGAACTCTGGAAAGGAGGAGAAATATGATTTTGATGTCAATAAGGCTGATAAAATTTTTGACCTTTTGCTTCGGGAGAAACAAATTCAACTGCCTGCTGGTCATGTGATTCCATCGGCTGAGGAATTAGGAAGAAGGAAATACTGCAAGGGGCACAATACAGGGTCTCATAGTACTAATGAATGTAAAGTATTTCGACAACAGATCCAGGTGGCCATTGAGCAAGGAAGGATAAAATTTGATGACTCCAAGAAGCCGATGAAGATTGATGGTAATCCTTTTCCTATCAACATGGTTCATACAAGTGGGAGGGCAGCCGACAGAAAGGACAATCGGCTCAATAAGTTTGATTCTACAAGTATGATTAATAAATATCAAAGGAAGCATGATCGGCAAGAAAGACAGTATTATGATGATGATAGTTTTGATATACATTGGAACTGCGAATTTTTCATATTTTGTTGGAATAAAGGGATGAGACTGCCATCGATAGAAGATTGCCCAGGTTGTGCTAATATCGAAGAAAACTATAATGACAGTTCCAGCCGATTTCATCCTAAAGAGAATCGGCTAGTGCAAAGGAAGTTGCCTGTTCATCAGAGGTTGGGCCCAATTCATCAAGATTATTTCCAGGAGGAGGTTGCTGAAGACACTTCAAGAGCTCAATGGTGTCCTTCTGGGATTTTTTCTAAAAGTCAGAAGAGAAGGGTTCAAAGGATGAGGAGCAGGGAGCAATTTCATGAAGTTGAACAAGAAATTGGTCATCGGCTGAAGAAAACAAAGACAAAACAAGAATGGCGTGTCAAGAGTAAGATAGTATCAGCCGATGAGAGTAAAACCGATGAAGCAAAGAGATTGATTAAAGGAAAGGCAATTGCTTCTTCATCGGTCAACATGGTATTTGTGTTACCCGCAGAGTTTGAGGCTAATCAAGACGATGCAGATATCATGGAAGAATCTTGTGCTAGATTGGTATTGTCACCAGAGCAGGCTGTTTTTGAAAAACCAGAGGGAACAGAGAATCGGCACCTCAAGCCATTGTATGTCAAGGGATTTGTTAATGGCAAGCCGATGTCTAAAATGTTAGTTGATGGTAGGGCTGCAGTAAATCTGATGCCATATGCAACATTTAAGAAATTGGGAAGGAGTTCAGATGACCTCATCAAGACTAATATGGTTCTTAAAGATTTTGGTGGCAATCCTTCAGAGGCCAAAGGAGTCCTTAATGTAGAATTGACAATCGGCAGCAAGACTGTTCCTACTACGTTTTTTGTCATTGATGGGAAAGGTTCATATAGCTTACTGCTTGGAAGGGATTGGATTCATGCTAATTGTTGTATTCCTTCAACCATGCACTAGAGCTTAATCCAATGGCAAGGTGACAAGATAGAGGTTGTTCCAGCCGACAGGTCAGCACATGTTGCTAATGCCGATTTATCCGTTTGGGAGATGGATGGAATTGATTGTTTATCAGGAAAAATCTGGCAAGGAGATTATCTAAAAGTATCTGATTGTGATATACAGCCGATTGGAGATGGAGAACCCCAGTTGTTACTTTGAGGGTGTTGTGGAGGGTTCCGATTTCTATACTAAAGATACTGTAGATGATCTCGACGGTAAGCTAGGTCAGGGTTTCATGTCGGCCGATGATTTGGAAGAAGTTGATATTGGGTCAGGAGATAGGCCTAGGCCGACATTCATCAGTAAGAATCTATCATCTGAATTCAAACCTACATTGTTAAAGCTTTTGAAAGAGTACAGCGATTGCTTTGCTTGGGAGTATTCTGAGATGCCAGGACTTAGCCGATCGATTGTTGAACATCGGCTTCCTATCAAACCAGGATATCGGCCATATAAACAACCTCCTAGGGGATGTAAAGCCGATATGTATGATGCGATCAAAGCTGAAATTACTCGTTTTTATGATGCTGGTTTTATTCGTCCATGCCGATATGCTGAGTGGGTTTCTAATATAGTTCCGGTAGTTAAGAAAAATGGCAAGCTTAGGGTGTGCATAGATTTCAGAGATTTAAATAAGGCTACTCCTAAGGATGAATACCCAATGCCGATTGCTGATCAATTGGTAGATGCTGCTTCAGGACATAAAATCATAAGTTTTATGGATGGTAATGCTGGATATAATCAGATTTTAATGGCAGAGGAAGACATTCACAAGACTGCTTTCAGGTGTCCTGGTGCAATCGGCTTGTATGAGTGGGTTGTGATGACCTTTGGATTAAAAAGTGCTGGAGCTACATATCAAAGAGCCATGAATTATATCTTTCATGATCTAATCGGTTTGTTGGTTGAGATTTATATTGATGATGTGGTAGTGAAATCCAAGGAGATTGTTGACCATATAGCCGATTTAAGAAAGGTGTTTGAGAGAAAGGAAATATGGCTTAAAGATGAATCCTACTAAGTGTGCTTTTGGTGTATCGGCTGGACAATTTTTAGGTTTTCTTGTGCATGAGAGGGGTATTGAAGTGCCACAAAAGAGTATTAATGCAATACGGAAAATCCAACCTCCAGAAGACAAGAAACAGTTGCAGTCTTTGGTCGGCAAGATAAATTTTATCAGAAGGTTTATTTCTAATTTGTCTGGGAGATTAGAGCCTTTCACACCTTTGCTCAGACTTAAAGCCGATCAGGAGTTTACATGGGGGGCACAACAGCAGAAGGCTTTGGACAACATTAAAGAGTATTTGAGTTCTCCTCCAGTTTTGATTTCTCCACAGAAAGGGGTGCCTTTCAAATTATACTTGTCAGCCGATGAGAGGTCAATCGGCTCGATCTTAATCCAGGAGTTCGAAGGTAAAGAAAGGGTAATCTTTTATTTAAGCAGAAGACTTTTGGATGCAGAAACCAGGTATTCTTCGGTGGAGAAGTTGTGCTTATGCTTGTATTTTTCATGTACAAAGTTGAGGCATTATTTGTTATCCAATGAATGTATTGTAATTTGCAAAGCCGATGTGGTCAAATATATGCTATCGGCTCCAGTATTGAAAGGAAGGGTTGGAAAGTGGATTTATGCCTTAACAGAATTTGATCTTAAGTATGAGTCACTTAAAGCTATTAAAGGACAAGCGATAGCCGATTTTATTGTCGAACATCGTGATGACTCGATCGGCTCAGTGGATATTGTACCTTGGACGTTATTTTTTAATGGATCGGTTTGTACCCAGGGTTGTGGCATCGGTCTAGTTATCATATCACCAAGAGGGGCAAGTTTTGAATTTGTTTTTACCATCGAGCCATATGCTACAAATAATCAAGCTGAGTATGAGGCGGTTCTCAAAGGTTTGTAACTTTTGAAGGAGTTTGAAGCCGATGCTATTGAAGTAATGGGCGATTCATTGTTGGTAATTAGTCAACTGGCCGGAGAATATGAATGTAAGAGTGATGTATTGATGGCTTATTATGAAAAGTGTCGAGCATTAATAGATGAATTTCGGCTGGTGACGTTGAGATATGTTCCTCGGCAGCAGAATCTGGAGGCTAATGCTTTGGCTCAGGGGGCATCGGGATACAAGCTGATGGTGACAAGTGTTGAGATGGGGATTGCTACAATTGCAGCCGATGATTGGAGGTATGATGTGTTTCATTATTTGAAGAATCTTTCTCAATCGGTTTCAAGAAAATTGAGGTATAAGGCCTTAAGATATGTCTTGTTAGATGATGAATTGTATTATCGGACGATTGATGGGGTGTTGCTCAAATGTCTAAGTTCTGATCAAGCCAAAATTGTGATGGGAGAAGTTCATGAAGGTATTTGTGGTACTCATCAATCGGCTCATAAAATGAAGTGGTTGCTTCGAAGAGTTGGGTATTTTTGGCCAACAATGTTGGAGGATTGCTTTAGATATTACAAGGGATGTCGAGATTGCCAGCAATTTGGATCCATTCAGAGAGCACCAGCATCGGCTATGAATCCTATAATCAAGCCATGGCCGTTCAGAGGCTGGGGAATTGATATGATCGGCCAAATTAATCCATCATCGAGTAAAGGACATAAGTACATATTGGTGGCAACCGATTACTTTACAAAGTGGGTCGAAGCAGTCCCATTGAGGAAAGTTGATTCTGGAGATGCAATTCAATTTGTTAAAGAGCATATTGTGTACCGATTTGGTCTTCCACAAACAATTACAACTGATCAAGGATCAATTTTTGTGTCAGATGAGTTTGTTCAATCTATGGAGAGTATGGGGATCAAGTTGTTGAATTCTTCACCATATTATGCGCAAGCTAATGGGCAGGCAGAAGCATATAACAAAAGCTTGATTAAGTTGATTAAGAGGAAGATTGCCGATTTTCCAAAGCAGTGGCATAACCGATTGGCTGAGGCATTGTGGTCTTATCGGATGGCTTGTCATGGATCAATTCAAGTTCCTCCCTATAAGTTAGTTTATGGGCATGAAGCAGTTTTGCCATGGGAGCATGTCATCGGCTCAAGGAGGATTGATTTACAAGATGAATTGACAGCCGATGATTATCATAACCTTATGGTACTTGAGTCAGAAGACTTGGTTCAATCCAGAATATATGCTTTACAAAAGATAACAAAGGATAAGGAGCGTGTTGCGCGACACTATAATAAGAAAGTTGTATCGAAATCCTTTGAGGAAGGAGAATTGGTTTGGAAGTTGATTCTGCCGATTGGAACTCGTGATAATAAATTCGGCAAGTGGTCACCAAATTGGGAAGGACCTTTTCAGATTTACATGTCTGTGTCTAAAGGAGCTTACATGCTACAAGGACTTGATGGAGAAATATTTGGACGAACTCTTAATGGAAAATATTTGAAAAAGTATTACCCAAGTGTTTGGATTAATTCATGATTCGGCTGTACCTTGCCGATACATGGTAGCCGATGTATTGACATCGCCTTTAGATGGCCGATATAAGTTATATCGCCCTTAGCATAATTTTTTTAGTATAATCGGTTGTTTCATGGTGATTTTTTCTTAACCGATTGTAATTTTGTGATGTTTCGTTCTCCATAACAAAATTAGGGGGCATATACATAGATATGTATCACATCATTGGAGTTTCATTGAAGATAGGAAAATTTCAAGACATAAATTTCAAAATTTCAAAGCAAGAGTACTACAAGTATGGAGTTTATATTATTATCGGCGGATTCATGTTACAAGTTTTTGGATAGCCGATATGGCCCTTTGCCTAATTTGTTCTATTTCTTCTATGGCTTGGGCATCGGCTGCATCACTGCCTAGGATGACTTTCATGGATTTGCTCAGATCGGCTAGGTGTCTGATTGAAGACTTCAGCTTGGATTTTTGTTCGTCAATGGCTCTTGGCAAATCGGCAAGCTTTTGTTCTTCCAGTGACAACTCAGCGTTGCAGGCTTCTAACTCAGCCAGTAGTTCAATCTTCCTGTTCTTTAGCCGATCTATGTTGCTTTGGATAGAACTTGGTCCAGAAATCATTTGATCAAGTTTGGCTTTTTCCTCGTTTATGGATTGCCGATTAGCTTGGATGGTTGCTTCAAGGTCTTTTCGCTCTCGTCTATCAGCTATCCTTTGCCTTGATCTTTCCAACTTGTGTCGATATTGTTCAAGAAAGACTGCTGGATAGATGGCTTCGGCTGCATCATCTGGGATCTGATCTTGGATATCTTCAAATCTTGCTCTGATTGATCCACAGTTGACAACCAAAGCATCGAGGGAACCTTCAAGCCGATGAGCAATATCTCTAAGGATAGTTTTTAAGTCATCGGCTAGAGGAGCAATGGATTTGCTGGATATTTCTTCTTCTTCGTCCATGAATTGCCTAATGTCAAAAGAGAACATATCGGCTAAGACCTGAAAGAAGCAAAATTGTTAGTCAATAAAATATTTTTAATGGCCGATTTATAGTTCAAACACAAATACTTACAGGAATAGCAAGAACCGGCTGGTCTTCGATATGATGGCTGTCTCTGGCCGATGGAGTATGTTCACTTGATTCATGATGGATAGGAGTTGGAGAGCGAATCGGCTGTAATATAAAGTGAGTTAATACATGGTGAAATAAGATTTGAATGAGGTATTGAGAGAAGAGTTACCGATGGAGGAGGTGCAAGTTTCTTCTTGGCAGCCGATTTCTTTTTCTAGCAAGGAAGAGTTAAAACGGAGATCGGTAAAGAAAGTTATGAAGGGATGAAAGATTGCAAAGTACATACCCGAGGTTGATATGTTTTGTGGATCGGCGTTGGTGGAGTTTGCTGAGGAATAGGGATATTGATTGTTGGGGTTTCTTCTACTGTTTCACTCAGCTCGGCAGCTGCTTCATCAATAGCTTTTTCTATGTCTTCTTCATCTGGATCAGTGGCTGTTATGCTTTTCTGCTTTTTGGCAGCTTTCTTCTTTACAACCGATGGAGCTATAGCCGATGATCTGGTTCTTTTCCTCTTGCCAGCTTCAGAGGGAATCGGCTCACGTGTTTGCCCATGAAGTAGGGAAGATGTCTTGGGGGCATTGTAGCCGATGGTTGAAGGAGCCAATCCACCACCGTTTGGGAGAATTCTAGCAGCATAATTGATATTGGCCCCATTTTTGCTGATGTGAGGAGGAGAAGATAATGTGATCTGCAAACAAAAGAAGAAAAGGAGTTAAGTTATTTTCTAAAGGAAATCGGCTATCAATAAGGATATTGAAAAAGAAATCTGTTTACCTGTGGAACCATGTCTGGAATGATGTCAGTTAGATACATGGAAGCCGATTGGTGAAAAAGATGTTTCTTCCATTCAATCCACCATTGATCAAAAGTGGAGCTCCTTAGCATAGCCAACTCAATGTTTTCCAAACTTCCAAGGGGAGGTCCTTCTATGCTCAATAGCCTATCCATCATCAGAGCCGATGAGATTTCTCCTCTGGCTTGGATTTTTCCTGAGAAGAACAAGCCGATTGGCATCTGCCCCATTCCCAGTTGTCTGGCAGCACTCATAGGGTGGGAGAATTCATAAGATATCTGGATGTTCCTGCCTTGATGGATGCCGACAGGAAGAATACAGGGGGTGATAGCTGTTGTAAAAATTTCTCTGGATTTCTCAAATTTTTCAGAGTTTATTTCATCAAATCTGAAATCGACTGGTAGTTCAAAATCTGCAGAACATTCATATTCAAACCAATTTCTAGAGTCTTTTGGGAATCCATCATAGAAGTTGCCAAACCAGTCGACAAAGAGTTCAGCCGATAATTCTGATCCAGGATATGAAGATGCTGCTTCTCCGAAGGACATACATCTTCTGGTCGTAACTTCGTCTTCTTCATCGTCTTTGGTCGGCTCAACTAATGGGAAATCAGCCTCAGGCAGTGCTGATCTCTTGGCGACTTTGATTGTATGCAGATTAAGCCATAACTGCAGTAACCACCAAGGTCCACCTGTGCCGATTACTGAGTTGGTAGCAAGCTTAGCCGATGCGTTCTTCAAAATCTGATATAGATAACCCAGGAGGTATTTGCCTAATGGGAATTGCTTTTTGTTGACTAAGGCTTCGGCTATATGTTGCCAGTTGGTGGTTGGACCGCAGCTTGAACCACAAAATAAGAATTTTTCTAGCCACATCAAAAGAAAGGCTGTGTGCTCTTTAGGGGTAACAGGGCCAGATCCCATGTTTAGAGAGATGAATCCACTCCAACCTCCAATGCTCCTGGTTTTGAAAGTGAACTGGTTTTTGTTGTTCAAGCTAATAGGGTTAGCCGATGAGGTGATATCCAGCCCAGTTATCATGGTGATGTCCAAAAGAGTTGGAGTCATTGGTCCTTGGTTGATGAGGAAAGCATTCAAGGTGTTGGACCAAAAATAGTTGGCAGCCGATAGCATGGGTTCGTCTTTGGCTAAATCGGCTATGGTTAGGGCTAAGCACTGAGCGATGCCGATTTCTTCCCAGTGAGTTTGTTTGCTAGCCGACATCCTCTTGTACCAATCAGACCAAGTTTTGACAGCCGATGGCCAAGATTTAAAGGTGTTGTTCCAGTGGATCAAGCTAGGGTTCGTTAACTTAAAGGGGATCCTGTTTGTCTCGGCATTGATGAATTCTATGGGGTCTTTGTTGCCGATTGGGCCCAGAAGTACCGATTGGGATGAACCAGACTTGGGATTGCAACTTGATGGGAGAGATGCTACAGAAGAAGAAGGAGAGGAGGAATAAATTGCAAAGAAAAACTAATCTACGAATAAGGATAGGATTCGGCTAATGAGGTTACCTCAGGGAACTCGATGACCGGAGCACTTGAAGGAACGGCGGAAATCGACATCGTCAGAGATGGAGTCGTTGCTGACCGGGGAATCGCTTGTTTGGTCGCCGGAGAATCTAATGAGGCTATTGCGAGAATTGAGGCGATTATGGCTGAAGCGGTGAAGACGAGAGTAACGGCATGAAGAACTTCAAGTGGTGGTTGCTATTTAAAGGATATGAGCTAACGGCTAAAACGGAAACGAAACCCTAGATCGATTCGGAGGAGGTTTGAGCAAATCCGCAACATTCCAAATATCGCGGACTTGGGGGGCATGTGTTAACGACCAAATTTGGTAAGATCAAGTATTGGAATCAGAGATAAAACCGAGGCGGATTTGGAGGAAGCCGGTGGTTGTCGAAACAGAGCAAGGATCGGTTGGTGACCGAATCGGTTGCGGTGTGTATCGGCTTGTGACCGAGTCGGCTATCGTGTCCATCGGCTGAGACAGAGTCAGACAAGGTTAGCCGATGTAGCCGATTCCGATGAGAAGATGGCAGAGTCATTGTCGGGTTCGGTTGATGAGCTTCATGGAGATTCCCACGTACGGATTGGGTCCGAAAGAGGGAATTGTATCTATTAATTAGGATATAATGTTAGTTTCCTAATGGATATTGTCGGTTAGAGTTTGTATTAGGGAATTGTCCTTAGTATGAGTTGTAATACAGGTAAGAGTCGTGTCCGACAAGGACATATTGTAATTCTGGGTATAAATTGAGCCCAGGCTTGTGTAAAAAGACGAACGAATCAATACAACAACTTCGGCGCATCGCCACCTTTTTCTCTTTTACTGTTTTCGGCGAGTTCTTGCTTTCGAGTTGGGCTGCATCGGCTTCGATCTCCGACAAGAGGTAAAACTTGTTATGGCGGCTTGCGCTCTCGGGATTAGTGCTTCCATCTTCATGGCACTCTAACCCTATTTGTGTAAATCGTCGAGTTATCATATATACTATATAATCTGAATTGATATCAGTATATAACTTAGATCGGTTGATGTCTATTTCATAGAAAGCAGCCGATAGAGTTATATATTACCATTGATCTGGATTATATAGTATATCTACCATCTCGAAAAGGTTTTCATCGACTTGATCATCTAGATATTACGTTTCTCTACATATTTGGTGCTGCATCAGTTAGGTTTGACCTACTAAATCATGTTTAGAACCATAATCTTTAGCCTGTCTATGATCGCTAATAGAGATAGTATCGGGGTTTCAGCCGATCTTATCTGGTTTAATTATCTTGTTATCTTGATATATTAAACCTGCCCTTTATATCGAGATATTAACGTAATAAAATATATTGAGCTTGTTGTCAAATCTGGTTAGGATCATCTTAACATTAGATTGACAGTTGTTTAATATATTTTGTTCATGGTAATATCTCTGTATAAAGTACTATTGGAGTACTAGCCAACACATGTTAGGTTTACCTAATCGGCTATGCTATGAATACATATAATCTATGCCTTATAACATATTTAGACATAGGTGATTTATACTGTCTCGGCGCCCTGTCCGATCTATCCCAATCACTTAGTTTAAATATATTTTAAGACTTAGATTATATTTTATTGATATCTACAGCCGATTGAGTAGATTTAGCTTTATCTTGCTTCGTTTATTATAGCCGATTTAATGCACTTTGCATCGGCTCAATGCTCAATGATATGTCATCGGCAAGCCAGCCGATCGGCTATCATTGGTGGATTTAACTGCGTTTTCTTTCTTTGCTTCTTATTGGTTGCAGGATCAAACCAATTGGCACGCCCAGAACTCGAAAGAAATCTTTGGACCTGCACTGGAGTTAAGCAGATCTCCCAGGCCAGTGTGTGTTTTTTGCATCAACACGCGCGCCGGAATCTGGAGAGCGCCCGCGCCGAGAGGGCCGCGCTGGACCAGCGGGCCACCGAGCTCGAGGCGCGGGCGAGGGAGTTGAGCGTGCTGGCGAGCAGCGGTGGGGCAGGCACAGGCCATGACGACCTGGTCGCCCGCCTCACAGCCGCCGAGGGCACCATCGCCGAGTTGCGGGGCGCCCTGGACTCGTCCGCCGGGGAGGCCGAGGCTCTCCGGCTGGCGAATGAGGTGGGGCCCGGCATGCTCCGGGATGCCGTCACTCGCCTCGAGTGCGCAGGGCGTCAAGCAGGCATCTGGCGCTGGCGGCACCCCAAGTATGCCGCCAACCAGGGGGGGCCTTGCCCAGCGCCTCTCGGAGATGGCCGGGGACCTCGAGAGGCTCCCCAAGGAGATCGAGGAGACGGTGAAGTCCTCCTCGAGGGACCTCGCCCGGGGTGCGGTAGAGCTCGTGCTGGCGAGCTACCAGGCCCGGGACCCCGACTTCCCCCCATGGGTGCCGCTCGAAGAATTCCCCCCCGGGACCGAGGCCAGCGCGCGCGCCCAAGTCCGGGAGGCCGCCGGGGAGATCGTCCACGGCTTCGAGGGGACGGCCCCTTGGCTCATCTTCGCCCTCGACTCCGACAAGGAGGAGGACGGCGACGATGGTGGTGACGACGACGGCAGCGACGGCGAGGCCGGCGGCCTAGGTGCGTCGGGGTGAGCCCCCGGGCCACCGCGTGCCTTTATCTTTTAATTTCTTCTTTTTATTCTGAGGCCTCCGGGCCGATGCTTGTATATGAACTCTGTTTACCTGCAATTCAAAGAAGTTTTTAACTCTATATTAGTTATACTTATCTTACAACAAGGCTGGCTTGTTTTGCGATCCCTTCGAATTTTGACTTGAGCGAGGGTTCGGGCTCGGGCCCCGGCCTCAAGCAGCGCGGGTCGGAGCTAATGCCTTGGGGAGATCCGCGTGTCGAGACTGGCCAGGCCGGGAGCGCGGTGACCGAGGGTTATGGAGGACCCAATTGTGGGCCTTTGCCGATTCCCCCAAGGAGTTCACCGCGTCCCGGGGCACGGCTCGGTTCTGGGCCCCGTTGGCGTTCTAGACGACCCGGGCTGCCGAGGTCAAGGACGAGCACGAACGGACTGGCTCAAGTCAAAAATACTCAGAAGGCACAACAAAACAGGCGCAGTCTTTACGGAATCAGAAACGCTTATTACTTAGATACAGAAAGAAATATAAACAAGTGAATGCATATGCATGATGGGAGCCCCCGGCCAACCCTGCGTGCCCGAGGGGGCGCGCGGGGTTGGCCCGAGCCCGAGGTACAACACCCGACCCCCTTATGGGTAGAAGCGGCGAAGATGCTCGATGTTCCATGGGTTAGGCAGCTCTGTGCCGTCTTCCGTGGCCAACCGAACCGAGCCCGGCCGGGGGACACCGATCACTCTGTACGGTCCCTCCCACATTGGTGAGAGTTTGCTCAATCCAGCACGCGTTTGGACGCGGCGTAGGACGAGGTCATCGACGCGGAGTGATCAGGCCCGGACATGGCACTGATGGTAGTGCCGCAGGCTTTGCTGGTAGCGCGCGGCTCGAAGGGCCGCGCGCCGCCTTCGCTCTTCCAGGTAGTCGAGGTAGTCTCGGCGGAGCTGATCTTGATCAGCCTCGCAATACATGGTGGCCCAAGGGGACCTCAGGGTGAGCTCGGATGGGAGGACCGCCTCTGCGCCGTAGACAAGGAAGAAAGGAGTTTCTCCTGTCGCCCAGCTCGGGGTGGTTCGGTTCGCCCAGAGCACCGCAGGCAACTCCTCGATCCACGAGTCGCCATGCTTCTTGAGGACGTTGTAGGTCTTGGTCTTAAGGCCTTTGAGGATTTCCGCGTTGGCGCGCTCCACTTGACCGTTGCTTCTGGGTGGGCGGGTGAGGCGAAACAGAGCCTGATGCCCATGTCCTCGCAGTAGTCGCCGAAAAGCTCACTGGTGAACTGGGTGCCGTTATCCGTAATGATACGGTTGGGCACCCCGAACCGAGCAGTGATGCCACTGATGAATTTGAGCGCCGAGTGCTTATCGATCTTGATGACCGGGTAAGCCTCGAGCCACTTGGTGAACTTGTCGATTGCAACGTACAGATACTCGTACCTGCCCGGAGCTTTCTTGAATGGACCCAAGATGTCCAGCCCCCAGACAGCAAACGGCCATGAAAGAGGTATGTTCTGCAGGGCCTGGGCCGGCTGATGCGTTTGCTTGGCGTGAAACTGGCACGCCCTGCACCGCCGGACCAGGTCGGCTGCGTCGTGGAGCGCTGTCGGCCAGTAGAAACCCTGGCGGAAGGCCTTGCCCACCAAGGTGCGCGAGGCGGAGTGGGCTCCGCACTCGCCCTCGTGGACATCAGCAAGAAGCTCGACGCCCTGCTCCCGAGGAATGCATTTCAGGAGGACTCCATTGGCCCCGCGCCGGTAGAGGGCCCCCTCCACCAGCACGTAGCGCTTGGAGATGCGAATGACGCGTTCACTCCCTTTGCGGTCCTCGAGTAGAGTCTCATATTTGAGGTACGCCTGGATCTCAATTATCCAGGCGATGTATCTTGGGGGGTCGGGTTCGACCCCCTGGGCCCCGTGGCCTGGACTCCGACGGGCCTCGGGGACGCCGTGGCTGCGTCCGTCTCCCCTGTGGGGTCGGGACGCGCCGACGGCTGGGCAAGCCTTTCTTCAAAGGCACCCGGTGGGGTCGAGGCTCGTGACAAAGCGAGCTTGGACAGCTCATCGGCGAGCGCGTTGTCCCATCGGGGCACGTGCCGAAGCTCTAACCCGTCAAAATGGCGCTCCATACGCCGCACCTCGCGGACATAGGCTTCCATCTATGGGTCAGAGCATCGGTACTCATTGGAGACCTGGTTCACGACCAACTGAGAGTCGCCTAAAACCAGGAGGTGTCGGATCCCCATTCCGGCCGGCGCTCTGAGTCACGCAAGGAGTCCCTCGTACTCCGCCATGTTGTTGGTTGCCTGAAAATCTAGGCGAACCAAGTATCTGAAGACGTCCTCGCTCGGTGAGGTCAGGGCGATCCCCGCGTCGGCACCCTGGAGAGCGAGGGAGCCGTCGAACTGCATCACCCAGTGGGCGGTAAGAGGCAGCCGCGAGGGGTCCCCCTCGGTCTCAGGGGCGGGGAGCTCGAGGTCGGGCTCAGGAGCCGGGGTCCATTCCGCCAGGAAGTCGGCGAGGGCCTGGCTCTTGATCGCGCGGCGTGGCTCAAAGCGCAAGTCAAATTCGGAGAGTTCGATTGCCCATTTTACCACTCGTCCGGTACCCTCTCGGTTGCGTAGGATTTGCCCAGGGGGGTAGGACGTGACCACGGTGACCCGGTGAGCCTGGAAATAATGGCGCAGCTTCCTCGAGGCCATCAGAACTCGTAAAGCATTTTCTGGGCCTGGGGATATCGGGTCTTGGCGTCCCGCAGCGCCTCACTAACGAAGTAGACGGGCCGCTGCACCTTTCGGCGGGGCCTGTCCTCTCCGCTGAGGGCACCGTTCCTGGGGCGCTCATCATCCGAGGGGCCTTGCCGGGCCCGCTCGGCTTCTGCGTCGATGTCCTCGGGGTCGGAGGGCGTCGGGCCGCGCCTTCCCGCATTGGCCTCGGGGCCTTCCTGGGGGTCGGGGGCATTCGGCGCCGTCAGACAAGCGGGCAGAGGGCCGCATCCGGTCGTCAGGGGCCTTAGGCCACCGTTCGGCTCGGGGGCCTCTCCTCCCTTCTCTGGCCCGGGTCGGGTCGACACAGGGTGGGGGCGCGTGGGCCGAGGACTGTCCTCGTCGCGCTCCACAACCAACGCCGCGCTAACTACTTGCGGGGTGGCCGCTAAGTAGAGCAGCAACGGCTCATCGGGCTCCGGGGCGACCAGGATCGGGGAGAGCTGAGGTACACCTTCAACTGGGTGAGGGCCCGCTCAGCCTCCTCAGTTCAGGTAAATGGCCCGGAGCGCTTAAGGAGCTTAAATAGGGGCAGCCCCTTCTCTCCCAGCCTCGATATGAACCGGCTTAAGGCGGCCATGCGTCCGGTGACGCATTGCACGTCCTTAAGCTTGCTGGGGGGCACATCTGCTCTATCGCTCGTATCTTCTCGGGGTTTGCCTCTATGCCTCGGGCCGAGACCAAGAACCCGAGAAGCTTGCCCGCGGGCACACCGAACACACTCTTTTCGGGGTTCAGTTTCATGCGTGTGGAGCGGAGACTTTCGAAAGTCTCCGCCAAATCCGAAAGCAAGGTCTCTTGGTTGCGCGTTTTCACAACCAAGTCATCGACATAGGCCTCAACATTGCGCCCTATCTGACTACCCATAGAAGTACGAGTAGTGCGCTGAAAAGTAGGACCTGCATTCTTTAACCCAAAAGGCATGGTTGTATAACAATAAGTTCCTACAGGGGTGATGAATGCAGTTTTCTCCTCATCCTCCCTAGCCATGCGAATCTGATGATATCCTGAGTATGCATCTAGAAAGCACAAAAGGTCGCACCCCGCAGTGGAGTCGACAATTTGATCTATGCTTGGCAGGGGATAAGGGTCCTTAGGACATGCCTTGTTGAGGTCGGTGTAGTCGATGCACATCCGGAGCTTGCCGTTCGCCTTGGGGATGACGATCGAGTTCGCGAGCCACTCTGGATGGATGACCTCACGGATGAATCCGACCTCAAGGCTTGGCGCTCCGGGGCCTGCCGTCGTACCTTCTGCCGGACGGGCCTTGCGTCCGGCCACACGGCGAGACAATACTCAATCACCTCCCTGGGGACCCCGGGCATGTCCGCCAGTCTCCAGGCGAAGACATCGGCGTTTGCCTGCAGGAAGGAGATGAGCGCGTCTTCCTATTTGTCGTCCAGAAGACCACCGATCTTGGTGGTCTTGGACGGGTCGTCGCCCAGGGCGACCTCTTTCACCGGGACCTCGTCGCCTGAGGCCATCCGTTGCCTCGGGGCGCGCGAGATGGTGGCGTCGGGCCTCTCGTCGCCGCCCGCGGGCTTGGACACCGCGGCGAGGCGGTCCGCGCGCTGCTCCATGCAAGCAAGCGCGACCTTGAGGTCACCATGGATAGTGATGGGGCCGCTGGGGCCCGGCATCTTCATCTGGAGGTAGGCGTAGTGGGTGGCCGCCATGAACTTCACCAACGCGGGCTTTCCCAGGACCGCGTTGTAGGGCAGATTGAGGTCCGCCACATCGAAGTCCACCCGCTCGGTGCGGAAGTTGGTGGGGCCACCGAAGGTGACCGGGAGGTCGATGTGACCTAGCGGCCACGTATACCCCGGCGTCACGCCGATGATCGGCTGGGACGGCCGGAGCTCCATCCCCGGGGCCTTGATGATATCAAAGGCCGCGGAGGAAAGGATGTTGAGGACCGCGCCGCCGTCTATCAGAACGCGCCCCAACCTTACGTTGCAGACGGTTGGGGAGACCACCATCGCAATTTGTCCTCCCCGGGCAACGCATGGCGGGTGGTCTGTCACACCCCGCCCCTGCGCCACTGTACAAATGGCACCGAGGAGGGCTTGCCGCAGGAGAACGGCGAACCGCTTTCCCACGGAACCGCAAAACAGGTACCAGTCCCAGGATAACGATGCTGGTACCCGCGGTAACATGATGAATCAATGCAAGATTTAAATAAATACAATATACCTTTACGTTGCAGCTTCAGGTAATCCCTGAGTTGCAACCTCCAATCAGAGTCAACAGCAGCGAAACTTAGCGAAGCTAGGACACCAAATCCACCGGCAGTGGTTTGGGTTTAGGGACGAAACTCCTACCTTTAACTTCTTTCTGAACTTAAGCCAAGAGGAGAAAAACAACAACAATGGGGGATTGAGTACTTTCGTACTCAGCAAGACACTAGGAAATGTGTACATGCAAGCATCAAAGACAGGCTGGGTTTGTTTAGCAAATCATTTTTAAAACACTTTTCCTTTTTAAGGGTCTAAGTGTAGGTTTTCAAAGTATCTTCCCTTTTCGGAGAGAGGCGTCTTACCTCAATCTGTCCACGAGTTGCTTTGCAACAACCCAAGCGGGAAAGTCAAATTTTAGCATTCATACCACTTTCTCTTCTATTAGTTTCTTTTCACTTTCAAAACATAAACCAACATTCTCTCCAACAATCATCCGTTAACCAAGTCTCAAGGTTAACAACTCCGGGTCCGGTCCTCTCGACCTGCCAACCCAACCTCGGCCATCTCGGCCCCTAAACCGGCCCTCTCGGCCCTATGGTGCCAAACGACACCCCAGGTCACGAAGACCTGTTCCCAACCACAAAGGCTGGCCGTCCGACACAAAGAAGGACTCTGGCAACGGTTCCCATCCCACGAACCAATTTATTAAATAAGTTTTAAAAACAAATCTACGCTATGGGCATCACCTCACATTCGCCCTTGACCGTGGGCACGGCTGTTCGAATAGTTCAAATAAACCTCTGCAGAGTCTGTACGCTTTTCCCACAAGACACGAAGCTTACACCGATACTGGCCGGTACCGGAAGTTCGTGACAAAGCTTTTCCCTAACCAAACCATAAATGTCCCGTGTCACACAGATAGGTGGAATCTCTCCACCAAGCATCAGGCCAACTTTCAAGCCCTCATCTACTCAGGCCCCACCGTATGGACCCCCGACACAACCCCACTACAGGAGATTGCCGTAAACTCCACCATACCGGTGCTCCTCACCTGCCAACATGCTAGACATCTATGTTTCAGCTAGTTACTCATCTAGGGGTATCCCATTCTACCCATGTGGTTGTACTGTGAGATGCTCGGATGTAAAACCCAAAGGAATCGGTCCTTATGCGTGACTATGAAACCAAACCACACAGGAGAGGATTCGCACCGCAAGTTTTCTCCCATGAAACCTTTTTGTTTTCAAAGTCACCGACTACCCGAGTCGGGTTTTATAAACCTTTCACAACCCAAGTTTTTCCACATCGATAACCATGTATAAACCTGATATAAACAAATGGTGCAAAAGGATACCTACGCCCAAAGAGCGTAAGTATCGAGGTACTGCTATGGTGGAGCGACAAGCGTTAAGTTTAACAAGTTCCTACGGAAAATAATGCAACTACATAGGTTGGTCCGTCGGTCGTGTGCTCGTAGACCGATGGCCGATCAAAATAATTGTGTACGCTAAGCATGCAAGTTTGCAATCAACACATTTTATAAACTAGGAGCAATATGATCGAAGAGTGGCTTGCCTTATTGTTGGTCTTCAAATCTTCGAGAAAATCCGCGTCAGCTGCACCTCCGAAACGTCCACTACGCGATCGAAAAGAGAAAAACATCCAAAACCCTATAAGGCAGATAATAACTATAATAAACTAATTGTGCCATTGGATAGATCTTATTTTTAGAAAGATTGAGGAAGTTGAACGGAGTCAATTGGATTTACGGTTGGGGAGATACGGATTTTGGAAGATTACTAGATTTTCTGAAATGTGGAAGTGAACTTATTAAATTGGAAAGGAATATTCGCAAGAATATTCCTTGGTTGTGATGTTAAGAGGGAGGAATCATGGACTTCATTTTGGGAAGGCTTGGGCTTTAGCCCAGAGATGAAGGAGGGATTCAATATAGACTTCTAGGGATTGGTTTGAGGTGTAGAGGGATGCAAACTGAACTTTTATGGAGAAAGGGGCTAGTGGATGGGTTTTGGCCCGAAGGATGTAACATGGACTTTTACGGGTCCATTCTTGGGCTCGGCCCGAGGAACAAAAGGGATGTTTTATGGACTTGTGGACAAAGTACTAGGCCGGTTGGCCCAGTGAGGTAGGGGAGGCTTTGTAGACTTTTTGGCGGACTTTATGGGCTTCGGCCCGACAAAGAAGAGGGACGTGATAACTTTTTCTGAGTCTTTGGGTCCGCAGGGAGAGAGCCAACCTAGTGGGGCCCACCGGTGGGTCCCACCCCTTTTTCTTTTTCTTTTCTTCTTTTCCCTTCTCCTTCTCTCCCCTTGCTCTTTCTCTGTGTTTTTCCCGGGAGAGAGGAGCCGAGTGGGAGGAGGCGACCGGCCGGTGGAGCGGCGGCGCCAGCGCGTGCAGGACGGGCGACACGGCGCCGGCGGTGGCGCGGCGCGGCTGGCNGCCTGCGGCCAGGGCGCGGCGGCTTGCGGCTGCGGCCAGGCAGGTGCGCGCGGGCCGGGAGGCGGCTGGGGCGACGGCGCGCAGCTGGGGTCGCCAGCTGGCCTGTCGGGAGGAGGAGGAGGACGGCGGGGTGGGCGACGGCTTGGCCTGGCCGGCCGGTGATGGCGCCGACTCGGCCGAGCAAGCCGGCCGGTGGCTGGGGAGGGCGTTGGCCGGGCGCGACGGCACGCGGAGGCACGACAGGCGTCCGGGCGTGACGACGCCAGGGCGACGTCGGCCGGGGGCTCGACCGAACGACGGCGACATTCGGCCGGTCGTGGTGACGGCGACAGTGAGCGAGAAGGACGGCTTTTATAGCCGTCGCGGCCGGTGGATGACGACGAAGGCTGCTCTGCCGAGCGGGGCCGACTGCTCTGTCCGGCTGACGCCAATGGCAGGGCCGCACAGGGGCGAGGACGGTGGCGGTGGTCGGTGAAGGACGGCGTGGACTCGGCATTTGCTTTTGGTATGGACGCTTGGCTCAAAGCTTCCTTGGCTTGGTGCAACGGTGCACTGGGCAGGGAGCAACGACGAGGTTGCTATGGAGAAGCCTCTCTCTGTTGTTGCCTGACCTGCTCGGCGAGCGGCGCGGAGCAGTGCCTAACTTCAGCGGAGAAGACGGAGACAATGCCAAACTCTCACTGTGCACTGGCAAGACGGTGCCTAACCATCGGTTTTACAGGGAGCTTAGGAAAAAATAGGGGCAAAGAAATGTGTTTGAACAAGTGTTGGGTGAGCCTAATTAACTTGCCTGACTTAACGAAAATGTAAAGAACTACGGGTGCAGGAAAAAGGACAGATAATCGCCGGGCGGTAGAATTCCAAAAATATTTTGAAATACTTGAACGGCAGGAAATGACTGTCGATACGTGCGCAGAAATATTGATTTTAATATGCACACGTATAGGAAATATTGGTCAGGTGGTCGATGTCTAAAAATAAATATTTTTAGACTCTCTGGATGGAAAGGAGATTATTTGACGACACGGTTAAAATCCCGAAATTGAAATTTTAACCGTACGAATTTTTGGAAAGGTTTAGGAGTGGAAATTCGAACTGAAAAATTCGAATAATGGAAATTAATTTTGGGAGATGATATCACGATCAAGATTCTGGGTTCACAAGGGAAAGAATCAATTGAGATTTTTGGCACAAAATCCTAAATACACTCAAAGAACCAAATTTTTGAGAATAGGATTTTTAAATAAAATAGATTTTTTTCGACGGGCGAAAATCGGGGCGTTACATGGTCGGTCTGGTCAAAAGTGAGGGTGACCTCCGACCAACGCGCCCGCCGCGTCACCTCGTGGATAGGGACGGTGGCCAGAAGCACCCGCTTCATGGCCTTGAAGCTGCGGCGAGAAGCATGAGCGCACGCTCCCCCGTCGACGGTGGCGACGGTGGCCTCGGGCTCCTGGAAGCCCAAGTCTTCGTCGCCATCGTCGATGTCCTCGGCGGGGGCCTTCTGCCTGGCCTCACTTCACCGGTTGCCGGTAGGATTCGCCGGGGCTTTGCCCTCACGGCGCTCCTGCCTCTTCTCCTCCTCCCACTTCCTCGTCCGCTCGACCAAGTTTTTGACCGCGCGGCAGTCAGCGAGGTCGTGGAGGGAGGTGTTGTGCACTGAGCACCATTTGCCGGCCGGGCGCTCCCTGCCGGGAGCGCCGGCCTCCTTCTTTTTGTCGCTAGCGGGCCTCCCCTTGCGGGGGGCCCGCGAAGCGCCCTCGGTGGCGAGGACATGACCCTCGTCGCCGGAACGGGCCGACCTCTTCTTCCTCCTCCTTTCCCGCCGCCCAGAGCGGGCGGCGGACTCGGGGGCAGCCGGAGCCGCCGCTCCAGAGCCAGAGGAGTTCCAGGTCTAGACCTCCTCCTTGCGAGCTCGAAGAGTTGCGCGGTGGTCTGGGGCTCCTTGGAGGCAATCTTTTTTAGCATGCGGTTGTGCCGCACGCCCGCCCTGAATGCGTAGATGACCGCATGTGCAGGGATGCAGGGTATGCTGTTGCGGACTTGACAGAACCGCTGAATGTACGAGCGGAGAGACTCGTCGTCTCTCCGCTGTACCGCGTGCAAGTCCGCCTCTTCGCCTGGGCGCGGATATGTACCTTGGAAGTTCGTGGTGAACTGTTGGCACAAATCCTCCCAGGAGTGGACCGACGTGGGTGGCAAGTTCATTAGCCAACCCCGCGCCTGGCCCTTCAGGGCCATGGGAAAGAAATTCGCCATGACCCTGTCGTCACCCCCCGCGGCCTCTATTCCAGTCGTGTAGATCTGGAGGAACTCCGCGGGGTTGACGCTTCCGTCGTACTTTTTGGTGATGGTGGGCCGGAACCTCGGGGGCCATCGGACATTCCGAAGGCTCACCACGAAGACTCGACAGCCGGCACCACCGACCGGGGACACGGGGGGCCTGCCCCCGTGACCAGTGTGGGAGGGTGCTCCCGTGGAGGAAACACCTTCCGCCGCATGGGCGGCGCGACGAGCGTCGCGCCGGCGCTCGATGTCGAGCCGGGCGTCTGGCTCCCCATGCATATTCTCGTGTGTCGAAGGCGTCGACGAGGGGACCGTGGACGAGCGATGGGTGGTGGTCGTCGCTCATCGGGCCCTCCGCCTCGACGACGTGGAGCGGGCGGTGGCCGCGCCAAACGTCCCGGCGGCGGATGGCCGCCCACCGGTACATAAGCGCTGCTGCGCCGTCATGACCAAGTCGGCCACGTCGTCCAGCCAACGCTAGACTGGGGTCTCCGGATCAGGGGTGATGGGCGGGTGACGCAAGAGCGCACCCGCGGCCTGGAGCGCGCCTTGGGGCGTGCCGCCGTCACCATAAGTGAGGCGGTGACGCACTCCACCGCGCCGCCTTCCCCCGCCGCCTACGAGCGGCGAGGTCGCGGATCCCTCTGGTTCTTCGGGCGCCTTCCCCCGTCCAGGACTTCGGCGGGAGGGAGACGACGGGGTGCGAGCCTGATGGCGGGGGTTCTGCTCCTCGTCGCCATCGCTAGTGCTCAAAGAAGGATCGTACGACACTGCCTCTGCGGCCATGGGGCTTACTTGGCGAAGCTTGGTGCACACGAAAGGAAACGGGAGCTCAAAAAAAACACACGCGCACCCCCTACATGGCGCGCCAGATGACGAAGCTTTCAACTCCTCACCGGGGGACTATGAGGGCCCCCTTTGCCGGTTCAGCCGGGGGTGCAAGGTGAAGCTCTTTGCTCCCGATCTGTGGGATTTCAGCGAAAAACGCGGGGACACAGACGATTTAGACAGGTTCGGGCCGCTGAGAAGCGTAATACCGTACTCCTGTGTTCTGGTGGATCTGAGGAGCGGAAAACTCCGGAGTACAAGTCTGTATCCTCCCTTTTTTCTTCTTCCCTCTACTTAGGCCTGGGCCTCCTTTTATCCTGCAGCGGGCTACCACATGGGCCACACGTTGCCTAAGGTAGAAGGAAAACATTCTATTACATTTTAAAGCTATCTGGCTGCTGGCTCCGGAGGCCACCTGGACAGACGCTACAGGAGAGCCCTCGCCCTATCAGGCGGCTGACACCGGGGACGCCGCGTCAAGCTTCAATAAATGGAGGAAGACTTCCATGATCCACTCGCGTTGGAAACCGTAGATTATCTGACCGGAGCTGGCATACCAACTCTGGCTGAGAGACGAGAGACAAAAAGCTCTCGTCATTCAGATGTGACGGGGCAAGGCGTGCCGTGGGCTGCCTGGCGCGCGTGCAACGCACAGGCGCCCTGACACGACCTTGCCCGCCGTATGGCCAGTCTACGACCGGTCAATCATCGTGACCGGTCTCAGACTGGCTAAGCACGCGCCGCGCCACATTAAATGCGGTTAGGTGAGCTCTGCCGCACCCACCTAACCCTGCACACATGGCGCCGGCGCCAAAGGGGGTCGGGGCGACCCAGGCCTCAGGGGAAACCTGGGAGCAGCCCGACCCTCGGGGAAAATGGGAGGGCAGCCGCCACGTCACCCCCGGGGCCGACCCCCCCCCCCCGGGGGGACGCGCCACGTGGAGGCATGGGGCCGCCCGTCCCTTTGGTCTGGATACCCCCGGGCCCGTATCACCGACATGGGAGGTATTTACATTTGGGAATTTTCGGAAGGTTTGACGGGGAATTTACGGGACAAGAAATCGAATTTGAAATTTGGATTTCAAATTCAAGGGGTGGATTCAAGGAGACAAGAAATTGAATTCAAGGATTTTATGGTGAGGACAAGCTAGAGGGAATTAGGGTTTGATTCGGAACCGGGTTTGCCAAGAACGAAGACTCAAGGAGAGGGAATCGACTCGAGATTTTATTATTTTTGGGATGGATCTCCGCTTGGGGACTTGAAAGATTGTTTTGGTAGAGATTCAAGAAGGAAGGAAAACGAATCTCGGAAATTGGGGTTCAAATAGGGAAATTAAATTTGGATCTGTATTTTGGGATTCGAAACAAATGCTGGGGAAAGGATTTCAAAGGATGATAGAGCGACAGGTAGGGAGAGATTATAAAGAGAGGAGTCAAATACATGTATCGATTTCAATTTCGGGTCCATAATCACATAATCTTTTCATGGGGAACTTGGAGAGGATTTGAGAGAAATACAAGGGATCAATTAGAGTGCATCAAATTGGGAACTCGATGTTTTGGAATAGGTTTGCATACTTGGGGACTGGTAAGATTATTTAGATGGGATTTCGGATCGGAGCGAAATCTTGGAAGAGTGGGTTCAATGGCGGAGTTGAATTTGAATTGGATCAAATATTCGGAGAGTATTCAAGGGAAGATACATAGATAGGTAGATAGATCGATAGATAGATAGATAGAAAGAAAGAAAGAAAGAAGGAGAGATGAAACTAAAGAGTTTGAATTCAAACTCAAGAATTGATTTTAGAGATGTTTATTTCGTAACAAGAATTTGGGGATAACTTGGGCATTGGTTCAATATTCAGAGGGATTAGAGATGACTTGAACGTCGGTTCAAATCTTCGGAGGGGTTATTGAACTTGGACAATTTCGGGAGAAATTGGTCGAATGAGATTTAAGAGAAAAATTCGAATACGAAGATTCGAATTTTGAGAATTGTTTCAGTGAATCAAGGAAAGAGGTTGTGATTTTACAAGGTGGATGCTTGGTCTAGATTGGATTCAAGAATTCGATGAAATTTGCTGTTAGGGTTTTAGGAGCGAAATCCAAATATAAGGATTCGAACTTCGAGACTAGTTTCGAATGAAAACTTTGAGAGGTTAGGTTAGAGATTCAACTTTGTTGAATTTGAGATTTGAAATCATGGAACCTTTGCAAGGAGAAATCAGAGATGATCTGAGCACGAACTCAAATCTTTGGAGAACAACTGAACTAGATTTATTTGAAGGAGGATTTCTCGGTGGAGGTTTAGAAAGGAGATTTGAATACGAAGATTCAAATTCAGAGATTATTTGGAACGGAAACATCAATGAGGCAATTTTGACATCAGGGAATAGAGACAAAGGAGAGATTTAAATTGAGATCTACAACACAACTTAGACTGGACACTCAAGGAACAAAATTTTCGCATATAGGATTTTCGTAAATTAGCTTTTTAACGCCACGCAAAAACCAGGGCGTTACAACTTATCCCATTTACAAATGGACTTTAAGGGTGATGACTTGTACAATAAAGGA
Source organism: Oryza officinalis (assembly GCA_008326285.1). Classification (NCBI taxonomy): domain Eukaryota; kingdom Viridiplantae; phylum Streptophyta; class Magnoliopsida; order Poales; family Poaceae; genus Oryza; species Oryza officinalis. The sequence goes on along the minus strand of BDMV01000002.1, from coordinate 42,957,750 downwards.
GAACTATGAAATTCATACATGACCAATCCATCTAGAAACTATACATGCCATATGATACATACACTACAATCCAATAATTAAACACATGTATTGCTTGCCATAATAGTCCTGGTGCAGCAAGAGAATCTGTAGTTTAGAGCAAATTATGCATGTGTTATCTGTTGGAATTTGGCCCATGTTTAGCCCATTTTGGTAATTCTAAAGCATGCACAACAATAGTCCCGTATTGCTAAGTCAAGGAGAGATTGCCTTGTTTAAATATGAGAGTCACCTTCCTTAGTAAAAATAAATACCTGTGAGAGGTAAGGAGATTATTGATACACGCACGCGCAGCCCGCGCATTTTCGCGTTAATTATCGCGTGACTTGTGACTTGCGACGTGTGCGTGTACAACAAACTGTTACATGTGCATTTTTTTTAACATTTGTGCTGTGGCGTTTCAATTACTCCTTTTGATTGCATCAGTTTTTGCTGCGTTATGATGGCAGTTTCCACTGCAATCAAATGGGCAGTTTCAGCCTGTTTAATGAGAGGGGAATTTGAAACGCTTGATGGAGCCTATAACATCAGGAGACGTCTTGGTGGCTGATAGGTTCGGAAACACAGTCACTTCACCTCCCTTGCGTACGTTGTTCTGACCTCTAGCTGCTGCGTTTCGTCGACCTTCAATCTCGGCGTGCACCGGGCTTGGAGGAAGCGGGATCTCCGAAACCACTGCCGCGAGACTCCTGCACGGGGCGGCAATCAGGTTTTTGGGCAGCGTACACACGCGACCGCTTAGTGAATCTGCAACTACTTCGTCGACAAGTTCGTCATCTTCCTGCGAAAGAACTGTGAGTGATTTCAATATGTGGCTTGTTAATTTGTGTTTTGTGTTAGCATCGTTCTTGATCAATATGCTTTTTCTCAAATTTAAATCTGGACAGTACATAATTAGGCTCATTTTTCTATCATTCCAAAAACCTGATTGGGCCTATTTTTGTTATCTAGCAATGGCGGGTGCATCTGATGCCATGAAACCTGAGACGTTTGGAGGTGAAAACTTCCGTAGATGGCAGACAATGGCCAAGTTTTGGCTCATGTCGTTGGGAGTGTGGTGGGTGATATACCCAATGTATCCCTTCACAGAGGAACAGCAAGCTCAGTTTGATAATGCGAATAACACCGCATTAGGCTGTCTCCTCACCATCTTGGCAGATCAACTCTATGATGTGTATATGAATTTCACGTCGGCCACTGCCCTGTGGGAGGCTTTGGAGCAGAAATATGCTGAAGCTGAAGCCAGTCGCTGGTTGTATGTGTGCGAAAAGTTCATTGATTTCAGCATGGATAGTGCTAAATCAATTGTAACCCAAGCACACGACCTCCAGCTTCTGGTTGGCGAAATTGCACATTTGGGATGTGCTTTGCCTCCAAAGTTTGTTGCAGCAACAATTGTTGCAAAACTTCCTGCAGAGTGGCGTGATTTTGCTACATCTCTAAAGCACAAAAGAGAGGAGATTTCTATGGAGGATCTCATTGCAGCTCTTGATGTGGAAGAGAAGGCAAAGGGCAAAAGATGTGCGGATCAAGAACATGCAGAACAGTGCCAATTTTGTGCAAAAGAACAAACAATTTAACAAGAAGAAGGGCCCCAAGCAGAACAAAACTACTAGCTTTAAAAAGAAGAAAACAGAGAAGAAGGATTTGAAGAACCTCACCTGTTTCGTGTGCGGTAATCCTGGTCACTTTGCCAAGGATTGTCCAGACCGCAAGGACAGGACCACTTAACTTAACAAGAAGTTCACTCATGTGACCATAGGCGAGGCCTCAACTTCTGGAGGGTACGGTAATCCTTCTGTTGTCTATTCTGCATTTCAGTCTATCGACTGGTGGGTTGATACTGGTGCAAATGTTCACGTGTGTTCTGATATTTCTTTGTTTTCTTCGTATCAGGCAGCAGGGGCTTCCAGCATCCTGATGGGGAACGGATCGCGTGTTTCTGTTCTTGGTGTTGGTACGGTAGATCTGAAGCTTACTTCAGGAAAAACCCTCCAATTGAAGAATGTCCAGCACGCGCCGACAATAAACAAGAACCTGTTGAGCGGGTCTCTCCTGTGTAGGAGTGGTTATAAGCTAGTTTTCGAGTCGAATAAATTAGTTGTGTCCAAATTTGGGGGTTTTATAGGAAAAGGCTATGACAGCGGAGGCTTGTTCCGCCTAAGTACTGTGGACTCTTGTTATAATTTGAATGTTGCTACTATTTTGAATAAAAATCTTGCTGATGTATGGCATTCGAGGTTCTGTCATGTTGGCTTTGATACAATTGCTAGAATGTCCAGATCTGAGTTAATTCCTAAATTCGATATAGTCAAAAATTCTAAGTGTCAAACTTGTGTGCAAGCAAAATAACCTCGAAAGCCTTTCAAGGCATTAGAGTTTGAAAAGATTTTGACACCTCTAGATTTAATTCACACTGATCTATGTGAGATGAATGGTGTTTTGACTAAAGGAGGAAAAAGATATTGTCTTACTTTTATTGATGATGCAACACGTTACTGCTATGTCTATTTGCTAAAAACAAAGGATGAAGCGCTTAACTATTTTAAGATATATAAGGCAGAGGTTGAGAATCAATTAGAAAGAAAGATTAAGAGACTTAGGGATGATAGAGGAGGAGAGTATACCTCTACAGACTTTTCTAATTTTTGTTCTGAGCATGGGATCATTCATGAATTCACACCACCCTATTCACCACAATCAAATGGTGTAGCTGAGAGGAAAAATCGGACGCTTATAGATTTGGTGAATGCCTTATTACAAAGTGCCGGTATGCCTAACATGTGGTGGGGGGAAGCAATCTTGACTGTAAATTTCGTGCTCAATAGAGTGATCACGAAAAGAAGCGACATAACTCCATACGAGGCATGGAGGGGAAGAAAACCCAATGTCAACTTTCTGAGAACATGGGGATGTTTGGCGAAATTCAATATTCCGGAGCCGAAGAAGAGAAAGCTTGGGCCAAAAACAATCGATTGCATTTTTATAGGATATGCTCAGAATAGTCCTGCCTATAGATTCTTGGTAGTTAAATCCGAAACTCCAGAGATGATAGTTGATACTATAATGGAGTCTAAGGATGCGTCTTTCTTTGAGGATATCTTTCCTATGAGACAGACTAGCAGTAGTTTGGAAAATGTGGATGTAGTCATTCCAGACTTTCCTCATTCTGAACAAGTTGAGAACATATTTCTGCGAGAGGATGATGTTGATGATAATAATTTGCAAGAGGCCGATGAGGAGGATAACGGTTTAGTCATCACTCCGCGCAGGAGTAAGAGACAAAGGGTTGAGAAATCCTTTGGAGATGACTTTATTGTATACCTTGTAGATGATGTGCCTAAAACTCTATCTGATGCTTATGCATCTTCGGATGCAGAGTATTGGAAAGAGGCAGTCCGTAGTGAGATGGACTCCATCATGGCAAATGAGACTTGGGAAGTCATTGAACGTCCTGCTGGGTGCAAACCCATTGGATGTAAATGGATTTTCAAGAAAAAGATGAGACCAGATGGCACGATCGACAAATATAAAGCGAGGCTTGTGGCCAAAGGCTTTACCCAGAAAGAAGGTGAAGATTATTTTGACACATATTCACCTGTGGCCAGGTTAACCACTATCAGGCTGCTCATTGCATTATCTGCTTCCTATGGTCTACACATTCATCAAATGGATGTAAAGACAGCTTTTCTTAACGGAGAGTTGGAGGAAGAAATCTATATGGAGCAACCTGATGGTTTTGTGGTTAAGGGACAGGAGGGTAGAGTGTGCAGATTGCTGAAATCATTGTATGGTCTGAAACAAGCACCCAAACAATGGCACGAAAAATTTGATCAGACCTTAACATCTGCTGGTTTTGTTGTAAACGAAGCAGATAAGTGTGTTTATTATCGCCAAGGTGGGGGTCAAACGGTGATCTTGTGCTTGTATGTTGATGATATACTTATATTTGGGACTAACACTGCAGTGATTGATCAGGTCAAATCATTTCTATCCTCATGCTTTGACATGAAGGATCTGGGAGAAGCAGATGTTATCCTGAATATTAAGTTGACAAGAAATGAGAATGGGATTATTTTAAATCAATCTCATTATGTAGAAAAATTATTGTGTCGCTTTGGTTTTGAGAATGCCAAAGTAGCCCCTACGCCCTATGATGCGAGTGTAAAATTAAGGAAAAATAAGGGCGAAGGGTTGGACCAATTGAGATTTTCACAAATAATTGGGTCTCTCTTGTACCTTGCTGGAGCAACACGTCCCGACATCTCTTTTGCTGTGAGCAAATTAAGTCGATTTACTTCCAATCCAGGGAAGGATCATTGGGAGGCACTAGAGAGAGTGCTACGTTACCTAGTAGGTACAATCGCATATGGAATTCACTATACTGGTTATCCATCTGTACTAGAAGGATATAGTGATTCCAATTGGATCTCTGATGCGGATGAGATTAAAGCCACGAGTGGCTATGTATTTACACTAGGAGGTGCCGCAATTTCATGGAGATCATGTAAGCAGACCATTTTGACGCGGTCAACCATGGAAGCTGAGCTTGTAGCACTTGACACGACTACAGTTGAAGCTGAGTGGCTAAGAAAACTACTCATGGACTTGCCACTGGTAGAGAAACCAGTTCCTGCAATCCTTACGTACTGTGACAATCAAACAGTCTTGGCCAAGATAATGAGTACTAAGGATAACATGAAGTCCTCGAGACATGTGAAGCGGAGGCTTAAATCTGTTAGAAAACTGAAAAACTCCGGAGTAATTGCTGTGAATTATATTCGCAGTGAGAAAAATCTAGCAGATCCCTTTACAAAAGGGATTGCATGGACAGCAATATCTGTTGCAAGTATGGACATGGGACTGAGGCCCATTTAGTTGCAAAGTAATGGTAACTCATTTTCTCTGAAAGGAGATCCCTTATTTGGAAAATGAGAAAAACAAAGTTACTGTTGTAACGGGGAGTACAATTCATCTAAGTTACCTCACGATCAACCTTGTCTCTCAGAAAATCCAAATCCATGTCCAACTCCACACCCTTCCTCGGTGTTTCGGAGTCAATGCCAGGAGACTCTGTTATACAAATACGGACCCAATATAAATATTAGTATTGGCAATAAGTACTAAGAAAATGGATTTTCAAACACCTCAAGTCTACGTAAATATGAAAGTTTTACAAGTTTATGCATAAACAATTCCGTGTTATGCTTGACAACGCATATTACCGCACCATATTTCTTTTCACAAATATATAGAGCTAAATTTAATCTACAAATAATAATTAAAAAAATACTCCAGGGTACTCGGTACCCTTATTTGACATTGAAATGCTAGGTAGGAAAAAAAAATTTCAATAATTTTACTTTTCATGAATGTGGGTTGGAATAACCCAACATATTTATATCGTCAAATTTATTTATATTTATTTGTATAACACGCATAAAACGAGATATATGAAATTATACTTACCCCAATGCAAGATAATCCAAGGTCCAAACTCCAAAGATAAGAAACAAAGGATAAGAAGAAATAATACAAATAGCAAATCCCAAAAATTGAAACAACCCGGCCTTAACCTTTTCGGCGCCCCTCCATACTCTCTCGAGGCTCCTCCATCTATGTCGATCGGCGGATGGACTCGGAGATGATTTTCAGGTCGACAAAGAGGATCGGCCACCCAGGCGTTAGTAGACTCGATGTCGTAGCCGTAAATTTAACCGCAGCCGCCGAGCAAGCCGGTGCGTGGACTTGTATACGAGATATATATAAGCTGCGCGTGTGCCGGCGCGTATCGTCGTCTCGAAACCGAGGGCAAGTAGGATTAGCAGCCCGGACACCTCGATCGAAACCCAGGGCGAATAGGATTAGCCGCCAAGGAACAAACTTGTTCTCTCACGAACTCGTGCCTCCAGGCGCGCGACGCCGAGTCGGTAAGCGGCACTCGGCTCGCGTCGAACCAGAAAGCGTCGAGCGGCGCAGGCCAATCATTCCCCTCCGCTATTCCTCTCCGCCATTCGCCCGTTCCCGTCCCTGCTACGCTGCCACCGCGCTCACCAACTTCTCTACCTCCACTGGAGGCGAGCCGCGTGCCGGCGTCGTCCATGTCCTGCTACTGTTCGTCATGGACACCGGCCTAACGGATGACATCGACGGGCGCAACACCATCAGGGATTCAGGGCCACGTGCATTTTTCATGCCATCAAAATAAATCTAACTTCTTGTATAGCGCCCCAAATAGATGATAAACTTGGGCTCCATAACACGGAATTGTTTATGCATAGTCAAGCCCCAAAGTAAAAGGAAAAAAAAGAAGCAGAGTTAACAGTAAACACATGAAAATTCCTTCAGCTGGGCATTGACAATCGTAGCATATATAATTGCATCATGAATAAAACATCACTATCAGAACGTCGAAAACCACCAGGCATAAACCATACGAGAGTAACATCCTGGCCATTAGTAGCATGCATGGGAAGACATCATATTCATACCACAGTACCATCACACATACATTCATACATGAATACCATCTAGTTTGTCAATATCAGAAGACATACCACTACCGGAGCCCATCAACATAAGAAGACATCTCATAGTACCATCACACATGCATACATGAATAACATAGTCTATTGGAGCACCATCAAGCGTCCAAAACAGTGTCTCGTAGTGGTCTGATTATCTTCCTTTCTGCTACATGTGCGGATGTGCCAAACATGCTGTGGGTTGGAGAAGTCTAGTGTTTTTTGCCGGGCCGGCGACAGAAGCCGGCCTGAGTTTATTATGGTTGGGAAAACAATTACAGTACAGGGCCAACAACATGGTTGTTGGATGGCAATCTTGGCGCTAAGCCAGATCACCGAAGAAGAGCTAAGGTGGCCATGGCCACCAGATATACACACGCTAAAGTCCAGCTCCTGCCAGGCCGGCAGCACTCCACGTCCACCGAATCTCCATAATGCAATCTGCCACTTCCGAAGGCGTCTTAGACACTGCATTAAATACCCGTGCAGTTCGTTCTTTCCAAACCATCAACGTGATCAAACAAACTGCTGGATCAAAGGCAGGCCTGCTGTTCTTGTCGAAGGACTTCCAAGCTTCAGATCACCGGGAACCCACGTCGTGTTGGAAGTTTGGCATCTTCGACAGTCGCAGCCACTGCATCAACAAGGACAAGACCTGCATGCCGACTGGCTGGGCCAGCCACGACAGTCCAGGTTATCTAAAGTCAGGCAACTTCCTCTCATGCCAAGAACATGAAGAACTTGTACCGACCCGGGATTTTTGCTTTCCAGATTGAATTGTCGCAAGCCGACTGCTCTTTTCCTTTGAACAACATCTTATAAGCAGAGGCTGACGAGTGACGAGCACTTCCCATCCTTGGTGAACTTCTAAATCAGTTTGTCTTGGCAATCATGTTGAAACTGCACTGCACCATAGCCAAGGTTTCCCACAACCTCAAGTATTCCATCAGAGCTTGCATGGAGAGGCCACCCCGCAGATCTTGTACCCATTGGTAGTCAGTTAGAGCCGCTGCTACAGATCTCCCTGTTCTTGCGACAAAGGAGAAAAGAGCTGGCACGGTTTATGAGATAGCCCCACCTCCCGGCAGCCAAGGATCTTTCCAGAAGTTCATGTCCGCCCCATTGCCAATCTTGCAGTTGATTGCAGGTAAGAAGCAGGAATTCACCTCGGGGTCTCTTGTGAGCGGCAAAGCCACCCAAGGCTTATGTTGCTGCGTGCGGTGTAGCCAAGGCCATCTCAAGCGCAGCGTCAGGCCCAGGAGGTTGAGGTCTTTAATCCCCAGTCCACCATTCTCCGTTGGCATACGTATCTTGTCCCACGCCATAAAACAATGCCCACCATTGACCTGCTCTTCACCTTTCTAAAGAAAAGTGGTGCATCTTAGTCAAATGTCCTTGACCGCCCATTGGGATAGCTCCATTGTCGTCATGAGATAAACTGGTTAGGCCATTAGAACAGAATTGATTACGATCAGACTCCCCTCTTGGGTCATCATTTTCGGTTTCCAACCTCCCATTTTCTTGGAGTACTTATCATAAGGGGCTGCATCATTGGTTTTGTTCGCTGCAGTCTTGTGGACAGAGGGAGCCCAAAGTATTTAATTGGTAGATTCGCCACCATACAACTCAGATGCGCTTGCACTTGCTACACTAGTTCCTCTGAGCAGGAGATTGGTGTTACCGAACTTTTTTGCAGATTTGTGTGCAGCCCGCTAGTCTGTCCAAAGATGATCAGAATTCTTCTAATTGCCGCAGCATCCCGTGCTGATGGATGGAGGAAGAGGACCGCGTCGTCTGCATATAGAGAGGTGTGCACGGGCTCCCTAGCCTCCCTCAATTGGCGTTAGAACACCATGACTAGTTGCTGCGGCTAGTAGGGCGCTCAGAACATCCATCACCAGGATGAAGCAGGGGCGAGAGGGGATCACCTTGCCTCAGTCCCCTTGCTAGTTGGATTGGTTCAGATTGTTGTCCACTGAAACTAACTCTCGTTGAAGCAGTCCCCAGGATGTTGGCGATACAGTCACACCATTTCTGTCCAAAGCCCAAGTGCTGGAGCAACTTGATAAGGAACTCCCATGAGATTGTCAAATGCTTTCGCAATGTCTAACTTCAAAAGCAACATGGGCTTCTTCTGGCGATGGAAAAGTCTAGTTGCTCCTTGGACATACATAAAGTTCTTTGTATACACCACTTGCGGATGAAGGCTGTCTGGGATTGTGAGATAATGCCATCAATACGGGGAGGGCCAGGAGCTTCATGAAGATCTTTGCCATATTATGAATCAAGCTGATGGGGCAATAGTCTGAGAGCAGTTCTGGGCTGTCTTTCTTGGGTAGAAGCACTATCAAAGCAGAGTTAAGGAGGCTGAGGTTCTGGAAATTTCAGAGAGAGAACTTTTGTTTCAGCGATAGAATGTTTTTTTTCCTTTTTTGTGAATTCACCTTCATGTGGAAGAATTTAGTGTTTGAGTCATCATGCTTGATGTGGGACAGCCGAGAATGCTGACGCATCCGTATCCTCTCCAACGATGCTAGGGCTGATGTAGAAAGTTAATTTCTGCTACATATCTCATAGCTATGTGTTCAAAAGATTGCAAAGATAATGTGAACCTCCTTGTGTCAACCTGAACATTGCTACCTCCACTCAATTCCCAGATCTGCAGAAGGGTGACACTGTGTAAGAGTTCTGCTCATATTGTAAAATGGAAAAGGGAAAAGGAGTAACATTTTGATCTAACTTTTTAAGACGACCTCCTCCTCAGCCTTGTCGCACAAGATGAGCAACGGATCTGTTGAAGGCAAAATACTCATTGCCTTTCTTTTCTTCTCAGCAACTAGATTTTCAAATAACTCACTGTGCTTTGCTTTCAATTCTTCATGTTTATGATAAAGCTTGTAATTAAAAAACAATGATTAGTTAGTATAGTTTAGCCAATACTATCATAGTAAAGGTAAATTCATAGTTACCTCATCATCTTTTTGGCATGTTTTTCCTTTCTCATTACGTCGTATGGTTTCATTTTGAATTTGGGAGGATTGTGTACTCAATGACAATAATCCATCAACAGATAATAACACCTTAACCTCCCTTTTGCCCTCTCTTGGATCCAACTTTAAGTGTGAGGTATACAAAACATCACAAGCATCAATTAAAATAGGAAGTTCCCCTTCAACAATCTGAACTGTTGTGGACAAAGAGCTCGCTTGGAGTGAAATCTGGGCAGCACATGGTATATTCAAATGATGTTCCAACACGCGACTGATTCCACTCATTACTACAACTCCAACAGAAGCGTGCAAACAATCTGACAAAGCAACAAGTTCATGATCCTTAACAGCAAGTTTACTTCCAGGAAATGCATCCCCCTTGATAAACTCAATGTGTTTTATTGCTAAATTCGGATCTGTGGTCCAGCAATCGTCTGCATAGAATTCCTTGCTTTTGACTAGAGCTTGCTCCTGGAAATCCCATACCTTTGCTGCAATATGAAGAGATCTTAAGATCAATCTGGATGCACTTGCCCAGCCATTGATATGAGTTGCCCCCACATAGCCTAATGGTTGGAGCTGTGCACCAACCCTTGAATTCAAAGATTTCAAAATAAGACGAGATATGTAGTTGTTTTTCAAACTTTCTGCTGATAAAATGATCAGGGCTGCCATTGCTCGCTTGTGTTTTCCTGAGTAATTGTATCGGTCAAAATGTGCCAAATCCTGAACCATGTTTTTCATCACGCTATATCCCACTTGGAACCGCGACAATTCATTTGGTTCTTTGCCTACAAGGTCACCATAGTTACTGCTGTGTTGTAGAAGTATTGAGCCTTTAATATACTTCTTTGGCCTCGGTGGCGCATTTTCCTTCACCACATGTTCCTTTCTTGAACTTGCTAATTCATACTCGTCTCTTTGCTTGCTTTTCTTATCATCTTCTCACGCTTCTGGTCTTCTATAATACCCCCCTCCCTTCTTTTACCATTCTCATTTATAACACCCTCCAACATCTGCATCTCCTCCTTATCGTCAAATTCATAGATTTGGCCATCAGCAGTCCTAAATCCTCTCATCCACATTTTTTTTTCCTTCCACTATAGCAGTTACAGTTGAAGAACCATCAAATTCATAGGTGATCAATATAATGAAACTAATTAATCACATGTAGTTAAGTTCCATATGTTAAAATTAAGGTGAATGGAAATATATATATCAACGGGGGTCGGAATTTTATTCTCCGTACCCCATGGCGTTCTTTTGCTTCTTCGTTTTCTGTAGATTGTGCAGACTTTAGACACTGATCCATTATTTTCCATGCTTGATTTCTTCACCACATAGCTTTCTTGGATTTGTCTTGGATCTCTCGAGTTTGAGAGTTGCTAGTGGTTTAATTAATTTTTCCATCAAATTAAGCTCTGTATCGAGAGTGGCCGGAGTTTTCTTATCCGTACCCCCCGGCGTTCTTTTTTGCTCTTCGTTTTCTGCAGATTGTGCAGACTTCAGGCGCTGATCAATTCCTTTCTATGCTTCAATTTCTTGCCCCCTACAGCTTTCTTGGATTTGTATTCGATCTCGCTAGTGCTTTAATTAATTTCCATCAAATTAAGCTCTGTATCCATAGGGATTCGGAGTTTTCTCTCCGACCCCCTGTCACCGGCCACCACAAGCTGTATATCTCCGTCTTCGCTTCGACCTGGATGGTCCGTGACCGTCCGCCATTGATGGGCAATAGGGGCGGATCAAAAAATAATAATAATAATAGTGAGAGCTGAACAAACTAGGAGGAAACTCCCGCTCCTATATCCCCATGAATCTATAAAAAAAAATTTAGTAAAGGCTTAGGGGGTCTCCATGATTCCAATGACGGTAGTGAGGTCTCGACTCTCAAGACCCCGTCCCCACGATAAATCCGTCGCTGATGGGCAACAAGCTCCATACCTGGGTGAGTTGATCGTCGTTCCCAAAGAGAAATTGCATCGTCGGAGAGACTACTCCTTTCATTAAATCCTACTTTTTGGTCGAACGAAGCATTTTTGGATGTCCAGTTTCTGATGTTTGCAAGCTGCTTCTTTCTTGAATTCGTCGGCTCAAAGTACATGAACCACGACTGAGTAAACTGATAGAGATAACACTAAATGCTTAATTAGTTACTGCATCATCATGACTTATTTAGTCGGGAAATTTTATTATCTTTGAAAAAATATTTCAAGGTACCAATATTTTACACTAAAAATTTTAATACCTCTAGAGGTATCATATTTTTACAATAAAAATATGGTATCTCTCAATGTCTTTTCAAGAATGATAAAATTGCTCTATTTAGTCACGACATCACCATGACTGATCTCATTAATGTTGCAATTCACGGCCTGTCCAGAGAGAGAGAGAGTAGTCAGATTGATTGTACATAGCATCGATCGCATATATCATTATTGTATCGTCCAACTGTGCCGTTGCTGAAATCTGAAAAATACACGTCTTCAGAGTTCAGAACTTCAGACCCGGCCCAGTTCAATGCATATTGGACATTTTCTTCCTGGCCGACGGGAATGGAAATCCTTTCTGCAATCGGCACTTCGGAAGCATGCATCCATACGCTGAGCAGGTGACAAACGGGAAGATAAAACGATATCCAAAGGGGTTCGGAGTTTTCTTCTCCGAACCCCCTTGGGTCGCCATTTTTTTTAGTTCGCTTCGACCTGGATGGTCCGCGACCGTCTGTATTGATGGACGAGAAGCTTCATGCGTGGGTAAGTTGATCGTCGTTACCGTGATTGCTTCGTCGGAGTCAGAGAGAGTACTCCTTTCATCCAATCCCTTCTGCTCGGAAGAAGCATTTTTGTTCTCCACTTTCTTATGCTTGCCATTAAGCTGCTATTTTTCTTGATTTCGTTGGCTCAATCTATCTATCTATTAACTTATTAAAATAATAAAAAAAACCTTCACGTTCGTTCTTATAGTCCAGAAATTCTCATATTAATCAGATAAAAACAAAAAATAGAGTTCATATAGAAATACAAATTAAAAATAGCTGAAATTCGAAATTATAAAATAAGAAATATTATAAGAGGAGTCTAACGTCCATATAGGAGTACAATTTATAAATAACTGAAAGTTAAAATTTAAAAATAAAGAATGTTGAAACAAGGGTTTAGAGTCCATATAAGAATAAAATTTATAAATACTAAAAAATCAGTATTTATTTGAGCTTTTTGTGCTCACTCTGTACATTTAACATTGATAATAAAATCTCTCAATTATTTTGGGTACGTCCTTGTCGTCAAGACTGTTTCCAAGAATTTGGCACCCATTATTTTTCTCACCGGGTACGTTCTTGTCATCAAGACTGTTTCCAAGGATTCGGCACCCATTATTTTTCTCATCACAAATACGTCATTGTTGTCAAGACTGTTTTCAAGGATTCGATCTTCATTTTTACTTCTTTTAAAAGTAAATATAAGCAATATTTACAGTTGCGGCATTTAGAACAAATAAAAAACAATTTGAGAAACAATAATCCAACAAACATATATATAAGCATTAGTCATCCAAACTAAGCATTAGTTTCAACATTGCATATTTCCTTAATTCAAGCAAAAGAATTAGTGTCATGCATCATCTCCCTTCAAAGCAATAACTAAGACCCATAAAAATAATAAAATGCATACGAGCTAACATAGCAATAAATAGACCTCAATTATTTTGCTAGCATGCACAAGAATATACTAAAAATATAAAACAAAGCTTTTTTTAATTTATTTTTTATTTAAGAGCAATGCATGAAAATAAACATGAATGCAAAAAAAACATTAACTCCTCATCAAAATAACCTCCAATTCTTCCCAAAGAAAAATCAAGAACAAATCAAAGATCTTGAAAAATACATCTAATTGCCAATGATATCACCAAGATTCTCATGAATTAACATGTATCCACTTGTATTAACCAAAACTACTACCTCAAACAATAGCATATGAAAAGCTAATAAACAAAGAAGTATGTAACGCCCGTTTTGTCGCGGCGTTAGCGGGAAAACTATCCTCTAAAAACCCTAATTGCGAAAGTTTGCTCTTCGGTTGAGTCTTGTTGTGTGCCAAGGTCTCGTGTTTTCCCTCTCGTCCAATCCCGGAGAAAACCGCGAAATCGGAATTCGATTCCGAGCCCTAATCCTCCCAAAATCAAATCCTCAGAAAAAGTCCATTTTACCTCCCTTGTCCCGGGCCGATTTCCCTTCCCGGCCTGTTTCCTTCTCCCTTTCCCTCCTGGGCCGCTGCCGGCCCAGTCCTCCCTCCCCCTCGGGCTGATTCCCCCTCGGCCTGCCTCCACCCGCGCCCTTCCTCCTCCCTGGGCCGCGCTTTCCGGCCCGGTCCGCGCCTGCCCGGCCGCCTCCTTCCCCGCTGGGCCGCGCCAGGCCGCTCGGCCCGGTCCGCGCCCGAGCCGGTCCGCAGCCCTCTCTCTTCCTCTCTCTCCTTCCCGTTTCTTCTCTCTCCCGAGGCTCTCTCCCGCCGGCGCCGTTTCGTCCGCGACCGCCGCTGGCCCCCGCCTCGGCCCCGCCGCTGCGCTGCGCGCGCATGCCGCCAAGGCGCCGAGCGCGCGCCCCCTCCCCCTCTCCGCTTTTCTCCTACCCGAATCGGCAAGGGGGCAAGGCCTCTTTCTCCCCCCTTTTTTTCTTTTTCCCCGGCGACCGACCGCCGCCGACGTCACCCGGCCGCTTGTCCGCTTGCGCCGGTCCCCTCCCGCGCGCTCCACCGCCTCTCCCCGGCCGAACCGACCTCCGCGAACCGACCTACTCCGCCCCCAAAACCGCCTAACGCCCCCTATAAAATCCCCTCTTCCCCGGCCGCCATTGCCGCCTCCACCCGAGCCCGCTCCGCCCCTTCCCGCCGTCGCGCCGTCGCGCCACCGCCCCTCTTGCTGCCGCCGCCGCAAGAAGAGGAGCCCGGCGCCCTCTTCTTCCCCGGCTCGGGACCGCGTCTCACCGCCGCGCCCGCGTCGTCGCCCTCTTCCCCGGCTCACCGCCGAGCCGCGGTAAGCCCCTCTCCCCCTCAATCTTCCCCTCTTTCGTCGGTTAGGCTGCTAGACAACCGTAGGACCCCCCCTCCGGCCACCGCCGTGGCCGCCGTCGCCTTCTCTCCGCCCCGGCGCCGTTGCCCCCTTCCTCTTCTTTTCTCCCCGTCGGCTTTGGCCGCCGCCTCAAACCGCCGCCGTCGTGCCCCGCACCGATCCGAGCCGAGGGCTCGTTCTCCCTCTCCTCTCTCTCTCTCCACCGGCGCCTCCCGACGCCGTCCGCCCCCTCCGGCTTGCCGCCCTCGCCGGAGCACACCGCGTCTCACCGCCGACCGCCCGCGAGCCGCCCTCTCCGGGGCGAGCTCCTCCCCTTTTCTCCCCCGCGCGTGCCGACGTGGACGCCACGTCCGCCCGCCCCGGCCCCACGGGAGACCGGTCAAACCCCCGAGTCGTCGGCCGGGCCGCGTCGCTACGCCAGCCATCTGGGCCTCCCCGGTCGCTCGGCCCATCTCCGCTCTCTCGTCGGCCCGCTCCACTCCGCCCTCACTCGCGCGTGTGCGCCTTTTCACTGGGCCACGCCGCCAAGCCGGCCTCGGCCTCCTTCTCTTTTCAGCCCGGTCGGCCCCTCGGCCACCCGACCTTTTCGCTCGTGGGCCGCGCCCTCAAGCGCCGGCCTGCTCGGCCCACTCGGCCTTTCGGCCATCGGCCTCCCTTGCTCGGCCTAGGCCGATTCCCTTCGGGCCGCCGGCCCAATTGTTTCGGCCGCGCCCGTTCTATTCTTTTGGGCTGCCCATAGCCGCCCAAAACAAAGTCCAATTTCAGTCCCTCTTTCTTTTCTTTTTCCGGGGAATTTATAATTCCTTTTCTTTATTCCAGAAAATCCTTTAATCTTCGGAAATTCATATTTTCTCAACCGTTCATCCGATTGACTCCGTTCCACCTCCTGTAAATCCGTAAAATCGAGATCTACCTAATGGCACGCTTAGTGGTCTTTAATAGGGCTTCTTTTTATCGTTTTGTTTAGTCGTCTCGTTTCGCGTGTAGTTTCGGAGCCCGAAGACCCGCAGTGCGCGGATTTCGAGGAAGAAGCTCAAGACCTCGAGCAAGGCAAGTCACCTTTGATCTATTGGACCTATAATTTGAAATTAAGTATTTTAATTTCGCAAACTATGCATTAATTAGGTTACACTTGACACTTGGCCTCGGTTTGCAATACAACCGGCAGGCCCTACCTACTTGCTGCATTCACCTTCCTTGATATTTGAATACCCTAACACCCTTGTCACCCCCCTCAGGTGATGTCTCGGTATCCGTACCTCGCGTACGAATATCGAGACTTTCCTCAAACTTTAAAATTGATCACCTGGGTAAAACTTGTGTTTACAAAATGCTTGGAAAACCCGACACTTGGGTCGGTGCCTCGAAAACAAAGTGAGTTTCTAAAACTCGCGGTACGGGAGACGTACTGGTGGTACGGTCTGCCTGTTCTCGCTCTAAGGACCGATTCCTTGGGAATTACATCCAAGCATATGTCAAGTACGACCACATGGGTGATATGGGACGCCCTTGGCTGAGTAATTAGCTAGGCCAGGGAAATCTTGATGCCAAGGGACAAGTGGATTCGCCGGGGTGGTGTCGGGGAGGACCCCTGGGCTTCCTGGCACAGTATGGTCTGGGACCTAACCTGGTGTTGGTCCGTGGGACCCCTCCCGTTGGCATAAGATGACCCTGAGTCGGCTTTCGAAATGCCTTGTCGTGAAAGCCTCAAGGTCGCCAGACGTGACCGAGAGTCGCGGGCTGGGTGATTCGGGGTTAGTAACGTCGTGTGGGTAAAGTGTACCCCCTCTGCAGAGGTTGTTAACAACTGTTCGAACAGCCGTGCCCACGGTCATGGGCGGATGTGAGGTGATTCCTTAGCGTAGTTTTATTGAACACCTTGTGAACTGCTGTTGGCGTGAGGTTTCCCCTTCTGTGCTTGGTTTAAGGCTGTTGAAGCAGCCGGAGTCGGTGACGATTGGCAGGGAGCCTCTCGTACCGGCATGTGTTGACTTGTGGCTGTTGAAGCTGCCGGAGTCGGTGACGATTGGCAGGGAGCCTCTCGTACCGGCGTGTGTGAGTTGTGGTTGTTGATACAGCTGGTGTCGGTGAATGATTGGCAGGGAGCCTCTCGTTCCGACAAGTACCAATCGATACATTTTCACTGCTCCGATCGGATGAGACGCACTTTCTCGTCCGCATCGTTGAGAAGCACTCACTTAGTTGTTTCCAAAAGTCTTAAACTAAAACTGGATGTGCAAAATAACTGGCCTTCCTTTGAAACTTGCATTAAACACTTAATTCCCCTGACTTGCTGAGTACTCCCGTACTCACCCTTGCTCTATATAATTAAACCCCCCCCCAGTTCTCGAAGATGAAGAGGTGGACCCTGCCGATGAAGAGTTCTTCCAGGAGCTAGCAGGCTTCGAGTAGTAGTAGGGTTTCGGCCTTTCCCCAAGGCTTTGCTTGTGGCTTAGGGCTAGTCTCCGCTTTCCGCTTCCGCCTTTTTGTAATGCTGTTGCGAACTCGGGTTCTGTCCGCAGTTCCAACCTTGGATGTAATCCTACTCTTAAATAAAGAGACCGCTGCTGTTGTGGTATTCTGTCTTCCTGTTGTACCAGCGCTATTTCCTGGGACTGGTACAGGCATACAGGTCAATCTGGACCGCCTTATCCTGGCCTCCGTTCGGGGCTAGTTTGGGGCGTGACAAAGTAGAACAAAATTATGCCAATTCAAGAGTAAATTGGTATTACCTTGAAAAGCAATTGCCATCTCCACGTTGAACGCACATGGAGAGTATGCCGCCAAAATACCTACGAACAAAAAGATGTCGAGGCCTTTGTATTGGGGTTAAAAATAAAAAATTTTGAAATCCAACACTGAGTCACACGACCAATAAAACCAGTAGGTACAAAAGCACGAACAAAATCAGAACCAGACTTACCTGAAAACTTACCTTGACGCTTCATAAAAATCCGATTTGAATTTCACACAAAATTGCCCCGAGGCCGGTCTGACGGCTGTTGTCTAGCCGGTCTGACCGGGCCTGGTTGGTCTGACCGCTGGGTGACCTACAGTATGACCGCCAACCGGTCTGACTTTTGCCACTTTCGTTTCGCAAAAGCAATTTCTCTTTCCTTTTTTATACACACAAGTCTAAAACAAAAACCAACCAAATGCCCATCTTTCCCACAAAAAGAACAACTGTACTTCTCACGACAAAAAGTTTTTGACGTAATTTCAGAAAATAAAGTTTCACAAGATTTGCAATCATCATCATTAAGAACCATAGATATCTATCAATTTCAACTTTTAGAATCTCAATAGTGTGATCACTCTCATTAAGAAGATTAGAACATGTTTTAAGTTTCTCAGCAAATTTAAAAGCAACACGTTCTAATTGATCATAACTATGTTTTTCTTCACTATTAGATTCATCAACATCAGAGTCTACATTACGAGCAATAAAAGCTAAATCAACAACGTGCTTACCTTTGCCACTGCTCCCTTCTTCAGACTTCAATTCATCGCTCTCAAGCTTCTATGAGTTCTCGACCCATGGATAAATTAAATGGTTTCATAAGTTGATAGATGTCAAATACCCGGTTTTGAATTTGAGGGAGGTCGAATGGACTCACTTACAAATGGACTTTAAGGGTGATGACTTCTACACTAAAGAAAAAACTATGAAATTCATACATGACCAATCCATCTAGAAACTATACATGCCATATGATACATACACTACAATCCAATAAACACATTTATTGCTTGCCATAATAGTCCTGGTGCAGCGAGAGAATCTGTAGTTTAGAGCAAATTATGCGTGTGTTATCTTTACTATCATGAGTCAAGCAAAGTAGACCATGTTGCCTTTATGGCCATCTCAATGCCATCCAAGTTATTGGCCATTTGTGTACTCGTCCCATCCTTCTGCGGTGTAAAACCTATGTTCTCACACAGAAACTCTTCAAGATCAAAACGTATACAGCCCGGAAAACGTTGATCACTAATAACACCATCAGGAGTGTGACGGGCATCATCCAATTGGTCTTGGTACGCGTAAATGCAAAGGTGCAGGTATCTATCATGGTTCACACTGAGTGTGACCGGTGGTAGCTTGCCAATACTCAACTTGCCATTGAAGGTTACGAAGGAACCCTTAAACATATTGTAGGTGGCAGCTATTGTAAGCGAATCATACTGGTGGTTCTCTTCAACATGGTACACCTCAAACTCCAAACAAACCAATACCGCTCTGGGGATAGCCACCATTCTTAGATCAAGAGTGCCAAAATGACCAGTGTCGATGTGCCAATGGAGCCTTTCAAGTTCTCCATAGAAAGATGGAACGTAGATAGAGTAGCCATCTATTAATATTTCATCTTGTTCCTCTATTTGGCCCTTAATAATTAGGGAATACTCAATAAGGACAAGTCCAACTGCATAAATGCCTCGTGAAGGGGTTATTAGAGGTTGCAGCTTACGACCACCCTGCATGTAACATATTTTTGGATAGATAGAAAAAAAAGGTCAATTAGAACGTTCTTCAGAAAAATGAAGGCTGTTAGATATGCAACAAGACATATATTCTTATAGGGAAGCAAGGAAAAAATGTACAACATCAATTACTCACCGGCTTAAGTTTGCATGGGTTTTCTCTTGAGTATTCAAAGATACAATTGCGTAGCTGGCTGTTGCGTATATCTCTAAATGCGAAAGTACCATAGATCTCCATTGAATCATCACAAGAAGATAAATCTAAACTGAACACTTGGATAGCCCGACAGCATGGTTCCTTCCTGTCCCCATTCACCCAGCGGCTTTCCCACTTTGGCAATTGAAGAACTGCAAGAAAAGAGAAAAATATCACCATGTATCAGTACGTAATTATTCACAATCTGTAAAATGCCAATGTGACTAAGTAAATATATATAGTTGGTGTCAGCTGGATTTGTAGCATGCAGACTTACAGAGATGCTCCACAGATACTTGATTTGGATCCACTTGGAATTGTCCCTCAACCTGAAGTGACCCCTCCCAAACAAACGGGAAATCGCATGAAGCGTTGGCTTTGGGCACTGGAAACTCCATCTTTTCTAGGATTTGGTTTTCCCATTTCTCCTCCCTATCAGCAGCGTAATAAGGGTTCCCATCTTCGTAGTAAAATTCATGCCCATATCCAAAAAAGCTATGCCCTTCATCCGCATCTGCATACTCTACATCAGAGTCATATAGATCACTTGTTCCACATATATCACTAAGTTCATCTGAATCGCTGTCTTGAAGACTAAGTTCTTCGTCTTGTTCCTCGCTTTCCCTTAGCAGTAAGTCTAGCTCATTGTCCCAAAGCCAGGTGTTGAGCAACTCACGATCAACCTTGTCTCTCAGAAAAGCCAAATCCATGTCCAACTCCACACCCTCCCTCGGCGTTTCGGAGTCGATGCCAGGAGACTCTGTTATACAAATTAAGACCCAATATAAATATTAGTATTGGCAATAAGTACGAGGAAAATGGATTTTCAAACACCTCAAGTCTACAAATATGAAAAATTCTACAAGTTTGACAACACATATTACTACACCATATTTCACTTCACAAACAAATAGGGCTAAATTCAATCTTCAAATAATAATAATAATAATAAAACATACTCCAAGATATTCAGTACCGTCATTTGACATTGAAATGCTAGGTAGGAAAATAAAAATTTCTATCATTTTACTTTTCATGAATGCGGGTTGGAATAACCCAACATATTTATATCGTCAAATTTATTGATATTTATTTGTATAACACGCATAAAACGAGATATATGAAATTATACTTTTCCCAATGCAAGATAATCCAAGGTCCAAACTCCAAAGATAAGAAACAGAGGGTTAGAAGAAATAATACAAATAGCAAATCCCAAAAATTGAAACAACCCGGCCTTAACCTTTTCGGCGCCCCTCCATACTCTCTCGAGGCTCCTCCATCTACGTCGATCGACGGATGGACTCGGAGACGATTTTCAGGTCGACAAAGAGGATCGGCCACCCAGGCGTTAGTAGACTCGATGTGGTAGCCGTAAATTTAACCGCAGCCGCCGAGCAAGCCGGTGCGTGCACTTGTATACGAGATATATATATAAGCTGCGCGTGTGCCGGCGCGTATCGTCGTCTCGAAACCGAGGGCAAGTAGGATTAGCAGCCCGGACACCTCGATCGAAACCGAGGGCGAATAGGATTAGCCGCCAAGGAACACCGGCCTAATGGATGACATCGACGGGCGCAACACCATCAGGGATTCAGGGCCACGTGCATTTTTCATGCCATCAAAATAAATCAAACTTCTTGTATACCGCCCCAGATAGATGATAGACTTGGGCTCCATAACACGGAATTGTTTATGCATATTCAAGCCCCAATGGAAAAGGAAAAAAAATGAAGCAGAGTTAAAAGTAAACACATGAAAATTCCTTCAGCTGGGCATTGACAATCGTAGCATAATTGCATCATGAATAAAACATCAGTACATCACTATCAGAACGTCGAAAACCACCAGGCATAAACCATACGAGCGTAACATCCTGGCCATTAGTAGCAGGCATGGGAAGACATCATACCACAGTACCATCACACATACATTCATTCATCCTGGCCATTCTAGTTTGTCAATATCAGAAGACATACCACTACCGGAGCCCATCAACATCTGAAGACATATCATAGGACCATTACACATCCATACATGAATAACATAGTCTATTGGAGCACCATCAAACATCGAAAACAGAAGTCTAATGTTTTTCGCCGGGCCGGCGACAGAAGCCGGCCTTAGTTTATTAAGGTTGGGAAAACAATTACAGTACAGGGCCAAGAACATGGTTGTTGGATGGCAATCTTGGCGCTAAGCCAGATCACCGAAGAAGAGCTAAGGTGGCGCCATGGCCACCAGATATACACATGCTAAAGTCGGCCGGCAGAGCCCTCCACGTCCACCGAATCTCCGTAATGCAATTTGCCACTTCCGAAGGCGTCTTAGACACTGCATTAAATACCTGTGTAGTTCGTTCTTTCCAAACCATCCACGTAATCAAACAAACTGCTGGATCAAAGGCAGGTCTGCTGTTCTTGTCCAAGGACTTCCAAGCTTCAGATCACCGGGAACCCGGCCAGGTCGTGTTGGAAGTTTGGCATCATCGACAGTCGCAGCCACTGCAGCAACGAGGACCAGACCTGCATGCCGGCTGGCTGGGCCAGCCACGATAGTCTAGGTTATCTAAAGTCAGGCAGCTTCCCCTCATGCCAAGAACATGAAAAACTTGTACAGTCCCGGGATTTTTGCTTTCCAGATTGAATTGCTGGTGTCTTGTCAGGCTGACTCACGATAGGTCCAGGTTGAAGGTGGTTGGCGCAATCACCCCCATGATTGAGGTGAAGTAATCGAACAACATTTCCAACTTGTCCTCTTCTATCGTTGCCAAAGTCCCATTGTGTTTCAGCGATAGAATGTTTTTTTCCTCCTTTGTGAATTCACCTTCATGTGGAAGAATTTAGTGTTTGAGTCATCATGCTTGATGTGGGACAGCCGAGAATGCTGACGCATCCATATCCTCTCCAACGATGCTAGGGCTGATGTAGAAAGTTAATTTCTGCTACATAGCTCATAGCTATGTGTTCAAAAGATTGCAAAGATAATGTGAACCTCCTTGTGTCAACCTGAACATTGCTACCTCCACTCAATTCCCAGATCTACAGAAGGGTGACACTGTGTAAGAGTTCTGCTCATATTGTAAACTGGAAAAGGGAAAGGGAGTAACATTTTGATCTAACCTTTTAAGCTGACCCCCTCCTCAGCCTTGTCGCACAAGACGAGCAACGGATCTGTTGAAGGAGAAACACTCATTGCCTTTCTTTTCTTCTCAGCAACTAGATTTTCAAATAACTTCTTGTGCTTTGCTTTCAATTCTTCATGTTTATGATAAAGCTTAATTAAAAAACAATAATTAGTTAGTATAGTTTAGCCAAAACTAGCATATTAAAGGTAAATTCGTAGTTACCTTATCATCTTTTTGGCATGTTTTTCCTTTCTCATTACGTTGTATGGCTTCATTTTGAATTTGGGAGGATTGTGTACTCAATGACAATAATCCATCAACAGATAATAACACCTTAACCTCCCTTTTGCCCTCTCTTGGATCCAACTTTAAGTGTGAGGTATACAAAACATCACAAGCATCAATTAAAATAGGAAGTTCCCCTTCAACAATCTGAACTGTTGTGGACAAAGAGCTCGCTTGGAGTGAAATCTGGGCTGCACATGGTATATTCAAATGATGTTCCAACACGCGACTGATTCCACTCATTACTACAACTCCAACAGAAGCGTGCAAACAATCTGATAAAGCAACAAGTTCATGATCCTTAACAGCAAGTTTACTTCCAGGAAATGCATCCCCCTTGATAAACTCAATGTGTTTTATTGCTAAATTCGGATCTGTGGTCCAGCAATCGTCTGCATAGAATTCCTTGCTTTTGACTAGAGCTTGCTCCTGGAAATCCCATACCTTTGCTGCAATATGAAGAGATCTTAATATCAATCTGGATGCACTTGCCCAGCCATTGATATGAGTTGCCCCCACATAGCCTAAAGGTTGGAGCTGCGCACCAACCCTTGAATTCAAAGATTTCAAAATAAGACGAGATATGTAGTTGTTTTTCAAACTTTCTGCTGAGAAAATGATCAGGGCTGCCATTGCTCGCTTGTGTTTTCCTGAGTAATTGTATCGGTCAAAATGTGCCAAATCCTGGACCATGTTTTTCATTACGCTATATCCTACTTGAAAACGCGACAATTCATTTGGTTCTTTGCCTACAAGGTCACCATAGTTACTGCTGTGTTGTAGAAGTATTGAACCTTTAATATACTTCTTTGGCCTTGGTTGTGCATTTTCCTTCACCACATGTTCCTTGCTTGAACTTGCTAATTCATACTTGTCTCTTTGCTTGCTTTTCTTATCCATCTTCTCACGCTTCTGGTCTTCTATAATACCCCCCTCCCTTCTTTTACCATTCTCATTTATAGCACCCTCCAACATCTGCATCTCCTCCTTATCGTCAAATTCATAGATTTGGCCATCAGCAGTCCTAAATCCTCTCATCCACATATTTTTCCCTTCCACTATGGCAGTTACAGTTGAAGCACCATCAGTAAAGGCTACAGTAAAGACTCCAATCCCTTCTGGGGTAAGACAGAATTCCTTTCTCTTGGAACCAGTACCTTTCACGATCCTTCTGAACCTGCGCTTAAGTTCTTTGCGGGCTTTATCAACTTTTTGGGTATATGATCTCAGGATAGCACTGAAGTCATTAGCATGAGTTAACTTCAGGTCTAGAGTAAATAGTGGTTTGGATGGCATGTCATACACTCCAAATGACTGTTCATCACCCATTCTGAATTAGAAACGAGCTGTTAGACAAGTTGTGTTGGATATATCACTGCAATCAAAACATCGACAATATTAAACACACAGATGTAATCAACTTAGCTTTTTTATACAGAGAAAAATAAATCCACCAACACATAAAATGATTACTCAACTACAATGTAACATCTCAACAATGATATAGCGTAATCCCTCCAGTTTTTTCCCTACCTTTTCCTTTTCTGGTTCTTTTGGCTTTTGCTGACCGCTATATAAAAGTAATACAATGATGTGCAATCCATTTGCGTATTCCCAAAAAGAAAAATACAGAATGCCAAATGGTTAAATGGTTAAGAGGAAAACAAGTTTATGATTATAAATTAATTTAAGTAGTTCTGTTTTTCAGAAAAATCACATCGCAAATTGCGCAACTAAATAACAATTAATGAGCTATTTACTTGATTAAAAGTTCTCATAATTACACAAAAATACAGTAAGTACAATCAATATTGACCAAGGACAACATTCAAAATATTTCATACGCTATAGACATTAGATAATGGATGGTTCCTACAAAAGTGATGCTGATGACTAATTAGTTCCATAAATGATAACATTAGATGGTTCAAACAAAAGCAAGAGACTAGTAACTAATAGGTAATACATGGTGGTGTTCTTTTCTCCTGAAGATGAAGATTAAGTGTTTTACGCAAAACGAGGTAGTATTAACGTGTGATTAATTGAGTTTTAATTATTACAAACTTGAAAAATAGATTAATCTGATATTTTAGAGCAACTTCATATAGAAAATTTTCGCACGAAACGTACCGTTTAGCAGTTTGAAAAGCGTGTCACGAGTATCCAAATTTTTATCCTCTGTTTTTAGAGGATTCGAACGTAGCCATGATCTCATTAGGTGGTTCCTACATACTCCCTCTGTCCCGAAAAAAATCAACCTAGACAAGGATGAGACATAACCTAGTATGTCTCATCCTTGCCTAGGTTGGCTTTTTTGGGACAGAGGGAGTAAGGTGCATGAGCTATTAATAACTGGCTAGGAGGCACAGCTGAAGGACTAGGCAGTTATCTCACTACCAGTAGAGTACAAAAGGATAACATGAGAAACACACAAAAAGGATAGAAAGAGAACACATTCAAACATATGGAAAATTTTAGCGTGTCAATCCACATCAAGAGGGAAAATGGAGGGTGAAATAATAATTAGTGGTAGTGAAAGTGTTGTGGACTCTTTGAGTTTTGGTGGAGCTACCTATCCCTAATGCATGACATGGCGCGACAACACCTTGGTCTCGCACAGCGATAGGTTCTGATGCTCCATGCTGAATTTAGTCTAGTAATCAACCTGGTTATTGGATAGAGTTATTTCGAGACAGATATCCTTAGATTGGCATTGCTAGGAAGGTGGACACGTTTTATAAGAGTTACCATGCTATTTAGTGATATAAATGAAGAAATTTTTAAAAATACCCTTAGATTGCTATTGTTAGGAAGGTGGTTACTGACCCTAGCTATGGATGACAGATAGTCCCAGCTTTCACTAAGGTACAGAGGAAAATTGAGTATCTAGCAGTAATGCTATGCAATCAAAAGCAGAACTGGGTTTAAACCGAACCCAGACCCCAACGGTCATATTAAACTTCCATACCAAACCAATCCATCAAGGATCACTTAAACCCCAACCAAGCCAACAAGACATTTGAACACAAACTAACCCGACCCACTTCTCATGGTTACTGATTTAACTCATTTCTTCATGCCCTAGGCAACCAAATTGCAAATTATATTCTTGAAATATTATACTGACTCAGAATTCATGTTCATGCTTAGTAAGGAAGAAAGTGCAGATAAAGCAATAATGACACATACTCGTGAATCAAACTAAATATGTACAAACACATACCTTCAGATGCTTGGAGAGGACAGAGGGGGTGATGTGCCTGTACAATGTACCTGAGCTTTCCGTTGGTGTCTGGTCTAAGCACTGCACTGTTCAGCTTCTCCTTGTGCCGCTGCTTCATCTCAAACAATTTAAACTTAGAATAGTGGAATAGATAATGAAGGTGCATGTATGATATGCACCCATATATCAATAAAAATGTACAAACACCTTGTGATTACTTCTTTTTTTCAAGAAACACACAGTACTGCCACTATACCGACATTTCCTCGCATTTAAGAGATGTCTGAAACGTTACTAACAGATCTTAGTTTTCAAGAAATGTACAATTCTGCAACTATTAGCATTCTAGTATGCTTATAAGTCTAATTCATGAAGTTTACAGCCAGCAATAGGTAAGGAAAAAAGAAATTTAACAGTTAGCGTGTAATTTAGAAATAACGAAACACCTAAACTTAGGATCTCCATCAAGAAAAGCAATAGAAATCTTCACAAGAACCGACAATCTTCATTAAGAAACAAGTGGATTGTTTACTTTACCCCTGATCATGTATCCCGTTTCACATCGCAAGAAGTCAATAACTTTCGTTTTGCTTCTTCTATAACTAGTGCCCTAAGAACGGGGTGCCTAAATAATCAAGAACAAACAGGACGGAAAGATTCCAGGGAGGGGAGCGGCAGGACGCACGAATCGAGTTTATAGCAAGCACCAACAGATCAAAAGAAAGGTGGGCACCTTTCGAAACGCGCGTACCTAGGGTTTCCGCCGTCGTGCGTCCCCGCTGCCAAGGCAAACGCGACCAGATATAGCGCTGTTGATTCGTCCCGCGGACGCGGAGGCGGAGGGCGAAGCAGGGGAGAGGGCGACGGCGGAGACGGCTTGGAGCCGTAGCAGCCGCAGTTCGCCGATCGCCGGATTCTGAAGGTGCCCTAGGTGGGGAATGCAGGTAGGCCGCCCTTGAGGACGGAGGCCGACGCCGCCGGCGATCGGCGGCCAAAAACCCCTTCAACTCTAGGGGAGTCCGCTCGCAGGCAGGGGGTCCCACTCCTCAGCACGCAACAAATATATGCAGGACCAATGGTTTGCTGACAGGTCAATGTTTAAGTTAACGTCTACTAATTACGAAGTTTTACCTCTAACCCGTAACAGAAAACGTATTCTATGCACGTAAGTCTTCTCGTATACGTATCAGGTACATCAACTAACAAATTTCATCAAAAATTTCAGAAAAAATTATACATGTACTTTTAGTAGTACATAATCTCATCTTGAAATTTATTATATATAGAAAACAATAAAAAAGACAAAATTCTAACATATTTGTGCTCTCAAAACTGTCAGAATTTTTATCTTTTTTTATTATGGCTAAAATATAATAAATTTGAGGTTAAGATTTTGCACATAAGTGTAATACTATTAAAAGTACTTGTACAATTTTTTTTAGATTTTTTTTATGAAATTTGTTAGTTGGTATGTACAATATGTACACGAAAAGGTTTGTGTGCATAAGATATGCTCCCCCATAATTAGTCCATTTCTAGCATCTGTACAGCACGGTTACCCTGATTTGATCAAATATTTTCACTCTTATTAGGTCAGAAATGTCCTCTGGCAAAATTTTCACTCTTCCGCCATATCACGTTTTTCAATGTCTGCTAGCAAATTATGCAGACTTTGAGTGTCCTGTAGCCGCTGTAGCACAATTTGTCAAAAGTTTAAAATGCTACTACAAGCTTCCAATCAGCTAGAAATACACACATTTGTTCCTCGGGTAAAATGACATAAACAGTGTACAAAAAAGGGGAGAAATTCATCGGTTGCAACTTGCAAAGACGTATCATCGTTGACAGACAGGAACAAAATCCAGCACAACTTCTCCCACAAGCTCCTCCCAAACCCCACCCTCAATTTGCTCAGTGATGTCAACCAACTGCGTCCTCATCGTTTTCACCCAGCCTGTTCCTTCAACCTCCTGCTTCACAACTCTCTCCATCATGATCCCAGCATTATCTCTCCTGTTCACCACAAACACCCGTGCCCCATAGATCCAATCTTTCAGGATACTCCAGACTTCTATCCCCAGAGCAGGAGAGGAGGCGTCCATCCATGTTCTTGAGTGTGCTTTGCTCCATGGGAATGTGCTTAGTAAGGTGTTCTCGCCGATCTCAACAAGAGCAACATTGACACAGTCGAAAAGAAGCCTTTGATATGAACTTTGCTCCCGAAGCTCCAAGACTTTGTTGAACAGAACCGGATCAAGAGGACAGTCAGGTAAATGCCAGCCAGTGAAAAGCATACTAGACTGCGCATCGTCTAATCCAGCAGACGACATTATATTTTGCACAAGAACATGGCATTCCGATTCATCGTCATCTAAATCAGGGAGAAAAGAAGACTGCCTTCGGGTGCCAGGTAAAAATGATTCTGAAGTGGTGTCGTCCCATGATAAGGAACAAGCAACAGCCTCAGTTGCTGAAGATCTTGAGACAGTCTCTGAAGAAAGTTAAGCAGAAATGTCAGTATATAAACTAACCAATCTGAGCCTTGAAGAACTGTGGTCTAGACTTACTAGAATTTTTTGACGTAGTGCTTGCAGATGATTCAGGTTCATTACAACTGCTATCTTCAGAGGGTGCATCAAGAACTGACGTAGGGCTGGGTTGGTCGCGTGTACTATTTAGGACCTCATTCAGTCCTAGTTTATTCAGGTTTACACTTGGACAATCCAATGATGCAGGTACATCAGTTAAAGCAGTTGTTCCCTGTAACGAAATTTCTCATCAAATGCTCTTGGCCAAACAAATCGATTCAATACATATTTCTTACAAATGAAGGAAAGGTTGTCATAACTAAAGAATAAATGTGCCCGCATCAATTAGCCAGCTGTATGAAAAGAACATATGATTGGGCTTGCAAAGATAGATGAGATGAAGTGCCTACCTCTGAAGTGCTGGTTGATTGCACAGCACAAATATCAAGTATGTCCTCACAAATGGCGGATTTTTCATTACCATCCAGATCACGGTTGGCATCTGGTTGACTATCACCACCACAGTCATCAGTCTTCCCTGAAGACCAATCACATGTATGATTGGCAGATATCTGCCTTGTTGTTCTTTTACTTCTTGGAAAGAAGAAATCTGAAACTCTACCCCTGAAAGATGATTTTTCTTTATTTGATGCTACAACATGTTTTGTTCTTTCATGGCCCTGATGATTTGAAGTTTTCACATTTGCCACCATGTTATTAAGCGTGGATGGAATCAGTGGAAAAGATGTTGATCTTGGCAACCCCATAGGTCTCTCGCCATTTTTATCATCTTTTCTATAGGCAGTTGCATATTTAGCTTGAGTAGGCAGTTCATTTTCTGTGTCACAAGAGTGACTGGTCGAAACAGAAGGTAACCCATTGATGAAATCATCAGTCTTCACATCCTGAAGGGAGAGCATCTCTCCTAAGGTGCATGTGCTCCTTGGCAATTCCACTTGCTCTTGACTGATCTCATCAGAAGCTACCGTTGCCCATCGCTCTGAAAGCCATTGCTTGGCTTCCTTGGTAACTGATGACTCAGCAAAGTGGGAAATCTTGCTAAAAGACAATCCTGAATAGGGATTTCCATGTCTTTTGGTATAATGCCATGTTCGCTTTGACACAGGACTACATCCCCCTGAGTCACTGAAGCTGCCACCTTCATCTTCAATATAGTCAATATCAGAATCACTGTTCTGATCAATTTCGGAATCACCTAATGAACTTTCATCTCCACCATATCCGTTTGAGTATGAGGAAGATAATAAAGATTCATCTCGTTGATGACAGCCATCTTGCTGGTTATGAATGATACCAGGCTCTACTTTTGTAGACCGTAGGGTTGCCCCCTTGCAATCCAATGCTCCCCTGAAATCACTGGGGTTAATTGGTAAAAATGGAGTTGTCCTGGGGGTTAGCTTTGCGTTTGTTAAACTCGGCTTCCCTGGAGTAGGCCTCAGGAGTACTATTCTACTTGGCAAGGAGGGATTTTCTTCCTTAAAATTAGAACTCTGATGGAACTCTCTCATTGCTGCTCCATTTTGCTCTTGAATTTGCTCTGTTCTAGTTTGCCTTACGCCATCACTCTCAAAAGAACCAAGTGGCTTTAGTACCATAATCCGTTTTTTCTGAGGTGGTGCTAGATTGGTGTGAGACCCTACCAACTGTCTTGAGAAAATTGAGTTAGGTTCTTCAAGAAATTTCAGAAACAAATCTTTGTTTGAACTTACAACCCTAAGAGCTTCCTGTAAGTCCTTTGAATGAAGTGGCTTCTCTGCCATGCCAAAGCTTTTTTTTTTCATGACACTTCCTCGCAAAATATCCATTCTGTTACTCGTATTCCCGGAAGACCCTCCTTTCTGCGAAATTTTGTCCTGAAAATAGCTCATATGTGTTTGTGCTTCAGATACTTCATATACACCATTATATTGGAATGCTTCTTGACAAAATGGGTGGATATCTTGTGGCGTTGACTTTATGAAGCGATGCTGCTCTTGTTGCTTTAAGTCTTTGTTTGGTGCTTTTAACTGGTTACATGATTGACTTTTCCTGAAACCACTTTTGGCCTGGTGTAAAACTGGTTCTTTAGCAGGTAGATCCTCCTCGAGGCCCATTAATCGGGCAACGACACTTGGTGGTTTTCTCTTTAATTCTACTTCTTTAATCATCTCTTTTGCTAATAACATTTTTAATGAAGTTGCATTTGATTTTCTGCGTGAAGAACTGTCACAAGGTGCCTGCAGAGAAACCCATAATAATAAATAGAAAACAAGAATCATGACGGGAATGAAAATACCAGCTGGATCAGCCCAGTTTATTGGCATAAGCATATTGCACTACATATAGTTTTACACTTCATTTTCATGTGTCTTTTGTTCTCAAAATTATTTCTACCACATTGCATATCAAAATAAAATTGTCATGTAGGAGTTGAGGATCCTAAGTTAACCACTCAGAAGAAAGGTATGCCACAGGATGCTCACAGGTTTTCTGTCCGCATGAAATTTGTCAGGGTCAGTAGCTCTGTTCAAATTTGAAGAGGTTTGTTGGACTGGACAACCTGAAAGGAATAACGTTAAAAATTATGTTTGTTCTGCAAATAGCACAAAGCTTAAAAATATACCCGGAAAACTAAAGATCCGTAAAAAAAATTAAAAATGAAGCGAGAAATAAAAGGGAATAACAAAACTGCCAAAACATATCATTATCTGGAAGAGCGTAAGAAAACATACAACCCAAAGAAATTCCTATCTTACAATATAATGTTGCCTAACCCCCACATAGAGAAAAATGTCTTTTTTTTACAACAATACTGCAAAGGGTCCTATCTAATATTTCCAGATGCATAGCATATCCAGTTCTCCCTTATCTAAAAGCATAGGATATCAATTTCCCACACATAATGTAGAACTAACTAGATGTAGAACACATTCAAGAAGTGCCAAAGATTCTGTTTCAAAAAGAGAAAAAGAAAGAAAGAAAAGGAAGAAGAATAAGTACTGAAGGACGTAATAATTTGATATAATCGCAAAAAATATTGAAATTTATGGAAAACCCTCAAATCCCTGTAATAAAACACCTACATAAATATACATACCATCTCCTTGAGTTTGACCCATAGCTGGCTTTGCTCCCGACATCCCTCAACAAATTGATAGCCTTCTGGCAATAGGTAGCTGCAACTCAATCTTCTGGAGTATGGAATCCTGAAAATAGTGACACCCCATGAACCATGTGTGATTTTAGTTTTCCACAAACTAAAGCCAAGTGAACTAACTTAATTACAGGAACCATTTCAGATACTAGTGGTAGTGGCTGGCTGGTACTAACAACTGAGAGGCATTGATGGGCACGGTGAATATATCCGAAAAGCTTAGAATTTAAAGCCCTTAGGATTTGTACTTAGGGGACATAAAGATTCTGAGATATTGCTGTAGCAAGATGCCTCTTTCCACAAAATTTCAAGAGACACATGCTTCAAAGCTGGAATTCTGCAGGCACTTGTAAGGCAGATTGGTGAAAGAGCTAGCACAGTTCATGACCTGCTCTTGTATAAAATCACAAGACATGAGAAATGGCGCGCAGAACGATAAGATTCGACGGGGACATGGCAGCACTAGGCAATATGGAAAAGAATAAGGCGGGAGATAAAAGGACACGATAAAAGCATATGAGCAGAAACAATTACAAAAAATATGGACCCATGGCACTAGCAAGATCGTATATACTTCCAAAAGGAATCTTGCAGCAAAAACATAATCTCTGAAAGACTGTATTTTCTGTCAGAAAAACAATCAGTTATGAGAGGTAGATAGAATAGCCTGGATAAAATCCATCAGGAAGGCGTATTTTACCACTTCTTCAGATCAGACAAATGTGAAAACACGAAACAGAACAGAAACCGAGCAAGTACAAAATACCCAGGATTTCTACTCTACGTACAGGCGACAGAGGAATCGCTGCAGACATCGTTCCAAAGGCTTCCGAATTTATCAGGAAAATTCGTCAGAATTTCGAATCTTGACAGTGGAAGAGAATTAGGGGGGGAAGGAAAAAAAAGGACTGTAAAAAAGTAAGGAGGAGATGTACTCCACGTAGAATAGAAAACTACAATGGGTGAAACTACCGAGATGTTTAGGTTTATACATGTCCAAACGAGCACTGCAACCAAGACAATTCCTCAGGTCTGTAGTCTTCGCAGGTTAAAAAACACCAAAATCTAAGCTTGGATTGCTGAGTGTAACTAGATTCCGCTGTTACAAAAAGAAGTGCACAACACTGAAGCAATTACAGAAACCAGAACACGACATTACAACCAGAAGGTACAGGAAAGCATCCAAAAAGAATGGTGCAGATAAGAGAGACTTCGAGGTCTGGTGATCTGCGCTGTTTTTGTGTTGTTCCTCACTGAAAATTTACGAACTTCATGAAGAGAGTCGGAAAATCTGATCAAAGAAGTGTCATACTTATGCCAAACTGAGGGATATTCATGACTAGACCTGAAATTATAGCTGGCTCCCTCTGGTGCATTTTCTTGATTGAGACAAGTTATCCACAAACTGAATGTCGGACTCCCCTAAAAAAATTGTATTGCCACTTTCCAGATGACAATCAAATGTAGCACACATCGAGTTTCCAGACGACAATCAAATGTATCACAAACCGAGTACAGGAGAGAAAAAAGAAACGCACAACCCAAACAATGCCTAATCCTGCATATAAAAACTCTACCAACTGAATCAGAACGCTGCCATTTTCATTCAACACACCACCCAATCCATCCCACGGGAATCCCAGCACGCACATGAAAGGCCCGACAGTTAAGTGAGTCTGTGATCTAGAGAGAGAGAGTCGCTAGTATGCGCACCTGGGGTGATGCAGGAGCGGAGCATTCTTGGCCGGCGGCGGCCGGGGAGGGGAGGAGAGGGAGCAGCTTGCTTGCGCGGCGGAGGCGGCGGCGGGTTTTGGGAGGGGGTAAGCGACGGGGCGAAGGAGACAGTGGAGTGGACTGGAGAGTGGACTAGTGGGAATGTGGGATGCGGAAAAGCCTTCGCGAGCCGTTTGTTTGCCGTTCTTTTCTCCGCGGGGGCGTTGGCTTGTTTGTTCCTTGTGCTTCTGGCCCGTGGCGCTGGCGCGTTGTGGGCTGCGTACGTGCGCGCGCTATGAATCGCCTTAACTAAACAAAAACCAGAAGTTGGTGGTCAAAATGGCAACTACACTGGGATTGGACCATTGAGGTATTCGTTCGGTCGTTGTTAGCCACCCAGCGACGGATCTAAAAGTCTGGGCAAACCAAACAACAGGTGACAAGCATGTACATAAAACCTTGACCATTTATCACAAACACAAGTAAATTTGACATATAAAACCTTGCTTTGCTTGTATGCTGGTTGATCATGCGTGTTAGGCTCCATTAGATTGAACGAAGCAAGATAATTAGGTATGTTAATTTCCTGGTGCAGGTCTAGGAGCCCGGGCACGCTGAAACAGGATTTGTGTTTTTCCTTTTTTCTTGCGAAGACTCTTTTTATTAAATGCTATGTCATTCTTTTTGCGAAACACTTAACTCTTACTTGAATGAACACCACCGGTAGATACATAGCTATTCCTTGTCCTTAAATAATGTAGTTTTAGCTAGTTAAAATATATTTATAAAATGTTAAAAAATACTACATCCTTTATTAATATAGAGAGAAAATGAGAAGAGATCATTATGATTCAATGATAAAAAAAATTAAGAAAAAATGACGTAGCAGTATTAAAGATGTTAAGTGGATCACTTCAAAACTGCACTCTTTTAGCGATAAATTCTAAAACTAAAACTACACTTATTTAGGAAGAGAGAGTACGTATGTTTTCAAATTAAGGTGTTCTTTTAAAAAATTAATGTGATCCATAGCAGTCTCAACAAACATATGATACAGTAGCAGTGACGAAACCACAATACTGTTGAGCTTGGACCATAAAGAGATTTTTCTGTCATTACTGACATTTTATCAGGATTTCTAGAAAGCCTAAGCGACCGTCCACTAGCTCAAGATGTCACTCTAAAGTGATATCCTTATTTTGTACAAATATATATGTCAACATACACATACTCACCCCTATAAATATACGCATATATATCCTGCTATGTTTAAACACCTTTGAAAATTGGACAAGTAGTTTTTAAGATTGATGAGATTATCACATGCGCCGTATTATTGATAGGTACATTGCATATCATTAGAAAAATAACCAAATCTAAAACTTAAATTAGCGCTAATAGGAGAGAAATTACACAACATGACATAATTAGCGGCATGCGGGTAATTATAAGAAAGTTTCAGTGTATAAGAAAAGTTCGGTGCATACGCTAGAAAGGAGAGCACGGCATCCGCACGAGCCCAAAAAAAAAAGTAAAGCCAAGGCGTTCGTGCATTAGCCTTTTCTACAATAGTAGGTATTACGTATATCCTTATAACAGAACCTTTGTACTACCAATGCTATTTGCAAACAGAACTAATTTGTCCTCACTTTAAGCAAAGGGAATAAACAGACAAGGAACGTAACCGCGCCATTCTTCCCAGAGATGAAAATGAACAAGACAACAACGACATGGTCACACACCCACACCCCACGCCTCGGCGGCTCGGCGCTCACGAGTCACGACCCGCGAGACCTCTGTCACTTATCCGTTTCCATCCAGTTAGGCACCGTCCCTTACATTTGTCGCTGCGCACACACACGACGCCACCTGCTGCCCGCGCAGCAGATGCCCCCCGCCCCCGGCCCCCTCTCCGAGCCAGCCCCGACGCGCCCGCGGGCGCGGCTAGGCGGCTAAGCTATAGCGCGGCGCATGCCCCGCACAGTGGAGCGAACAGTACGCGCACAGTGCACGCAGCGCGCGTCATCCACAGCCACACGGCCCACACCGTCCGCACCGCGCCCGCTCGCTCGGCTCGGCTAGGCACGCCATATGCCACGCGCGACCCGGGCTCCCGACTAAACCCAAAACCCTCCCCACCAACCGCCACCGCCACGGCAACCACCACCACCTGCACGCGGACGCGGCGCGGCAGAGAGGAGAGGAGGGCATATCCGCGCGCGCGAATGTTTCCTCCCGCTACGCGACGTCGCGCCGGGCCGGCCGATGAGACGGAGCAGAGCAGCGAGCCATGACCAACGGCAGGCAAGCAGTTGCCGCTTCCACTGTCGCGGCATCTGCATGCATCAGCAATGCCCGGCCGGCTGCCCGCCGGTCACATGGCTAAAGCATCGAATCGTAGCGTAGCCTCTTCTATTTTTTTCTCTGCGCGCGGCAGGGCAGGCAGGCGCTTTCCCGGCTGGACCCGCGCCTTTCGGGAATTAATGAGGAGGGGTCAAGATCAAATCGGGAGTTTTTATTACCGCTGCCTACCAGTAGGCTGCGGACCGTGCACCAGTGCATGTCAGATACGTATTCAGGTCCAGCCAGAGCCAGCCATATGCACAGCGCCACAGGATTTTATTCTGAACAAATTGTATGAGAACATGACGCGTCAGCCCAAGCCGGTGTCAGGACTCGGGACGAGCTGGGAGTAGGCGGGTGCGAACATGAAAACGGCTGTTTGTTCCGTTATGCGCAGGCGACGTAGAGGGAGGGAATAATCGTACGACCGTCGTTGCAAAATCGTGTGATGCAGCGGAGAAGAGAAGCGTTTTATGTGTACAACAGTGGCGCGTATTAGGATGGACAAATCGCCAGGGAAAAAAACTAGCACCCGTGACACCTGAGGATGCCGGCGATCGATGCTGATGGTGATGGAACGCGCGGAACCGAAGAGCTAAGCTAGTCCACCGCTGCCATGATGACGATGGGTGAGGAGAACATTGATGTGCGGCTTGATGGTGAGCTACCACAAGTTTTATAGTACAAAGGTTATGGCAGTAAGATGGAAACGTGTTGTGTTTTTTCGTGTTATATACTCCACTGGTGCGGTTACTTGTTTAGGTTCTTGAATGAATCTTCCAAGCATGTCAAGCAGGCAAGGTACATCCGTACGTGTCAGGAAATAAAGGCCATTTCCTAATTACTTTGTCATTTGTTTATCAATGGCAAGAAATGATCAGCGTCAAAACGATTGGTTGGGTTTTTGTTAGGTTTGCTACCATGAGCTCAATTCAACTGAACCAAATAATATTTGAGTATAAACCAAATGAATGATTATTTTTTGGCATTCCCAATTGTTTTGGCTTGGGTAAGTTTGGCACAAACCAAACAAGTCCAAAATTCCAAAGGAATATGTTTGGCTTGCTATCTTCTTGGGAGCATTCAATTGACCATTATTGACATTTCTACCAACATGTTCATAGTCATAAGATAAAAGCAGCATGTTCATTGAATTTGATTATACCACGTACCAACTCCTAAATAAGAACTTCAATGCACCTTATCAGTGAGGCAACACTGAGGCAAGGTGCACGCACGGCAGTTATTGCAACATCATTCTGTCATGAGCATGTCAATTATTGCAACATCGTTTTGTCACATAGGGAGGCCACCGGAGAGAGAAAATTAATTAGCGTTGGGATCGAAGGCAATCAAGCCGGCAATCAATTGCTGGGCCTGTTATTTTGGCCAGGACCATTCCATCGATCTCCGTGCCCAACTCGGCAACTCTACGGCAACTTGCAGTACAGTTGCAGGGCCAGAGAAGCATGAGGCTACATGAATCTACACATTTTTTCTCCTCTCCAATTTAGCGTCCAGTTTGGGAGTAAAAACGATACGAGTAGTGGAACTTCTGCAGTAACCGCTACAGGTCAGTTGATTCCATGGGTGAAAACTGGAAAGGTAAAAACTTGTCCCACCCCACCACCACGTTGTTGCCAGTTGCATTTCATATTGTCCCACTAGTTATGATCAGTTTCACTATACAGTTTACTAGCATCTCGCAATATGTCATTCTTAGAGCTGAAATTGATTCTTGGGTTGTTATTTTTCTGTATCCTCTGTTATCTTCAGTGCTAGTTCAAAATTCCTTTTTTTTCCCCTGAAAGAACGTAGTAGCTCAAGTACCAAGCATCTTGACAACTCTTTTCCATGTAAAAAAGCATCTCAAGAAACTATCGATCGATTCAAGAACAATCTCGTGTGATATGAACGATTGAACGGCACCTTGGAGGCTTGAAGTCGTTTGTAACATACTAATGTCAGACGATACCTCTGGAGGGCTGGTAAAAAGTTCAGTCTGGTCGCCCAAATACTTCCAAGGAAAGCAGGAATTGAGTTGTGCTGCGTGCAGAGAATATGTAGCCTTTTACTGTGGGACGATACTGTTTAGCATAGTTCTTGATCCCGTTGGAATTTCTTGAAAGAAAAGATCACATGTCGGGGGGTAAAAAGCTTCAGTCAAAAAAGCTTGGAAAATTGACCTCAGGCAGGCAGAGCTCGGGGATTTACCTTTGAGCTTTTAACCCTTTGGTTGAAGATGTACTTTAGCTACTCTTGCTATTACAATTCAATATTTGTATCTTACAACCATTGCTAGCAAGTAACAAGTGAAACAGATGTACATGTATACTTCCGATTTTAAGAAGGATAAAATTTGGGTTGTGCTTTTTTCTTGGAAACAGAATATCAAAAGAATCAACATGCTCAAACTACTAGAACATCAGCCTAAAAGAAGCATATGCAGCATGTACAAGAAGCTAGAACCCAACAAAATAGGACCGGAAGTCTGAAAAACATCAGCTTTCCAATGCCTTTTTTTCCCTTTTGCTATCCTCAACCATTTACCCCAATTCAGCAGCAACTTGAAGGATACAAATACACCTTATGGCAACAATTACAGCAACGCACCATCAGTTTAAGCAATTTGAGGTTTTAAACCCACATATTTCTCTATAGAAGTGTTGCGAAAATAATTAGCCTTCATCCCCTGTAGCTGGACAAGGCAAGCCTCTCCCAAATCAGGTGAACATCTGTGAATATCTCATAACATCATCTACATACACTTCTGTACACTCAACATTCAAGACACATTCATCGATGGGTATCATCTGCTAACAGAATCAACCTGGACAAAAAAAACAATAGAACAACGTACACTTTGGAGTGGACTACCACCTTAGGCCATCAGGACACATAGAAGCCTCCCTGATGCCATCCATAGCAGAGCACGAACCAAATAACGGCAGATCAGATGTGCACAAATCGTTTGGGTTTCCTTCAACTAACATGAAACTGCAGTGATCTTCCAAATCATTGCAAGTATTTTCCTCTGACATGAAGCCAAGCACCGCTCCAAAATCATCACCATGAGATTGGAGATGATGCACTGATGACCACAATTCTGTGGAAGAGTCACACAAACCTTTTCCATCTTGCTTACAAGGATGATCTGTGTATGGCGATAGAGAGTTCAAACAAGCACCGTTTGCATCCATGAACAAAGTACTACTGCTGTCCTTTGGAGGCATATATCTGAGATGATGTTGATGATCCAGAATTCCAGATGTGTAGTTTGAAAAGCTTGTATAAGTGAATTTCGCAGGTAACTGATCCAATCCCTGTATAGGCCCAATATCAGAATCATTGAAAATCTCTGCCTCCATCGAATATTTCTCCTCCAGTCCAGCCAAAGAAGATGAACGGACAGAAGTTTCATGCAACCTCTTTGAGCCCAATTGAAAAGGATGCTCTGAAGTTGAAAATATGGAATTCAGACAACTTATGCTTGCATTCAACACAATATTGTTGCTCTCACTTGCAGCTAAGTTGGAGATATAGCTAAAATCACTGTGATTGAGAATTTCATTTCTACTGTCCAAAAAGCTTGAAGCAGAGCATTTTGCATATAACTGATCAAAGCTAGATAGAAGTCCAGCGTCAAAATTAACTAATCCTGCCTCATGTTGGTCTTGCCTTTCCAGTCCCACTGAACTAGAAGTAAATTGCTCTAGAAGTCCAGCACCATAATTATGAGAGGATCTTGCCTCCTTTTGGCCTTGCCCATCCAATCCAACTGAATGAGAAAAACATTGTTCTAGGGGGTTACAAGGGTCAGGTCGCCAGTAAGTATTTAATGTTTCATATGGTACCACATGTGTCTCCTCAATCTGACAGGGGATGGAAAATCTATTTGGAATGGATCCAGAGAATCCTGGTGACAACATAGGCACCCATCCATGATAAGCACATGGCCTTGTTTCCACATTGCAGTTCAACTCACTAGCTGAAGCCAGTTTGCCTTTGGTGTGTGGTTGGACATCCTCTAGCAACAAATTAGAAACCTGGTTGTGAGCAGTGTCTCTTTTCCAACCAGAATTTGGAAGACCCACAGTGTGCACCCATGGTAATGCTA
The DNA here is from genome assembly GCA_008326285.1 of Oryza officinalis. Lineage (NCBI taxonomy): Eukaryota > Viridiplantae > Streptophyta > Magnoliopsida > Poales > Poaceae > Oryza > Oryza officinalis. Next base: position 42,917,962 of record BDMV01000002.1, on the reverse strand, counting down.
TGCTCTCACGTGCTTCATTGCCCCTGTGAGGTAAATCAATTTTGCAATCAAGAGAACCTGAAGGGCCCTGATTGTTTCCCCATGGCAAAGCCATGAATTGATGGGATTCCTGAGTTGCATAAGAGGATGAGTCCTTTTCTGTTCTCAGTTTAGTTCGCAAATCAAAGTCGCTAAGCCTGCAATCAAGCATATTTTCAAAATGGCATCCGGTGCCAGTAGGAGTATGTCCGCAGACCTTCATCAGTCTCATGGACTCCTTACAGTGCTACATTACAACAAAAAAACTATCAAATCATGGAACTTGTAAATAATAGACAACCATTTTTGAGTAGGTGATAGTGCATTACATAGGTTCAGTGAAGGATACCTTTTGTATCATGCTGTAGGCACCTAGCCTTTGCAGGATGTCAGCAAAAAATTCTGATCTGAGAAATTTAGGTCATCAGGCCAACCATTATTGGACAACATGAACATATAAAGTAATGGAGTTCTTCAATATGTAATGACAACCTTCTCTGCAAAAACTCACAACTTTCCATTGACACAGTTTTTGCAGCTAGCTTTAATAATTTCCCTCTCTTTTCTGAAAAGATCTGTCCACTCCAAGGTTCTATGTCTGTCACCAAAAGTGAAAACGATATGAGCTTAGCACATTAGATAAATATAGCAGATGTAAAATGCTGTGAAAACACTGCTAATCATATGTATCTCACAATACTAATTTATGCATGGTGAATCAGTAACATGGTCTTGTATCAGCCAATGGTTGCAGGTCAAATACCAGCATCCAACACACTTCAGAAAAGATGTGTCATAGGCAGCATGAGAAAAAAAACATAAATAATAGAAAGAGCCTAGGATTACTGCCTTGCCTGATAATTTCTGTTATTTTCATTCAAAGAGTATATTTATATAAGAAAAGCTTCAACTACCATGGGCGCCAAATCGTGCATTTCTAAAACAATGTAACCCATACACAGAAAATGTCTATGTATCACAGTGACAATTTCCAGCAACAGAAGTATAGTAGTCAGTCACTATGCTATGTATTTCTTATTGAAATATGAAAATGTCTCACCAGTATTTCTTGAAATTCCTACAGCTTCAAATGAAACCTGAGTTATGGGTGTGTGAACATCAACAGTCAAGTAATCATGTGGGTCTAACTGAGGTGTATCATTATTGCCATGCTCTGCAGAGAAGACAATTAATAGTTAGAAGAGTCTAAAACTGCATCATTCATGGCTAAAGGAGGTCAGAGAAAATGAATTTGACCAGAATGGGAAGCTTTCGCATTGACTTGCTCATGGTAGATCTCTTCATTCTTACAAGGTGTAGCGGGGGTTTCCTCAGAACAAAGAGTGCTCTTCTGGACAGGGAGCTTTCGGCCTGGCATTACATATGAGATACACAGAAAATAACATGAGATACATATGAATGATCTGTTTCAAGTCATTCAATAAGAGCGCCAAAGAGAACAGGAGTATAGTACACCAAATGGAAATGTATTCAGAGTTACAAACCCGTTCGTTTTTCTTCGTTTTGTTTGGAGAAAGAATGAGGTCTACAACCTGACTGCTCCCACAATTTCTTAAAGAATTTGTATTCAGTAGTTTTCGCATCAGAACCTGCATGGAGAATGATTGCCAAATAAGATAAGGAGTTAAGGACATAGAAACACAAAGAAAACCACGTAAATGTAAATTAAAATCACTATTGTAAGGAACAGCAAGCAAATGGCCTCAACAATTTAACAGCAATATTTAGAAAGAGGTGCTGCCATGCTTCACCCCTCTGATGGCACTGCAGAAACTACCAAAGAACTTCAAAGGGGTAAGTAGCATTCATCCACCATTGATTCATGCTGGGAAATTGTGCAACTCGCCACACCTCCCAGAAAGATCTGTTTGGTTATTACAACTGGGAATATGGATGAGAAAATAAGAACCCTGTAACATTAAGAAGACTACAATGGCATGGAACCCACAATATATTTTGAAAGACAAACCAATCCCCCTGCAAGCTGAAGCATGCAACATGAAGATACGGAAATGGGTGGCCTTCTGATAGAATTTTCATACGTCATGAAACCTAAAAGGGATTATCAAAATCCAGCACTGTTAAGAAAGGATTATAGTGAGGCCAGGGGCATATGGAAATGTACCTTGGGGTCTTTTGCCTGTGTTAGCATCCTGTCTCGCGCATATCTGATGACTGCTGGCTTCACTAGCAAATCGAACCTTTTTCCTTGGCCTTCCACCTGTCATTAGGTACTCAAATATTTAATCAAATTAGAAATGCAGATTAATTTGCTGGAGAAAATCTCACTGAATAAAGGGTGCAGTGACCAACATGATAGTACTTGCGGATAAATTAGATGGAAATTAAAAGACTACAAGAGGACTATAAGCAAAGGCACCAAAAAAAAGTTTATTAGAAGCTTATAGAGAAATCAAAGCTTGCAAATTCTGAAACAACATACGGAGTAGTAAATAACAAATAAATATTTTTCTTGAAAGGGCAGATTAAAATAGAAAACTTAAAAGTGGAGATCAGCGGCAAACGATCTTAAACCAACACCAAATCGTACTAAATTGGCAATGGAATGATCCCAAATCTACACATAAAAGCCATAAACGCCTCTCTTTTGTATTCAGCAAGACGCGGGATATCACATTACGAGTTGCTTAGAACTGAACAGTGGATGAATTAACCTCCGCGACTTCATTCACGAACCCCAATCCCACGCAATCCCAACTCAACCAACCCAGAAACTAGAAACCTCTACCTCGATCCACGAACCTAGCTCGCATCATGCACCGGTAATAAAAACCAGATAGATCCCTAAAGCCAACAAAGAAAGAAACAAGAAACGCCACCGATGGAGCTGGGCGAGACCTGGGGAGGAGGGCTCCGGGAGGGGCCTCGGCGCCGCTGGCGCTGGGGCCTGGAAGGACGGGCCGCGCGGGGGCCGTGGGGGCTTCAGAGAAGAGGAACCGGAAGGGCCGCCTCTAGGGTTCCGATGCCGGAGGCGATCCATCGCCGTCGCCGCCGCTTCCGCCTCCTCCTCGGTCGGTGCGCGCCAAAACCCGAGGGGAAGAAAAGAAAGCCTTCACACTTTTGGCACTTTTCTCGTTTGGTCCTCGCGTTAGTATCATCCTTACAGATACGTCCACGAGCCTTATCCAAAAAATACGTAGATCGCATCTCAGCCGTCCGATCAGACGTGCGCGGCCCAGGGACGACGACCGGAGACGCAGCTATGCACGGATGAAAACGTCAGAAACGATATCCTTTTTTTATTATTATTTTATGAATTTAACTATGAATGCACTTTAACTATTTAGTGACACCTTCAATAGTACAATATAGACAGAAATAAAAAAACTAAATTTAATAATAAGAAACAATGAAAACGATAATGTTATTTTTTACCGAAACGATATCAATACGGTCAGAAAATTTCCCAAACGTTTTCATCGCTAACTCGGCGACGCGTAGGACTATTGAAGCATAAGAATGTAGCACTAACATTAACGAAGAACATACCATTGTATATCTGACAGTACCATCTAGCAAACGCAAGGGACCTGGTCACCTGGAGCATCTGGATTGGCGCGTAGAATACATACATTTCAGTTGCAAACAATCTCGAGGTCTAATCTCCAACGATAATTTCACATATAGTAAGCAAAACTATTCAAGGATCTGTTGAGCAAATTCTCTGTTTCCAGCACACCCAATGTTTACAGCACAATGGATATGCCCACCAACAAACCCCTCAGGTAAACAAGGGAAAACAGTCAGCTACATCCTGTTATCTTTGTACAGTGTGAATGGTAGTAAAAGTTAACGCATAACACAATGCCTCTGCACACAAGGGGAAAAGGAAAACAAAAAAGGAATACATACACACACGAAAAGCCAACTGCTGTCTGTTATATACAAATCGAATGAATGAAACCAGCTCATCCAAAGAGATACCCATATGATACACAAAACAATATGATCTAGTGGTTAGCATCAATTGGTGCACCAGACCTTGCCTGTGATATCCTGTTTGCATAGATTGTTACTAGGCGCAGCTGCGTGCTATTAAGCCCCTCTAGATATGGTACAAATGCTTTCCCAAGCATAATGTAGATATCCACCAAGCAGAATACAACAGTCTGGAAAAAAGTGGATACGATATCAGATTCCAAACACAAACCATTCATTTTTTAAAGGTGATATGAATTCCATTATCTAAAAACATATTGATACATAATCCAGATAACAATGGTAGACAGCAGGCACATGGTCACTTGTGACTAAAGTGCAATTGACAGTGACCAAACATGGACAGATTATTAGAAACTCAAAACAGAGAATGCACTATGGCACTAACATAGAGCATGGTGAATTATAATAGTATAGAAATAATATTCGAACAAACCCAAACAAATTATTTTCATAAATCCAATTTAAATAATCATGATAAATCAGTTTAAATAATTTTAGGAATGACTACAAATGGGCCCTACTGTTCCTGTGTAAACTTTTGTTGGATAATTGGATTCTGTACTTATTTCTTTACTATCAGTCTATCACCATGCCTACCATGTCTCTATCCTGTTAATAATCACTTGGCAGTGGTTTCTATAGCCTTCTTTACATAAGCTTCAAATATTCCCTGATTGAGGACTAGCATATCCCTATGAAAACTAGGACATTTCTCTACTACATAAAAGTGGAGTCATCCGTCCTCCCCTCGCACACAGCGTGCGCTCTAGCATAAAAATAGAAACTTCCCCGGACAAAAACAAAAAAAAATGGTTGTTAAAAAAATAGCGTGCTTTAGGCTAATCCACAACCCATTCTCAGTGGTATGGGTCCGTTGCAATGCATGGGCATATTACTAGTGTCAAAGAAAAAGGAAAGCACCTTGCGAACATCTGGACTCTGGTTATTGAAAGCATCAAAAAGTGCTGGTAAAAAAGAAGGCAGTTGAGTCATTAATTCCTCCTCTGATAGGCGTCCAACAAGCTGCAAAATTACCAGGAGAAAACCAACAACCAAATAAGGTTAGTATGGATATGTAATGAACAAGAAAAATCCAGTATGAGATGGAACAGCTCTACAAGCTAACATGTTTCTTGTAATATAAAAAAATATTTACTTAATCTCCTCATTAACAAGTAAACCAGCAACGAAGATTTAATGAAATAGTTGTATAAGGTACACTAGTGATCAACTCAATAGTTGGTAGTTGCCAAGATATTCAAGCTGTGATGGGCCTTATCAGAGATAAAAATACCATCAGTGACTGCCTCATTGTACTAGTAACACTTCAGGAATCTCAAGAGGTTATTTTGAATTTGAATTTACGAATATAGACATGAAATTATGGCAAATTAAACGTAGGTCAATTATTTCCCCTCATTATCTGATGTTTTTGTTCAATTATCTATGGAGTTGGTGTTGCACCAATGATAATTAAAGTGTGGAACTAAGATACCTTTGTCAAACAGTTGGTACACATGACAAGCATCTTTTCATCATCACTAACCAACAAAGGTACAATAACCTGCAGTGCAAGCACAAAGAGAAAAAAAAGGACAGAAGTATAAGCTGCTAGTTACAACAAGTGTAAACAAGCAGTGCTGCATTAATATCTACTCTTTTATACAAAAAATGGGAGCTGTGTACATACAGCAAGGCATCTAAAAGGATCATATTTTGCCAACGCGACATTTAAGCACTGGTTTGCTTCATTTGAAACCTGCACCAGCATTAAAAAAGGATTAGCCCAGAAGCAAGAGGGCTTCCTAAATGAGGAAAGTTCACCTTGGCCACAACATCTTTGGTCACATGTAGGAGCTTTTCAAGGACAATCTCAATGGATTCTTCCATAGAATCTTTCTGGGAATGATAAAATACATTATTAATGGATAAGCTACCAGCTAGATTACCCAACATGCATGCAGTTTGTGAATAGAATACCTGGTTGTGAAGCATCTCAGCAACTAACGATAGAGAAAGTTCCCTGATGGAAGAATCCGAGTCATCCAACACCTCAAGGACGGTTGTTAAAATTTGATTGAAATACTATTGAGACACAGAGGACCCATATCAGGATAAAGATAGATATTATCAATAGAAAGGTAGCACGAAATGATGAAAACCTGTCAACTAAACTGCAAGAGTAACGGACTGTAGCTATGCATTCTGGAGAACACCACTCACAATGAACAGTTCATAGAACAATGACAATCAAATGTTCTTTTCACTGTTACTGAAATGGTGAAGCATTCATCATTTTCACTAACCACTGCATCGAGATAAATGAGGCAGATTGTTCTAGAATGGTTATGATGTTTTAAGCTATAGTAGTATAACAGTATTCATAATCAACGAGATAATGGAAACAGTGAGTTCCCTCACGTAACATTACCATGCTATTTTTTTTCCCTCCATCCCTTCACAGAACCATACTAGTCACAAAGGGAATGTAGCATGAGATGCAGAACTATATAATTGAATGGCCTAAAACATTTACTGCAACTGTCTAACTTAATTAAAGAGAAAAGTTCACATGAACAACAGAACATATGAAACAAAGATATAGAATTGAAACTTTTCTTCTTATAAAATTAAAGTGAAATTATAAAGGTAAGGTTGCAAACCTTAGTCCATATAGAGCTGTCATTATTGGTGGAAGCTGTAACCAACTGTTGTAGCGCCTCCCTCTTGTCTAGACTAGTAACTTCACCGATGTTACTTATCTAGAAACGTCAAAAATATATATATATAATAGCATTTCTATATAGGATGATAAAAGGTAAAATTAACACATACCAGCATTACTAACAAAGTTGATGGAAAAAGGAGATATTTCAGACGTACCTGATGAAGAAGTTGTGGGATGCTAGGGCCATTACTGGTGTGTGGGGTAGTCTTCACAGAAATAAGCTCCACAAATGGATTTCCCTCTTGAGTGTCCTCCACAGAAGTTGAAACAATATCACCGCGTCCATCAGAAACAGCAAGACGGCCAAACTCCAGACGAGGAGTACCAGTAGAATTTTCATCATCAATGGTAGCATCTGATTTTCCAGGATAGTCTGTCCATGAACGTGCAGCTTCCACAACTGTGCGAGCAATGTTCTTTGATTCCCTACTTGCTGCAAGAACTTCAGCTTCAGCAGGTTCGAAACATTGCTTAACATTGTCAATGCTGACATCAGAGGATGTTCGGCCAGTAGAAATATCAAGGAATGTTGATCCTTGAACCATATTCATCTTCTTCCCTATCGCATTATCAAGGGAACTAGCAGAAAACCGCCCAAATGCATAGCTATTCTTTGGTGTCAGAGCATAACCATCTTCAGAAGAATTTCCAAAATCAACTTGGTCATAAGATTTGGGCCGTGGACGTTCTTTTTTGCTCTGCAAGTAATTTACCAGATCGACTTCGATACGAGGAGTATATTGCTTCAGTGCTCGCCTCACAAGGTTTTGTTCTTCAATCGACAAATTTAAAATAAAATTTAGAACCGCTGTTGAGTCAAAATGAGAATAAACTGCTATGATTCCAGAAATGGAAGTTTCCTTCAACTTTGCATTCTTTTCATGTATTAAAGGTGCTAGCTTTGAAAGCCATAGCTTAAGAAAGCCACTGTTACTGTAACCTTCTGAGTCTGCTTTGTACCTGCTGAATGACTTATTAGCAAACTCAAGAACAGCCAGTTTTGCTTTTGGAGACCTTTGTTCATCCAGTGAACGTACTAGTGCAGGTAGCAATGTGTCAATGGGATATGTGCGGCCAACAACTTCCAAGGTTGATGAACATGGTTGCCTAACTAACTCCTTTGGATCAATAAGTCTTGAAAATACATACGGTAAAATTCTTTCAACATAGGTCTCAAATTGCTTCTTGCAAGCTGGAATAATATCTGCAAGTGTGGAGAAAGCTGCCTGTGCAACTTTGTGATGAGGATCATCCAAATAACGGAAAAATAACTTCATGACCTTTTCGAAATTCTGAATAACTTCTTGAATGCCTTTCTGTCCTTGTTGCAGTAGTGTCTGAATAAAATTAAAGGCTGCAACTCTAGCTACCCAGTCTGAACTTGCACTAAGACCCTCAGAGAGTGCATCACTTATAGAAGTTGGACCATCTGTGTATCGCGACATGTCATTAGATGAGATATGACCATCATCAAAACTGTGTCTCGAACTTGCAGATGTCCTTGATGCCACTTGCTTCCTAAGAGGCCTCTGGAAGTGTGGAACTTGGTGATTGTGTAAATTTCTGTGGCTGGCATCCCTATAGGTCATATCAAGATAGTGTCTGTCCATCTGCATTTGTGGCATCCGCTTGGTTGACCATGTATCATTACTCTCATCCATAGTGCTACCATATGGAGACCTCCCAGAAGAGCTTCTTGCATAAGGCAGTGATGATCCTGATATTGATTCAGACGAAAGACTACTCAAATATGGTGACCTTGACCGCTCTTTAGTGGCCACATGAGGGTTCACTGTATCTACCAAGCGTGAACCACCATTTCTTGTGTTATTAATGCTTGGCAGGGATGAGTCCAGCAATACGGAATTCTGCAAAGACAGATGGTTCGAAGCAGTTGCAGCAAGTGGGATAGGAGGATCCCGAGAGGATGGAGGATCAACTCCTGCACTAGGAGGAAAAGAAAAAAGAAATTGAGATTTCTTAAGTATTTAGAATATAAGTCGGAAAGCAATAGCTAAGAATTTTAAACTACATAATGAAAGAGCAAGGTCCAATTAAGCAGCTTAAAGAATACCAAGATCCAAGCTTGTTGAGCGCATAGCTGAGAAATTTTGCCTGCCGCTTACACCCTTCAATAAACTTTCAATGGCAGAAACCTTTTGTTTGCTTGAACTGAGAACGCTCTCTATGCTTCTTTCAGCAGTTCTACCAATTGTCTTTGACTGCGACAGAAGACTTCTTGACGAGAGAGATGATTCAGAAGAAATAGCCGCACTCTTGTCCATCGCAACAATAGCTGAAGTGCTGTACCCGGCTAAATGTGTACCACTTGCATGAGATGAAGCACGAGAAAGTTGGACACCCTTCTCACGCAATGATGGAGAAGGATACCGCTTCTGCAGGCCCCCATCTTCATCATTTATTATCTGCAAGTGCTTGCATGTTTCAGATCAAACAAACAGTTATACTGTGTAATAGCAGAGTCAAACAACATACTGTTTTAGTTCAGAAAATCTTTTTTCTGTAACAAAATATAAGTTTCCATTCATAATTTGGTTGATTTTCGTTATACAAAAATCATTTCTTTCAAATGTGTATGACACAAGGTTAGGCTTGAAAGAATTTACACATGATACCTAGCACAACTGACTAGTACAAGCAACTTGTTGAAAACTTGCGCTCGCCCTTCTCCATAAGCTTAAGGTTTTGGGTGAATGGCTGGTGCATGAAACTCAATGTGGTATTAGAGCGCAGTTAACTAAGCGAGGCCGGAGGGAGCCTCCACGTGGGGGGGTTGGGGGAGGAAGAGTATTGGAGTATAAGTGACCCTTCTCTATAAGCTTAAGCTTTCGGGTGAACTCATTGGTGCATGCAACTCATCCTGAGAGAATACTCCTCTGCCTTGAACTAGTAAGCATGAAACATCCTATATGCTACATGCAGATGCATGGGTAATTGATTTACACTGAACACTGCTTTACAAAAGCTTACAGCAATAGCCAAATACAGAATTGTATTTGCAAATTAAGAATATGATAATTTGGCATATACTCTTAAATAAACTAGCGGAAGATATTACAAAAGGATATCTGGAATTTTCCTTCAATAAGATCCACAGAAAGATCTAAGAAGTTATTGATTTAGGTATATGATAGGTACATGGTACACGAAGCTAATGTTTCCTCTTCTTTTTTCCTAAACTGGCAACACAGGACAATAGTACTGGAGCGATCCACCCCGCTCCACTCCAGTTTTTGGTGAATCTGAACCGTTTGGTTGAGCTCCAGCTCCAGGTAAGGTGAATCTAGGAGCTAGAGCTGTACCAAACAGGCCCTACATGTAAGTCAACCTCCATAGCACTTTAAGATGTCAACCTAAACTTTGCATTGAATGTTTTGAATGTTTGATTGATCTTTAGTTCTTTACGAGGAAAAACATGCAGAAAAGTAAAATCATATACCCTCTGTACTGCAGGATCAAATGACATAAAAAGCCGACGTGAGCGCTCAGGCCATGTCTTTGTGAACATCCTATAGCAAGATCTTGCAGTTGCACGGACCTGCATTTGCAACATGGCACAAGAATAACATCGAGAGAAATTTTCAGGCATTTAATAATTAATACTGAACACTATGGTGACTAAAACAGGAAAAATGGATGGTGTTAGCCCTACCTCACTCATTGCATCAGCCACACAGCATTTTATTAGATCTTCGTATATATCAGATGCACGTTGTATTTCAGGAGCATCTGCCCAATATTCCAATATTAGGAGGGCATACTCACTACATCTGACATAGCAGGAAATAGGCATGAGTAGCTTTAAGAAACAAGGATCACGGGTACTGAGAAAAAGGCAATTGTAAACACAAGTACCTAGCACGAAGGACTGCACTGCGATCATTCTTTGCTGTGTCAGCTATAAGTGGAAGAACACGTGAAACCTTGCAGTTCCGCAGGATCTGAAAGACAATAATTGTCAAAAAGGAAAATGGGTACTGAGAGGTTGTGCCACAGTTACATACAAGAATGTAGGTATCTCACAGTTTTTATGCAGTTGTCCGCAGATTCAGCAATAACAAGCACAGTTATCACAACAAGCTTGAAAAGTATCTGAGAATTTGATCAGTATGTTAGCCCTACTGAGGAAATATAAGGGTACTGACTTACTGTGGCAAAACACTGAAACAACTTCTAAGGTTACCGGAATAAATATTTCAGCACATGCTTCAAAATCACCAAGGAGTTCTTTTGATAGCATATTAAGTAGATGACATGCCTGGAAAAAAACTGAGTCAGCAATTTTTCTTACCAAGGTTTGATCAGTCATTGCAAATTCAATAAGATTTTTTTTCTAACAGAATTCCATAACACGTACTTTGAAAATGAAATTTTTTGGATGAACTAATTTTGACAGCCCCTCAAGAATTTGTGTTAAATCAAATACCTGTTTTACTATGCTAGACCGTCGGTCAGACAGCTGAGCAGACAAGGGAGGAACTAGCTGCTTCAAGAGCATAAGAAATGATGGATAATCAATTGCACCTGGTAAAAAGAAGAGTTTATTTCAAACAAAAAAAAAGCAAAATAATGTTAACAAGAAAGGTCAGAGTAATACATAATAATGTAACAGTATTTTTGTACAGTCAGCAGTATGATCTACAACATCCCTGTAAAATTATAAACGTAAATAAATTTTATTTCATTGTTCCAATACATTTATTTCCTCTTAGCTTGTCTCCCTTGAATGAATTTCTACACGGCTATATGCATCATTATTGGTAAATCTGATATGTAACTTATCAATATGGCATTCAAAATCACGGTCAGTTGGTGGGTTACCAAGTTAAGTAACAATGCAATGCCACATTCCCCTTGACTTTGAAAAACGGGATTGATTGCCTCAGTTCTATTTCACTGTTTTTGTTACCAACATGATCTATTTCTGGAGTTCCCTTTTCAACTTTTACATGCTGGAAGAACTTCAAGCCTGTGACATATACTTTCTAAAGAAAGCTACTCATTGACACTATCAAATTGTCAATAAGAAAATACAGGAGTGACAAATATCGAACCTCCATATACCAAGGCTTCAATTCTTTGCATTGCGGCAATACGTATAGACCAGTCCTTTTCTGGATCAAGGGCAGATGCAATCTTCTCCATCTCCCTAAGCAATTCTTTCTCTGAATGAACTCTTATGGGCTCCACTGGTTTTTCGGTAATATCTGAGTCACCTGTAAATGGCACAAAATCCAGTGGTTTATGATCAATATGCTGATGTCGCTAATGATAAAAAGCTTCACATATGATAAGTTTGTCTAGACCCAATGTTGCCAGAGAAGAACTGACTTCTGACCAATAACTAGTAATTTCCTAAATTGCTTGAACAAAAGCTCCTACTAAAATGGTGGATTCCAAAGCCTCTAGCGTATAAACTAAGCAAAGTAAGATGTTGCCTCTATAGTGCATGCCCCTTACCCTGAGTACCTGGTAAAACAAGGTGCATTTTAACACATCAAAATGAATTTTCACAACAACAGGAATATACAATATTTGCCAACAATTAATATGCAAAAATCTTTCAAGGCCAATATCAGTATAATTTTGTGAAGGATTGGCACGCATATAGAACAAACATGTATATCTACTACATGTGTTTCCTTTGATCTACATGTGGTATCTGCCAATGATGTCTGCAAGAATTTTAAAATCATGAACCAACCAAATCACAGTTGCATGATTATACAAGAAAATGACGTGTGGAACAAAGCACCGACTCACTATGCTAATATTGCCTTGTTAGATCAGCACCAAATTGCAGCAATAGATTTGGCAATTTCAAATAGCTCTAGCAACACTTATATGTGTTAACACATACTTCTTTCAAAAAGTTTGAAACCATTGACCATACAATCAAGAAGAGCTAATAGTATAAACTCCCAGTATAAGAGGAACTACAATAAGGCAGCTGACTGCAGTTAGAAGATAGTGAAGAACCTAACATTTGTTTAGAGGAAAGTTATAGTAATGATTGCACGCTCTAGTAACAATCATCTGGAAAAAAAGTCCACTCAGATGAATAGGAATTTACAGCGAAGAGCATGGAATCTATTACTTAAAATCTTGGTTGATACAAACCAATAACGGCTTTTCATATTTGTATAAAGCTTCCAGGAAATTCAAAAGTAAAACTTGCCTCCAAATAATGTGCTTTCCCTTGTTGAGCTTTTTTTCCTTGGACTGCCTCTTTTCGGATTAGCACTTACAGATCTTTCGATAACCTTATATTGCATTCTAGCACCATCAGATGAGTGAGCCTTTGGTTCTATTTTATCCAATCTTGAATTTATCTCCTTTAGCTAAAAAAGGCAAAGAAAGATTAATCAGCATATGACAGGATGCCTACCTTAAATTTGCACATGCAAGGATAAGACAAGCTCACGCAGTTTACAACTAATCCAACTTTGACATGAAAGCAACCAATAACGATGGAGATCAGATTGGCCACATGGATTACCATGTAAGAAGGCAGATTATGGCGCTGCAACTCTTCATGGAATTGAGATCCCATGTTTCTATACATCTCCTGTAGTGAGAATAGATAATGTAAATTATTAAGCTACAGAAAGCACTTCAACAAAATATATGTCAGAGCATCACTGCAGCAGGCAAAGTCAGATGAAGAAGCAAAATATAGTTTGGTCAAAAGAAAAAAAGTAAAATATAAGGTAGGACATGTTATCAGACTTTTAGCACATTCATTCTACAGAATACAGATGATTCCAACATTCCTCTTGTTTTATTCATAGGTTCACTCATCAAGATTATCCAGTCTACCGTATACCAAACCAATGAAAAGTGAAGATTTCCTCTACATTCTTTTCTTCAGTCATATTCCACTTCCTAGAATTTGAGTACAGGTAAATCACATGACCACACAAATCAGTATTGATTATTTTTGCATCAAGATAAGTGGCACCAAGCTAAAGTGAATGTTGTTACCCAGAGAGCATCCAAGTAATAAGAAGTAATACTCCACTGTTAAATTAACTAGTTCAAAGGTATTGTTCAAAGGAAGAATGAATTAAACAGCAGAGACTGCATATTGGAAATGGAAAGTTCACAGAAGAAAATGTGCAAAATAAGTGTGAAGTGTGAACATTGCATGCAGGTAAAACCCCCTGAAAAATGCAATGACAAGTTTGAACAAATAGCAAAAGTGTAAGTTGCGCAACATTTTGCAAAGGGAATTGAACCATCAAGTACAGCATATATGTAATAGATCACCTCAATACATGAGATTGCAGCGTCTCTAACACTTTGATTCAAATCGTTCAGCAATTGCAGGACCTGTAAAGCCAAACAAGTGTAGCAACTAGCATTAGCAATCATGCAAAAAAAATAATGAAAGCAGAACAGATAGAAATATAAAATTTCCCTTGACATACAGGTGAAAGCAACACTCGCTGTAGAGGGAGCTCTGTAGAAGCAAAGAGGCCAACAGCTGTTGCAACAGTGCGTACAAATTCTTCCCGCACCCTCCAGCTCTTGTGAGTCCATGCATAACTTCCAGCTCTTTCAACAATGATTGTCGGTGATGAAACCTGAGAATATAGAGAGTAAAAACAGTTTAGTATACCCCACAAAATAATAACAGAACCATAAAGTTCCATAAGAAGATAAATGAATATTAACATTGGCAAATCAACAGTTCAACAAAAGATGAGAAATTTCCATGCATACAAGAGAATATACAACCTGGAAAATAAGCTCAAGCCACCAAGGGCATTTTTTTTAATTTAAAGTACAAATAAGTATTTATTTTTCAATGGTGTAGCAAATTAGCAACGGGCAATGCCATGTTTCAAATGCAACTAAAACATTGATTTTGCAGGGCTCTGTCCAAATTCATAGATAAAGGTACTATATTTTGGGACGGAGGGAGTATAAAAGAAGCAGCATGCAGAAAAGGAGAAATAAAAGTTCAACTAGCTAAATTCTGTGTGTTGGTACTTGGCTATGGAAAAAAAACAATCAAACATGTTCTATATCCAAAATAAGTGAATATGATTTTCGAATAAACATGTATTTCACCTTTTGTGTGTGCATGTGTGCTATAGACATGACAATTCAGTCGTTTTGGGCTGTTCCATGCTAAATTTGATTTTTTTTAATGGAAAACAAGGAGAATTAACATGTGGAAGGACTATTGTGTAATATTGAAGAAATTCAAGGGAAAATCCAGTATAGAGAAGATGTGGTGGCAGATCCACAACCACTACCACTGTCATCTTTTAAAGGAGTAAAAATGCTGTCTCTGCTTCTCCAAAATCTAAACTGAGCACCTAAAAACACATATCATGAAGCAGAGTAGCAGACAAAAACATCCTTCTACTGGAAAGCAAATACAGTACAATTTAGGTCTATCTATATGCACATACTCTCCTCCAAATTTCTATCTTAATCCCCTTATGAAAGCATTTGTTGATTAATAGCACATAGGAATATAACGAGCTCCAAACTAGTGCCTCCATTCACCTGAAAACTTGGAAATTTAGCCTTGTTCAGGTCACAATATTTAGCCATAGTCTAGATCACGAGTTTGTTCATTTAACTAGTAACTATCACCTGCTTCAACTAAGTATCACTATTCCCTTGGAATATTGATTTGGGAAATGAGTGGATAGCAATGGTCTCTTTTGTTAAGAAACAAAAAATTGCATAATCTTACAAGGAGAGCAACATTTTTTGGCATAACATAGTACCAAACATGACCACATACCAACAATGTGACCATCTGAAAGGCATCCAGAGATATCCCTGAAAGGTATGTGATTGCAATTTTGCTCAACAGCTTACTACCAAAATAAATTATACTCCAATATCGGCATCCTCGAACTACAGTGAATGATCAAAGTGCACAACTAAACTAGTTTGCAATCAAGGCTCGAAACTATAATCATAAAAGACCAAAGGACATTTTTAATTTACAGAACTAGCCAATGAATTTTGCCTAAAGAAGTAACTACCTCCTTATACTCAAATTATGTACTTCATGCATGTGCAAAGCAGAAATTGTACAAAGTTCAAGCTAATGATTTCAAGGATTCAATTTCACAGCTGCACTTAAATCCAAATGGCACCTTTTTTCCCCTAAAATTTAACCATAATCCATTAGAGCACGGCCAACTAATATGTTTACAGCTAATAATCTAGCTCGAAATGAACAAGGCCGCCAAGGCGCCAACCTCAAAGCTCCGCTCCTTATCCACTTAACCCACGCCATTTAACCCACAAATGGCGTCCATGCAGTATCAAAGCACAGACGAATTGAGATTTTCCACTCGAAGAGTAGTTTATCATAACTAACTATACACATAACCGAACCCGCATTTCCCTCAAACTTAAACCGGTAAGAGCAAACGATATCGCTAGCAGAAGGCAGCAGCGAAGAGAACCAGACCTCCATAAGGGTAACAAGCAGCTGCCGGGCGGCGTCCCGAACGGGCTGCTTCCCGTCGCCCAGCCGCTCGACGGCAGCGGGCACGAGGGCGTTGAGGTGGATCTTGAAGTGATCGCCGGCGAGCACCGCGGCGGCGGAGAGCGCCTGCAGCCCGCCCTGGGCGACGCGGAAGTTGCCGTCCTTGGTCAGATCCATGCAGGTGTCGACCAGCGACGTCACCTCGGCGGACGTCAGCCCGCGCCTCGCCGCGGCCTCCAGCGCCTCGTGGAGCCGCTCCACCCCGGCCAGCCGCTGCTTGGTGTCCTTGGCGCGCGCCGCCTCCAGCGCCGCCTCCATCTCCGCCGCCCCCCACAACCGACCGAAGCTTCCTCCTCCCCGACGGCGGCGGCGACCAGTAGGCGGTGGTTGGGTCGCGCGCTCGCGATGATTTTGGGGGGAATGGAAGCGGAGGCGGACGGTGGGGAGGGGAGTGGTCGGATCTGAGAGAGACGAAAAGGGAGGGGAGAGAGTGTGAGACAGCGAGCAGAGTAGCGCAGAGTAGTTTCAGAGAATTTTGTGCACGTTGGTCCCTGTCATTTCGTAATGTCGCATGTAGCACCCCCGGAGAAGTCCACCGTACTACCGCAGTATTTGACTACCGTTTGACTCGTATGTACTGCAGCTAAATTTAGATTTTAAAACTCAAGTTTAGAGTTAATTTTGGGGTATTTTCCGTTTTCTATTTTTCAACCTAGGCTTTTAATCTGCTAATAATAAGTATAAAAGTTTTACCTATTATCTTTTGTTGATTCGTTCGTTTTTATTTTTCTTTTTTTTGATTCGTTCATTTTTCTACTTTACTGTAGTTTGTCGCGCAGCTGGTGAATTAGCAATTTTATGAGTTTGTAACTTACAGCAATTATTGTTTGTACTACTAGAATTCCATACTTCATGAAAAGGATGGAACGAGCGTAGCATAATGAGATAGTAGTAGGGCGGAAAGACCAACCAAAAAGTCATCACGTGGAGGTTAACAAGCAAAGGGTGAGGCCCTATTCTTTTTCATGGAATGGAATGATGGACGGATACACATGTTTCCCGTGCTTCTCAAGATTGCATTACTAAAACATTCAATACATTAGTTTCTTATAAAATTGTTCGAATCCATTTTTCAACTTTGGAATATTTAATTCATCAGCTTGTACCCTCAAATAATATCACAAATCATTCAAATATGAACTTTTGGTAATTAAAATTTTAAATCTTATGTGCCATTTTGTTTCAATACCAGTCATCAGTTGTGTACTGGTTAGCAGCCGAAATTTTGATCCCTAGTCTAAGCTAGATTTGAACTCGCATCTTAATTAGTTTGTTGAGATTTCTAGGTTAAGCAGTCAAGCTTTCAATCTATCGTGCATGAAGTCACCTAACCAAGCTGCGATGGCACTGTCATCTAACAACATATCCCTTCAGTCAGTGAAATCTAACAAATTTGGTCTCTCCAATGCCACAATCTTTTTAAGTTAGTTGGATATTTGATGTAGCATGTAGACATGATTCGTTGAGCTCCGGCTTACTTCCTCCGATTATAAGTCGTTTTAATTTTTTTAGTCAAACTTTTTTAAGTTTGATCAAATTTATAGATAAAGTTAGTAATATTTTTTATTCAAAATAAATATATTATCAAAATATATTAAATATTGGTTTGAATGAAATTAATTTCGTATTGTAGACGTTAATTTTTTTTATAAATTTAATCAAACTAAAAAAATTGACTGAAAAAAGTCAAAACGACTTATAATATAAAACGGAGAGAGTACAAGCCAGTGCACGTGATTGTCCACTTCATTTTTCGATATATTTTGATCTAAGAAAGCCCTTTCTTTCATTTTTCTGCTCAATGTTTGTAAGTAAATCAACTTGCCAAGCAGATGCTGAAATTAGGCGGCCATCACAATTGTGGAAGTAGATAGATAGATACCTGAGATGAACACCCCAATTATGCTTGTAATTTTGCAAAAGCATAGGGCTATTTTTGGGGAAAAACAGAGGTGAGCAGGGTGATAAAGCCAGGATTAGTTGAGGTGTAATGTCATCATAGTTGGTGCAAGTGCATCTTATGATTGACATGATGATAGGTGGTCCTCCGCAGAACAAAAACAAATAAATCTTGATGAGGATATCGCTCAAAAAAAAATCTCGATGAGATGGTACTGTAATACGAGCGTACTAAGACCTCGATTCGGCTTTGGATAAAGTTTTTCTGTTTAATAAGTACCAAGTTGATAAAGCTTCCAATCGTTGGAGTCCTACTCCTACAAGTTGTGATAAAGCCGTATATAGTACTGCTACGTACACCCGACCTAACTATGTTCTGATGCAGCGAATTGTGGCGCTGGCTTGTTTATGAGGGAAAATTCGATCAGAAATTAATCAGACGAGATGATGGTAATGTGTGTTTGCTCGTCTGTAGCGTTGGATCAGTATGGGAAAAAGCCTGTTTTCTCCTCATCACAAATCGATCGAGAGGTGTCGCGGTCGTCTCGAGATATCGGTGATGCCTACAGCCTAACGGTATCCGTACATACCGTCTCCTGAAAATTACTACAGTACTGTAAGAAGAGAAGTACAAACTGTAACACCGGTTCATCAGAAAATGAAAATGACTATTTCACAACCGTATATAGCTGACAGGAAATGGTGACCGTGCTGCACAAGTTCAAGCCTAATTTATGCCTGATTTAATTAGCTTCTTATTGTCGTTAGCGAAAATCCCGTTAGGTACTCTTTTTTTTTTTGAGAACTCCCGTTTGGTACTAGACACAGTCTATCTTATCTGGACAAGAGCATATAATTATTAGCATAAAGTATACTCCTTACCATCTAAACCGATAATCATGCATGTCTGGTGAGCCGTCCAGTGTTGTTAATAGCTTGCAAGCGGAGCGACATGTGGTACATGACAGAGTAACCTGCCTGCTCCAAAGTCCAATAATCAATATTCTCGAGCCTGATAGCAAGTGAGCTAATCCGAGTAATCTTCTCCTTTAAACAACAATGATGATCAATTAAGCCATTGATTAGTTATGTTGTGTGGCTAGCAGCCAGGTGTGAAGAGCCCATACTGCACGAGCTGATGAGCGTGGAGCAGAACCCTGACATCAAACAGTTGGTAGGTACTCAGTACAAAGTCAGGACTGGTAGCTGGCGAATTGAAAAGGAGTGGCAGCCGTAGAGAATGACGACGCATCAGCAGCTGATTGGATTGTGCTCAAGATGAACCTCCAAAACCTCCAAATATTCACATTCCATCCTAGCTTGCTCTGATGCTTGTGAGTTGTGATGACTGATGAGGTCGGGCTCAGCAGCAGCAAGAGGAGAAAGGGATTTCCGCCCTGCTCCTGCAGAAACAAACGAAGACGATCTTCATCCTGCTGATGCGACGATGCATCTGCAGCATGCAGGCTGAGGGCAGAGCAGCCGGGGACGGACACCCACTAATCACTTTCGATCTCTCTGTTTGTTTGCTCTGTTTTGCTCTCTCTCTCTCTCTCTCTGTTTGCTCTGCTTGTGTGTGGCAGCTAGCATTGCTCGTTTTCTTTAACTTATCTTGCTTTTCTCCACGTCCTAGCCCATATCATCAGTCATCAAGATCAAAGTATGCCACCACCAAAAGATCACAAGTGCAGGTTGGCCGCCACCATAAATAGAGGAGAGCCTGCGTCCATTTGAGCGTTGAGACCCTTATTTCTTCAGAAAATTCGGAGAAAGTAAACTATAGTAGTATAAACTAGTATACGTTTGGTACGCCGCATGCATATTGGGCCGGGACACCGGACAACGGAGGCCGGCCTTCCTGATTTGTGGCCTTTGTGACAATGCAGCCTTTTGTCAGAAAGAAAAAGAAGGATCTTTTTGTTTTTTATTTATATTTTAAAAGATTTACAAAAATAATTTTTCATTTCAAAGTTTTACAGAAATATACTTCTTCCGCGCTACCGTAGGACGAGACATATAAATTGTCCTATGGTAAGGCAATCTATGTGATGCGACACTGTGAAAGGTACGTCGTGGCAATTTTACAATCACCCCCCTCCAGACGATAAATCGCTTTCTCCTAGGACAATTTATTCTCGGGAGGCCGCCTACAAAATTGTCACGGCATACCCCTCTCACGAGATGTCACGTCACATAGATTGCCCTACCATAAAACAATTTATATATCCCGCCCTACAGTAGGGTGGGAGGAGTATATTTTTGCAAAATTTTGAAACGTTAATTTATTTTTATAAATCTTTTAACAAATTAATATAAAAATCAAAAAATCAAAAAAGAAGTTGTTTGCGGTCAAGCAGCAGCACCACCACCAGTCCCAAACCACCGGGGCCGTGGTTACCGCGCCTCGGTGATAAGCACGATTACCACGCGGTAACTGTGGTAACCGTGACAAACCATACAAAACCGTTTAAAATTTATTAAAATTTTAAATTATTTTTTAAATTTATTTGAATTTAAGGAGGTTACCACGCGGTTACCGGCGATTTTGGTAACACTGGTCAACACTCAACAGATGAGAACTGCAGTTAAGGCTCTTCATCACACGACTGTGTGGTTAGCCTGCCAACAGGTGAACCGTCGCCATTAACATTGTGCCAACCACCAGCATTTGTACGTACATACGGACCACTTCTGCCAGGTTTTGTATTGTACTTTGTAGCGAGCATTAGGAGTTTGGAACTTAATAGTAGTACATTCAAGACTCTCGGTCATATTGAAGCCGAGCTGTTCGTCTTAAAGAACATATTGAACTAATAAGGTTGCAGGTTTAGGTCGTAACCATAATTTGAATTTAGAAATTTATGTTAGAGCTGATTTCGGAGTTTTTTTTATTTATCTTTTCAGGCTTAGCTTTTTAGACCGCTAAGAATATAAATATAAAATCTTACTCTAAAATTATTTTATCGTTTTGTTGTAGATATATCAGCCAGGCACTCTTGGTTTCACTAAAAAAAACATGCTCTTTCTTTTTTTTTGCAAATCAGTATAAAAACATGCTCGAGTAATATCTCTTGAGGTCTTCATCTTTAAAGGCACGTGAACACGTTTTTTCTATTATGTTGTATATTTTGTGTTCTAAAATACAAGTATTTCTACTAGTATTTAACATATATCGAGGTTAAGGGAAAATATTTTCTTTTAGCCATTCAGTTAATCTAATTTTGAATTCTGAATTGCTTACATTCTCCTCTCCCTGATTGGCTGAAAATGTATGAATTTCTATGTATTAAAATTAGTATCTCATAAATGGTTATATTGCAGCATAAATTTTGAGTGCTATAAATGTTTATATTTGAGACGAAAAGAATAAATCTGTTCTATAGGTAAAAAGCGCATTCCCACTATGTCTCCCATAGCTATCTCATTTGGGTGAGAATGTCTAAGACTGAGATACTCCTGTAAAAGCACAGGCGGCGTCACGCCATGGAATACCAACGTATACTACCAAAATCCATGTAACTTGCAGGCGGTAGATCCGATCATCAATTGGTTCATCACAGCGCCAGCGAAGAGCACATGAAATGGTACATTGGTACAGTACAACAAGCCAAATGCACGCCTCTTCTTGGCTGTTTTTACCTCCACTGAACAGTGAACTGGTGTCTGATGCAGAGTCTTCAGAAAGAAAAAAAAAAGACGATGCAGGACACACCAATCAATGCCGTTCTATCCCTTGTTCTTCGGATCGAGATCGATATGAACATTGGCAAGATCTAGATCGATGAAACAATCAATGGACACTTCTTTTTACTGTTTCCCGGTCTAATTTCTTCACGTAACGCACAGTTCTGACGGCCGGCTGGCCCACGTAGGCAAGAAATAGGACGGGCCGGATGATTTTAATTCTCAGCCAAGTCGGGCCTGTAACGATCTGGCCCATCACGACCCATTCGGCATTTGAATTTTTTGCATTTTTAATTTTATTTATTTAAAGATTTGCAAAAATAATTTTTCGTTTCGAAATATTGCAGAAATAGTCTTCTCTCGCCCTCTGGGAGGGCGAGTTCTAAAAATCGCCCTCCCAGAGGGCGATTTTTCCGACGTGGCAGACGGCCGTTGGGCGCCGTCTGCCGCGTCCTGGCTTTTTTGCATCTAAGTCCCTTGCCGCCCTCTGCAAAGGCGTTTTTTGACTGTAGCACAGGGGGCCGCCTGCAAAAGGGCGGCCGCCCTGGCAATTTTGCAGGCGGCCCCCTTGCCGCCCTTACAGAGGGCGATTTCCCCCCTATAAAACCCTAGAGGGCGATTTCCCCCCTACAGAGGGCGATTTCCCCCCTATAAAACCCCCATTCCAACTCCGCGGCCGTCATTTGCAGCTGTCGAGATTCGACGAAAATAATAGAGAGAGGGGTGAGGAAGAAGAAAGAGAGCGGCGAAGCCCTGTCGGTGTGCACACTCGATCGCAGGTAAATACAATATCCCGCTATATGTTTGTGTTATTTATTTTGTGTAGAATATATAAGAAAAGATTTGTTTTGAATATTCGAATAATTGTTTAGTAAGATATTGATTTATAAATTAGGGCACGATTTAATTTAAAGTGTTTGACTTAGGACGAACCGATTTAGATAAACCTACGTAGAATACATTCTGATCTATGTCTATGTTATTTAAATAGTTGTGTAGTACTATAATATGGATTTAAAAATTAGGGCATGATTTATTTTAGTCAATTTGATCTAGGACAAACCGATTTAGATGAACATATGTAGGATATGTCCTTATGTATGTATACATTTCTTTGCGTAGAATTTTGTTTAATATAGAATTTAAGTTAGGCACAGATTGATCTAGGCAATATATTCGTAGTATGAAGTAAATTAAATTTGAACCTGTTTATCAGGCACAATGGCAAGCAAGGTTATATTTCAGATAGTTCACGGTAAAGGCAATGTTAGATATGGTCAAGATGGTGTTGATCTGTCAGAATTTAGTATGAAATCAAAGGGCATCGATAGGCCAGCCGATAAAACATTTGAGTCAGTCTATAGTTGGTTACTACGTGGATTTAAAGTGGATACAAGAGTGAACACAATGTCTCTATCCGTTGTAGTCAGTCGTGCAACAGAAGGATATTATTGGGAACTAATGCCTATAGATAACACCGAGTCCTGGAGACGTTATGTAGAGATGGCCTTTGAAAGGTCCTGGCCCCTTGTTATTTTTGTGGCATTGCATGAAATCGATAGCAGTGTTACAGTGCAAACAGAGGATGGCGAAGGTCCTAGCAATGCTGTGGAGAATGTTGGACCATCGATGCGAACTGGGGGTAACGAAGCAAGGTTGGAGGAGGCAATAGGCGTGGCGGATGAAGGGGAGACAATCGAAGCAATTGTTGATGAAATGGAGAGGGAAGATTCTGAAAATGAGCTGGCGGAGGGCGATGAATCATCGGACGAGGAGGAAGATGTACTGGCCGTTGATTGGATAAAAGCCGGTTTCTCTCAACTTGTTATCTCAGAGGGGCAGCAAGCCCCTTTGCATACAAGGATAACGAGGTAATCCAAGGTGCCAGGTATGCTCATAAGGAAGACATGAAAGAGGCGGTGAAGCATTGGGCGGTCTCCTTGCATAGAGAGTTTAGGGTGGTGAAGTCTACCAACTGTGTGTATGACGTGAAGTGCACGAAAGATGATTGTCCGTGGCGCGTTCATGCATATAAGGGAAAATGGAATGACTATTGGAAAGTGAGCATTGTTGGTGAGCACACATGTTGGTTGCCAGGGGTTGATAAGTATCACCGCAACATCACCTCAGCTTTTGTTGCCGGTGAGATGTACAGCGATGTGGTTTGTAACACGGACTTTGAACCGGGCTCCATTATTAGGCACATCGAAAACAAATTCAAGTATACTATAAGCTACTACAAGGCTTGGAGGGCGAAACAAAAGATTTTAGAGATGAGGTATGGCACATTTGAAGCATCCTATGATAACTTGCCTCGTCTGTTAGACACCATTGCTCAGAGAAACCCCAATACCTATTATGACATTCAGACCTTTCCGTTGTCTAACGACCCGAGCAAGAGCGTGCTGCTGTTGGCGCAGAATTTCGACCCGTCCAGCAACCAAACGGGTTCCACGTTACCACGGCGGCCTGGGAGATCTGCTTAACTCCAGTGCAGGTCCAAATGGCTTGCCTAGTTGTGAGCAGAGCGTGCCAGTTGATTTGATCTACAATCAACAAGAAAAAACAAGTAAACCAAGTCAGAGAACAATGGCCGATCGGCCAGTAGACCGATGACACATTGTCATAGCCCAGCCGATAGGGCAAAGCTATATCGACTCACTCGTAATAAAAGGATAATTAATGCATGGATCTGATCTTATCGGCCTTTACGGACGTGTATGTGTCAACTAACAGCATCGGCCGATAAGAACAATGAAAGTAACTACACTAGCTAGTACTCTAGTGCAAACTTATACGAGCCAATCGACCAATATAAGCACATCAACCATAGAGAAATCTTAAGATTACTTCACAATTGACATATTTATACTTATCGATCTGCATATATAAGTGGCAAACACATGTAAGAAGCATAAAGCAACCACATGCGTTAGATAAAACCGGCTGAAACCCCGGTACTATCCTTAGTTACAATCAAAAAACAGGCTTCGTGTTAGATCTCAAAACAGGACTAGGGTCGATAGCAACTCGAAGTGTGAATTGAGACTTAACGCGAAGAAAATCAAGTCGTTGATTGCTTTTGGGGATGGTAGATGCATTGAACAATCTAGCCAAACATAAAAATTAAACCATTGTCGGCAATAAACCCTAAAACGAGTAAACTGCTGGCAAAGCTTAATTAAGATGCCTGTCAGAATTATCCAAGACATGGTAATCGACGATCACATCATCGGGGCTTAACGTGTCTAAAGCGACACGTTAACCCCGACGATGCAGATCGTCGGGAACGAGTTCTTACCTCTGCTTGAGGAAGCAAGAACTCGTCGATGAAGACCTCTTACGAGGGTTGGCGATGCGCCGAAAGTAGATTGATTGTGTGATGTTTGTTGAGAATTCGATTCCTTCTATGTACAAACTATCGGGATATTTATACCCGAGGTTACAACAGAACCCTTGTTGGGCACGATCTTATCTACAACTAACAAACAAGTCCTTGCGGCAAACTTAAGCCACAAATTAGATCTAAACTACTTAATTTACAAGATACAATTGCCTAAAACCGAGCTTTATCTCTATTTGGCAACTTCCTTGAAGCTTATTTCGGGCCCAGACCAAACCCACGCTGATACAGTCAACTCACAACCCGTATCGGCCCACGTTATCACCAAATCCGTATCGGCCGATACGCTCTTATAGCAATACCTTTCTAGTCCGATACAGTTATCGAGTCCGATACGAAGCCTGGTCCGACTCCAACTCAACCCTTCTTCTCTGTTTCGGTTTCCCTTTTCTTTCCAAGTCGATTACCAAAATCTGTCGTTAACACATGCCCCCCAATTCCGCTTCATTATATAATGTGGCGGAATTAGCTCCGAGGAACTCATCGACTTCTTTTGCTAAGTCTTGTCTGAAAACCACACAGATCCAAATTCGAAAACTTCCGCCGCCGATTCAACAAGCTCTTCGTGCCCACCAACTCCGGCGACCGCTCGGCGTTCCATCGACACCGACCCCTTTTGCAGCGATCCCTCCTTCAACAACAATGGCTTCCGCCCCATTCTATGCCTCTGAGATCCCTGCGGTAAGTCAACTCATTCAATCCTGCATTATTGCTTTCTCCGCCGATTTATCCAAGCTAGGGTTCTACTCTTTGCCCCCTCCCGGGTCTTATATTTTCATCGTCACTCTCACGATTTAGGTCTTCAAAAACCACATCTTGATCCCTACCGACGATAAATCCCATCGCTTCCTCCTGGGCCCCGTGGGCGACTGCGACCCAACCTGGTTAATCAACGCCGAAACAGACAGAATCCCCTTCAGACAGGCCAAGCCCACTATCTCTGCATGGAAACACACCTTCAAGTCATGGCCATCGAAGCTAAATGGATACAGGACATGGCATAAAAGGATTGCTGCCGTCAAACAAGTCCATTGGGACGAGATTGGAATCGGCCAATGCATAACTCTGTCCCTGGCCGATACCAAAAAGAATGAGCCACTAATGTCAGCTGCCAGTTACTTCTGGTCAAGTACCTTGAACGCCTTCATGTTCAAGCAAGGTCCGATGACCCCAACCCTCATAGATATCAAAGTACTCACAGGACTAGACATCGATTCTGAGATTAATCCCTTCAGCCTCCTGATAAACAGCAGCCACAAACTAAAGACCAAGAAAATTGGAGGCTGGTCTGGATACATCTCTGAGCACATGGAACAAGGATCGGTCTCAGAGCGAGAACATGTAGCTTTCCTGACATTGTGGTTGGAAAGATTCGTCTTCTGCGGATCGACCTGCGGCCCCACAACAAACTGTCAGCACCTGGCTCAAGCCCTGGTCAGCAAAAAACGAATCCCTCTCGGCCGATATCTCTTAGGAGCTATATATCGGCTTCTCCACACTACCACGCAAGATTTGATGCTGAAACAAACCGTGGCACATGGGGGACCATGGTGGTTCATCCAACTGTGGCTAACAATTCATACCAACACCATGGTCGATCGGCCACCCCTATCGGACTCGCGTTTCCCATCGAAGATGCATATCTTATGGAGAAGCAGCCTCCATCTATCCTGGTGCAGATCAATCAGCCGATGACAAGGCTACATGGTTCGTCCGTTTCTTCACCGGCCCTCCGTCAACCAGGATGGATATGTTTGTCTATACATCGGACCGAGACTATGAACTCCCAGATGATCTGCAACTGAGCTTGGTAAACGATGACATGGAGTCTAGAGAGATGTTTATGATCGGCCTCACTCCATGCCTGCTCCCGGTAGGTATTTTTCAGGGAAGGAGCACCAGCCTGTCTTACGAATTTTATAACCCAATGACAGCTGCTAGGCAATGCGGGCTCGGGCAACTTCCCATCAGTTTATACCTTCATAAACTCCTGGAGAGCAGAGGCACAGTCTCATCGGCTCTGGTTATGAGCAAGGCAATGGAAATCAAGCTCCCAAATCTTGGTGACTGTGATCGGCTACACCTGAACACCTTTGTCCACATCAATTTCCAAACCTGTTGGCAAGAATGGGCCGCTCACATCTTTCATCCATCGGCCAGGTTCTATGTAACAGAACTTATTCAAGACATCAGTCCCCAAGTACCAGACGAGCCGATTCCTTCTGTGAGAAACAGCGGACAGAAGATTTTCTATGCTCAAGCCATAGCTCCATCAGGGTCAACCATCCTGGAGTCCATCATCGGCCTCAACGCCCCAAAAATATCATCACTACTTCAGGGACCGACGATCAAGGGAAACCCCAAGAGGAAAGTGCCATCTAAAGGCAAAGCCCAAAAATCCAGCAAAAAAGTCAAAATTGACGACCAAGAAGATCTTGAAGAGCTGGATCCCTCCATGGAAGAATTCCTCGAAGAACAAATAATGGAGGAAGAAGTCGACGCAGCTGCTGCCGATACACATGAAGAAAACACATCAGCTGAAGCTGTCAAAGAGACATCGGCCGAAACTACTGAGATCCCAACAGCCGATGACCAAAGTGATGCCGCCAAACCGAAAAGAACCAAACATGCAATTCGCAAGGTAAACATAATTTCTTCCCTGTGTTCACATAACCCCTTCTTATTGCTGGGCTTTAATTTGATATCCCTTTTCAGGCTACGGCATCGTCTAGACTGAAGGAAAGAACTCAATCGGCCTCTCTGCCAAGGACTAAAAAAGCAACCTTACAACGGCGTGAGCGGGCTAAACTACGATTGAGGATTCCATCTCCTTCTCCAACATCCTCTCCGGTCGCCTCGGTAAGAGTTGATTTATATATTATCATGCTAATTTCATAACCCTACTTACCTATCCCTTGCTTTTCAGCCTAGGGCTCTAGCACCTTCACCACATCGGCCAACCTCATCGCCTATTGCATCAACACAGCAAAGGGAGGCCGATGTAAGCACCACCGATACTCCAACTCAGGTAATGAGACTTAGCCCGATCCCCTTTCGTCAGTTCCCTTTTGATAAGACTGACCTTGACCTATGTTGACACTTGCAGAGCCTAGCCGATATGTTCTCATTTGATATAGGCCAGTTTCTTGATGACGAGGACAGGGAACTGCCCAGCACGGCCAAGGCGCCAATCTCCGACGATCTGAAGAACCGGCTGACTGATATTAGGAATCGGCTAGAAGCCTCGCTGGAATGTTTGGTAGAGGATTGTTCCTCCGTCAGAGCCAGGGTACAAGAAATCCAAGATGAACTGCCCGAAGACCTGATGGAGACCCTCACACCGGCCATCTTCTTAGAACAATACCGATTCAAACTCAACAAAGCCAAAGAAAGGCTCGCAGAGCGACGGGAACGTGAGCAACTGGAATCGGCCCTGACCGCTAGCAAGGCTCAAGTTAACTCCGATAAGACCAAGTTGGACGAGCTAGCGGTGAAGCCGATTGCCTTGAAAAATAAGCTTGAAGAACTCCGTCGCCTCGAGGCAGAGCTAGAATCGAAGCTGGCCGCCACACGCCGAGAAATCCAAGAAGTTGAAGCTGGAATAACTGCATCACCCAGGGCCATAGAAGACCAAACGGCAAAGCTCAAAGCATCGGCCAAGTACCTCGCGACCCTGAGCAAATCACTGAAACTGATCCCAGGGACGATGGCCGATGACGCCCAGGCTATCGAAGACGTTGAGCAGATTCGCCTTAACGCAATTGCCGCCATTGCAAACTTCATAGGGTGATGTAACATATGTTGCCCGTAAACATGAACCTGATCGGCCATGCAGCCGATTTTGTTCTGAAAATTCCAGCTTAATCATTGCATTGCTGTGTATACTTTAATATAAACAATCACATTATAAACAATCTCATAGGCTAGAAAGCCAATCTCATTATAAATCCAATGTGAGAACTCGCTGAAAATTCCATGTCTGTATATATATATGCCCCCCAAATTTTGGAAGATGAGGACTCATATTCTGAAAATTTGAACTAAGGGCGACAATATGTGTCGGCCATCTAAAGACGATGCTTAATCACATCGGCTGTAATCATAAATCGGCTAGAGGGCCGATCACGAGTCAATCCAGATACTGGGATAATATTGTTTCAAGTATTTGCCATTGAGAGCTCGTCCATAAATTTCGCCATCTAACCCCTTGAGCAAATAGGCATTGTGAGGAACACATCGATGAATTCGAAAGGGGCCTTCCCAATTAGGCGACCACTTGCCGAATTTATTATCTCTGGAACCAATCGGCAGTATTAATTTCCATACAAGGTCTCCTTCCTCAAATGACTTGGCAACAACCTTTTTATTATAATGACGGGCTACTCTATCTTTATCACGCTTGATTTTCTCCAATGCCCGTAATCGAACATGCGCCAAATCATCCAATTCATCAATCATAAGAGTATGGTACTCATCGGCTGTCAAGTCATCCTGTAAATTAATCCTTCTTGAGCCGATGGTTGTTTCCCACGGCAGTACAGCTTCATGCCCATAGACCAGCTGATAGGGAGGCACTTGGATTGCACCATGGCAAGCCATCCGATACGCCCAAAGGGCATCGGCCAGCGTTGTATGCCATTGCCTCGGCTGTTCGTCAATTTTCCTCTTGATTAAGTTGATCAAAGACTTATTAGAAGCCTCTGCCTGCCCATTAGCCTGTGCGTAGTAAGGAGAAGAATTGAGTAATCTGATGCCCATGCTGTCAGCAAATCGGACGAACTCATCGGATACGAAGATTGATCCCTGATCAGTAGTTATTGTCTGAGGTAACCCAAACCTATATATGATGTGCTCCTTAACGAACTGGATAGCGTCTTTGGAATCAATCTTCTTAAGGGGAACGGCCTCAACCCACTTTGTGAAGTAATCTGTAGCCACTAATATATACTTGTGTCCCTTACTTGATGGTGGGTTAATCTGGCCGATCATATCTATTCCCCATCCACGAAACGGCCACGGCTTTATAATTGGATGCATAACCGATGCCGGTGCTCTCTGAATTGCTCCAAATTTCTGACAATCCTGACATCCTTTATAATACTTGAAGCAATCCTCTAGCATGGTTGGCCAAAAATATCCAACGCGCTTCATCAGCCATTTCATTTTATAGGCCGATTGATGGGTGCCGCAAATCCCTTCATGTACTTCGCTCATAACAGTTTTGGCCTCCTCAGGACCTAGGCATTTGAGTAGGACACCGTCAATCGTCCGATAATATAGGTTATCGTCCAATAAGACGAAGTGTAAAACTTTATATTTCAGTCTGCGTGACGCCGATTGGGAAGGATTTTTCAAATACTCAATGATATCAAACCTCCAGTCATCGGCGTGCATGAGAGCAATCTGGATCGGAACGTCTTTAGCCATCGGCCTGTATCCTGATGCCCCCTGAGCTAAATCATTGGCTTCAAAATTCTGCTTTCTGGGTATATGCCTCATTGTCACGATCCGGAAACCATGTAATATCGTTTTGCACTCCTCATTGTAGACTTTGAGAACATCGTCTCTGCATTCATATTCCCAGAAAGTTGACTAATTACTAACTGTGAATCACCAATGATTTTCACGACATCGGCCTCAACTTCTTGTAATAACTGCAAGCCTTTAAGCACCGCTTCATATTCTGCTTGATTGTTGGTATAGTAAGGCTTGATAGTGAAAGCGAACTCGAAACTTGCCCCCCGAGGGGATATGATGACTAGGCCGATACCGCAACCATGTCTGCAGACGGATCCATCGAAATACAATGTCCATGGCACAATGTCTGCATACGCAACCGAGTCGTCTCTATGTTGAACGATCAAATCGGCCAGGGCTTGTCCTTTGATTGCTTTGGCCGATTCATATCGAAGATCAAACTCTGTTAAAGCAAAGATCCACTTCCCGACTCGCCCTTTCAGCACAGGGGCCGATAACATGTATTTCATCACATCGGCCTTGCTCACCACGATGCACTCGTTGGAAAGCAGGTAATGCCTCAATTTAGTACATGAGAAATATAAACAAAGGCATAATTTCTCCACCGGCGTGTACCTTGTTTCAGCGTCTAGCATTCTTCTGCTGAGATAAAAGATAACTCTTTCCTTGCCATTAACATCTTGAACCAAGACCGAGCCGATGGATTTCTCATCGGCTGATAAGTACAGCTTGAATGGGGCCCCTTTCTGTGGAGGAATTAGAACCGGAGGAGAAGTTAAATACTCTTTTATATCGTCCAGCGCCTTCTGTTGCTTATCACCCCATATGAACTCTTCATCGTCCTTTATTTTCAACAATGGAGTGAATGGCTCTATACGACCCGACAGATTTGATATAAAACGCCGGACGAAGTTGATCTTGCCAAGCAAAGATTGTAACTTGGTCTTGTTTTCTGGAGGCTTGACTTTCCTGATGGCATCGATGTTCTTCTGCGTGATTTCAATCCCCCTTTCATGGACTAAGAAACCCAAAAATTGTCCGGCCGACACGCCAAAGGCACACTTGTTAGGGTTCAACTTCAAACCATATTTCCTTGCCCGTTCTAGTACCTTGCGTAAATCGGCCAAGTGGATATCATATTCTCTTGACTTTATGACAACATCATCTATATAAACTTCAATCAGAGAGCCGATAAGATCATGGAAAATGTAATTCATAGCCCTCTGATATGTAGCTCCAGCATTCTTCAAACCAAATGTCATGACGACCCATTCATATAGGCCGATTGCCCCTGGGCATCTGAAAGCTGTCTTATGGACGTCCTCTTTAGCCATAAAAATTTGATTGTAACCTGCGTTTCCATCCATAAAACTAATGATCTTATGCCCGGATGCGGCGTCGACTAGCAAATCGGCCAACGGCATAGGGTACTCGTCCTTGGGCGTCGCCTTATTTAGATCTCTGAAATCGATGCATACCCTTAGCTTGCCGTTCTTTTTGAATACGGGAACTATGTTGGAGACCCACTCCGCGTATCGGCAGGGCCTGATAAAGTTGGCGTCGTAAAGTCTTGTGATTTCTGCCTTTATAGCTTCGTGCATATCGGCCTTAAACCTCCGAGGGGCTTGCTTAAAAGGCCGATAGCCTTGTTTGATTGGTAGCCGATGTTCTACAATCGATCGGCTTAATCCTAGCATCTCATGGTATTCCCATGCGAAACAATCTCTGAATTCTTTCAAAAGATCTATCAAATTATTCTTGTATTTCTTTGGCAACTTAGCACTTACATACGTCGGCCTAGGCCTATCTCCTATTCCTATATCAATCTCTTCCAATTCATCGGCCGACGTAAAACCTTGTCCCAACTTGCCGTCTAACTCATCCACCGCGTCATCCGTGTAGGGGTTATCTTGTTCATTGCCAACGGCGGATGATGCATCTTCGCTAAAGTAACTGCTTGTCTTGGTCTTCAATTGTCTCGATGTCGCAGTCAGTTACCTTGAGGAAATCGGCGTCCCAGACTCGCCCGGACAAGCAGTCGATTCCCTCCATCTCCCATACTGCGAGATCGGCATTGGCGACATGTACTGATCGATCGGCCTGCACGATCTCGACTTGGTCTCCTTGCCATTGCATGAGGCATTGGTGCATTGTTGAAGGGACACAGCAATTTGCATGGATCCAATCTCGTCCCAACAACAAGCTGTAGGAATCCTTTCCATCGAAGACGAAGAAGGTAGTAGGAATTGTTTTGCTGCCCACGGTGAGCTCCACGTTTAAGACCCCCTTCGCTTCAGATGCGTTGCCACCGAAGTCCTTTAATACCATATTTGTCTTGATAAGATCTTCAGGTACCTTTCCAAGCTTCCTGAAGGTTGTACATGGCATCAAATTGACAGCCGCGCCGCCATCGACCAGCATCTTCGTCATCGGTCGCCCGTTGATGAATCCTTTGATGTACAATGGCCGTAAATGCCTGTAGCTGGCGTCAGCTGGCTTGTCGAAGATAGCTTGGTCTGGTGACAACTGTAGCCTGGCCGAAACTTGTTCGTCATCGGCCACCGCTTCGTCGGTTGCCTGCACGCTGTATTCTGCCGGCAACATAATCACCATGTTGACAGGTGCCGACGCCATTCTTTTACTTTTTGGAGCCGAGGAGTCCTGGGCTGTATTGGAGGTGCCCTCATCGGCCTTGACCACCGTGGATTTCATCCTCCATTCTTTTCTGGTTTTGGATGGCCGATGAGGTATTTCAGCTTGCTGCTCTTGGATTTGCTCTTTCCTCCTTAACCTCTGAACCCGCCGCTTTTGTGTCTTGGTGAATACGTCGCTTGGGCACCATTAGGGGTTCTGGACTTGCTCCTCATCTTCATCGTGCTGATCTCGGTGCATCGGCCCTAACCTTTCATGCACAGATTTTCGTTGCTTGGCCGGCCGATGCGTTTGCCTGCTTGAGTTACCCTGATAAGAATCTTCTACACCATTACATGCAGGGCACTCCTGGATAGATGGCAACCTCATCCCTTCATTCCAGCAGAAGCGAAAAAACTCGCACTCCCAGTGTGGATCGTAGGAGTTGTCTTGATCGGCTTGGTCTTGAGCTTGTTCCTCCCGCCTCCGCTGATATTTTCTGATCAGGCCCTCAGAGGTCTGATGAGGCCGCTTGCCAGTCCGATGGCCACCGCCATCGGCCCTGTCCGCCCGCACCATGTTGACTGGGAACGGGTGGCCTTCAATCTTCATCGGCCGCTTGGCATCATCGATTTTAATTCTGCCCTGCTCAATGGCCGATTGAATTTGTTGCCGGAAGATCTTGCATTCATTTGTATGGTGTGAATAAGAATTGTGCCACTTGCAATATCTTCTCTTCTTGATGTCTTCGGCCGATGGCAATACATGACCTACTGGCAGTTGGATCTGTTTTTCTTGCAACAGTAGGTCAAATATCTTATCGGCCTTGTTGATGTCGAAATCATATTTATCTTCTTTATCTCCTTTCTTGGCCCATTGGCAAGTTGTTGATTTCCTCATCCGGGCCCACTCGGCTAGGTCGACATCACCGTCTTCATCGTCGTCATCATCGGAGGCGTACTGATAAACAGTGTTAATCTTTTTCGCGAACTTCTTTGCCTCCTGGAATCGCTGCTCGTGGGCTGATACTCGTTGTGCCAGCTGAGCGAGGCTGTCAAATTCTTGAGAGGAGAACCTCTCGCGTATCGGCCCTAGCAATCCCTGAAATGCCAAATCGGCCAACTGGGAATCGGTCAGACTGAGGCTATAACATCTGTTCCGTATGTCTCTAAACCTTTGCATGTATTCAGGGACCGATTCATCCACTCGTTGCCTGATGGCAGTCAGATCTGACAGTTTCATCTCTTGCACGCCATTGTAGAAATATCTATGAAACTGTTTCTCAAGATCTATCCATCCTCTGATGTAATTACAGGGTAAGGAAGAAAACCATGTGAATGCAGACCCTGATAAGGACAGAGGGAAAAACCTCACCCTCAACGCCTCGATAGCCGATGCCTCCCCGCACTGTGCTAGGAATCGGCTGACATGCTCATATGTCGAGACATTATCCTGTCCTGAAAACTTGGAGAAGTCCGGGATCTTGTATTGGCCTGGCAATGGTACTCTGTCAAACTCCTCGGGGTACGGGTGCCGATACACTGTAGAGTTCTCCTTAGGCTTCAAGCCGAATTGATCTCGCATAACTTCGGCTATTATGTCGGCCCAGTATCCTGCGGGACGATGTGGGAGGTCTTACTGAAACGATTGTTGCAAACCCTCCGCCTGATACTGCCTAGGGGAGTATGGCTGGTAATGATGATCCAAGTTCGGTGCGCCATACTGTCCTGCAGCGTGCTGCTGATAGCCTTGCGGCACGTTGTATGCAGCTTGAAGTGGAGGACCGTTGAACGTTGAGCCTCGCGGTTGTGCGGCCGATGGCTGGTTGACGGGAACTTGCTGCATCGGCTCAACCACCGGTTGCTTCCCCTTGGTCCATTGAGCGTATTGTTCCTCTGTAATGTGCTGAGGGCTGCCCCCAGTCTGCCTGGTGAGGACCAATGGCATTGTCGCTGTCGGCTGCACCGATGGGGGTGGCATCGGCGCTGTTGGCTGAGGCGTGCTCAGGTCATCCCTCAGGGTCCGATATGCAGGGAACTTATTTTCTGGCAAGAAAATCGGCCCCTGAGGCTTGTACTGGTGAATCGACCCGTCTAAGATAGATTTGACCGTGTTAGTCAAGGTGTTCACCAAAATCCCCGATTGGTTGACGAGCGCAGAGTGGACTGCGGAGTCAATCCTATCTTGCAACGTCGGCGCCGCAGTGTCTTCAGTTTTGATGGCGTGATCGTGCGCTGCCGCCGATGTTCCTGCTCCATCTCCGGAACTCGGCATGACCACCTTGGATTTTTGAATCAAGGTGCCTTGCCGAGTCCTAGAATATGTTTGCAGGTACATATTCTGGAACTGCTCGACCAGACTCTCCATCTCAGCTTTCTGTTCTGCGCTGAGCTGGTCGGCAGTCACGGGAATGACGTTCTCCTCGACGATCTCGGCCTGCTTCGACATTTCGAGGTGTTCCTGTCGCTGGTGAGAAACTTGTGTTCTTGTCGTCCCACCGGGCGTGCCAAAAGAGTGTTGGCGCAGAATTTCGACCCGTCCAGCAACCAAAGGGTTCCGCGTTACCACGGCGGCCTGGGAGATCTGCTTAACTCCAGTGCAGGTCCAAATGGCTTGCCTAGTTGTGAGCAGAGCATGCCAGTTGATTTGATCTACAATCAACAAGAAAAAACAAGTAAACCAAGTCAGAGAACAATGGCCGATCGGCCAGTAGACCGATGACACATTGTCATAGCCCAGCCGATAGGGCAAAGCTATATCGACTCACTCGTAATAAAAGGATAATTAATGCATGGATCTGATCTTATCGGCCTTTACGGACGTGTATGTGTCAACTAACAGCATCGGCCGATAAGAACAATGAAAGTAACTACACTAGCTAGTACTCTAGTGCAAACTTATACGAGCCAATCGACCAATATAAGCACATCAACCATAGAGAAATCTTAAGATTACTTCACAATTGACATATTTATACTTATCGATCTGCATATATAAGTGGCAAACACATGTAAGAAGCATAAAGCAACCACATGCGTTAGATAAAACCGGCTGAAACCCCGGTACTATCCTTAGTTACAATCAAAAAACAGGCTTCGTGTTAGATCTCAAAACAGGACTAGGGTCGATAGCAACTCGAAGTGTGAATTGAGACTTAACGCGAAGAAAATCAAGTCGTTGATTGCTTTTGGGGATGGTAGATGCATTGAACAATCTAGCCAAACATAAAAATTAAACCATTGTCGGCAATAAACCCTAAAACGAGTAAACTGCTGGCAAAGCTTAATTAAGATGCCTGTCAGAATTATCCAAGACATGGTAATCGACGATCACATCATCGGGGCTTAACGTGTCTAAAGCGACACGTTAACCCCGACGATGCAGATCGTCGGGAACGAGTTCTTACCTCTGCTTGAGGAAGCAAGAACTCGTCGATGAAGACCTCTTACGAGGGTTGGCGATGCGCCGAAAGTAGATTGATTGTGTGATGTTTGTTGAGAATTCGATTCCTTCTATGTACAAACTATCGGGATATTTATACCCGAGGTTACAACAGAACCCTTGTTGGGCACGATCTTATCTACAACTAACAAACAAGTCCTTGCGGCAAACTTAAGCCACAAATTAGATCTAAACTACTTAATTTACAAGATACAATTGCCTAAAACCGAGCTTTATCTCTATTTGGCAACTTCCTTGAAGCTTATTTCGGGCCCAGACCAAACCCACGCTGATACAGTCAACTCACAACCCGTATCGGCCCACGTTATCACCAAATCCGTATCGGCCGATACGCTCTTATAGCAATACCTTTCTAGTCCGATACAGTTATCGAGTCCGATACGAAGCCTGGTCCGACTCCAACTCAACCCTTCTTCTCTGTTTCGGTTTCCCTTTTCTTTCCAAGTCGATTACCAAAATCTGTCGTTAACAGCTGCAAAGAGCCTTTTTCTCGCTGGGTGCTTGCATCAACGCATTTGTGCACTGTCGCCCTGTGTTGTGCATAGATGGAACCTTCTTGACAGGCAAATACAGAGGTCAGATACTGACGGCGATTGGAGCCGATGGGAACAACCAGGTGTTACCTATGGCGTTTGCATTTGTCGAGAGTGAGAACACCGAAAGCTGGTATTGGTTCTTGGAGAGAGTTCGCTGCCAAGTCGTGCGTATGAGGCCCAATGTTTGCCTCATTCATGATCGTCATGCGGGCATGTTGAAGGCAATTGACTACCTGCAGAATGGTTGGCCGGAGAGGGGACTTCCAGCTAGGTGGCATGATGTTCGGAGTAGGTGGTGCATGCGTCATATGGGAGCCAATTTCTACAAGCAATTCAAGAACAAGCACCTGATGGATCTATTTAAGAGGCTATGTGGTCAAAATCAGGAGAAAAAATTCAATGAGTTGTGGAGGAGGTTGGATGAGCTGACAACAAAGCAAACCGACGAGCAATCTCGTCGGCCACAGGATGACGATCCTCCAGTACCTCTTGGTCCACTACATGATGACCCGCCAACAATGAGAAGAAGGTCGGCATCATCAATACATAATTTCTCGCAGTGGATAGAGAATGAACCGAAAGAAAAGTGGTCTCTGTTGTATGACACTGACGGGTCTCGGTATGGTATAATGACAACCAACCTGGCCGAGGTGTACAACTGGGTGATGCGAGGAGTGCGAGGACTCCCACTGGTCGGTATTGTGGAATTTATCCTTCATGGCACTCAGGCATACTTCAGGGACAGATACAAGAAAATTGCCCCTTCGATGCAAGATAACAACATTGTATTTGGGAGTGTGGTGACAAAGTATATGCAAGATAAAATAGCAAAGGCTATGAAGCACAGAGTTATTCCCCAAGGTACCCAAGTTCATAGGTACGAGATAATGTGTGTGGACAGGCGAAGGCGCGGCATCAACCGCGTTCAAGCTGTGCAGGAATGTGTGCTTCATGCGGAGGGCGGTTGCAGTTGTAGCTGCATGAAGCCCAAGCTTAGACATCTGCCTTGCTCACACGTACTTGCAGCAGCTGGGGATTGGGCATACTTCCCGATATCTATGTGTCACCCTACTACAGGAAAGAAGCAATATTTCATACATGGAAGGAGGAGATATATGGGTTCGGGATATCTGGATCTTATACAACTCTGAGGCCACAGGTGTTCTACATTCCAGATCCGTCGAAGTTAAGGCTGAAAAAGGGCCGGCGTCAGTCGAGACGCATCAGAAACGACATGGACGAGTCGGAGGCGAGGGGAGGACTCTACGGTGCAGCAAATGCGATGAGCGCGGGCATACTTACAAGAAATGCCCGAAGAATTCGCAATCTCCAACCGTCCCAGGTTCTGATCTATCTGCACAGGCAACCGATGGCCGCCGTCCATCGGGAGAAGGAACAACAACGAGGCGACCACGTCCTAGGCGTTCTCGTGCGGCGACTACGTCATCCGCTGGCGATGCAATGACCTGATTATTCCTGTCAGCCTTTTAGTCTAGCCGTGATCCAATTGATGTAGTATTTATAATGTTGTTGTCATTTGTCATGTGTGTAATATTTATCCTTGTGAGACATGAACTATTGTAATGTTGTTGTCATTTGTCATGTGTGTAATATTTATCCTTGTGAGACATGAACTATTGTAATGCTGTTGTCATTTGTCATGTGTGTAATATTCATCCTTGTGAGAAATGAACTATTGTAATGCTGTTGTCATTTGTCATGTGTGTACTATTTATAATTTGTGTACTGTTTTTTTCTTTACCAATTGCTTATTTGTAATCACTCTTATGTATGCAGGTATGGCGGACGAGACACCAGCTCTCTTCAGTAGGGCACTGGACAGGAGCCACCGTTCGTACTTGTCGGCGGTGCAGGGTGCGCAGCTCACCACCTTTCGTCCACGCCCGTCGTGCGAGTTGCTGCGGGCCGATCCGCGACACGTTCCGTGGTATGATAGAGCTTAATTACTTGATGGCATTTTTTGCTTATTTCGAAATATGTGCTACTAATGTTGAACTCCACGGTACGCAGGTTGCGTGAGGCAGGCCTGATAGCGATATGCAGGCTTGTTGAGGCGCGGGCGGACGAGCACGACCCGGCCAAGCGCTGGGATGCGGACCGGTCGCTGCTGGCTGCTTTGGTAGATCGGTGGCGGCCGGAGACGCACACGTTCCATCTCCCCTGTGGGGAGATGGCACCTACGCTTCAGGACGTCGCGTACCTGCTTGGGCTTCCACTGGCCGGGGAGGCTGTTGGCCCAGTGGACGGTGCTGGTGGCTGGAGGGAGGATATCATGGAGCGATTCGCTCCCGTGATGAGGCTACCTAGGCTCCCTGGAGTTGCTCCCCCAAACATGTACACCACCGCCGGGCCTACGAAGGCTTGGCTGCTGCAGTTCACAGTAAGTTAACTTGTACACTTTTTAGCATTTTTAATTTTTATTTTTTAAAGATTTGCAAACATAATTTTAGGTTTACGAAATTTGCAAAACTAATAAAGCTTATTCGACACTTTTAAAAGATAAAAATTAAAAAAGCTTAAAATTACACTTTGTTACTTTCCTAGAAATCTTACGAGTTTTAACAACGTTTGCTTTTTGTTGTAGACCGACCAGCTCCACCCCGACGCCGACGAGTACTCGCTCAGACGGTCCTTAGAGGCGTACCTACTGTGGATGTTCGGCTGGGTGATGTTCACCAGCACCACCGGGCACGCAGTAGACAGGGGCCTGGTCCACTACGCCCGGGCGATCGCGGATGCGGAGCTAGGGGCCGTGCCGCAGTGGAGCTGGGGTTCTGCAGTCCTCGCAGCCACGTACCGTGCGCTGTGCGAGGCCTGCTGCAAGACGGATCCTAGAGCGATTTTCGCGGGCTGCCCTCTCCTTCTTCAGCTCTGGGCAGCTAAGCGGTTCGCGATCGGCCGACCGATCGTCGACACCGCTGCGTACGCTTCAGGACCGGTACCGGACCACCCAGCCGACAGGCCGACGATGGGCACGTACTGGTGCCGCCGCAACGTAAGTACAAATTGTTTTCATTTCAAATTTCAGATTGTGTACAACTGATGTTCTGACGAGTTGGTTCTCCTTGTGTTGCAGCGCCGTTACGCCCACGTGCAGGTCAGACGGAGCTACCCGGAGTTTGTCTTCGAGTTCGACCGTCTGCAGCCTTCGGACGTCGTCTGGGAGCCC
This sequence comes from Oryza officinalis, assembly GCA_008326285.1. Classification (NCBI taxonomy): domain Eukaryota; kingdom Viridiplantae; phylum Streptophyta; class Magnoliopsida; order Poales; family Poaceae; genus Oryza; species Oryza officinalis. The sequence continues at coordinate 42,877,405 of BDMV01000002.1, read as the reverse complement.
TACACGCACCACGTGGTCGCGGAGAGAGCACCTCTAGGTCTGTCTGCCTTGTGCACGCGTGACGCGGCGTACTGGTTGACGGTGGTGCCGTTGGTTTTCGACATCTTCGTCGAGCCTCACTGCCCTTACCGTGTTATGAGGCAGTTCGGACTGAGGCAGGGCTTCCCAGTGAACGTACCGATACCCGTCGCGCCCCAGGACCACCAGTGAGTATTTCTCTTTCACCTTTAATATTGTTACGTCGACTACGCGCGGAACGTTCGATGACCGTTATGTTGTTTGCAGGTTGACTCGACGGGGACAGCACGCAGGGACACTGTGGGCACCTTGGATCTTGCCTTACGTTGAGGACTAGTTGGTAGCCACCGAGGAGGTGATTGCCGAGGTCCACCCACACTCGGAGAACTACACTGCCTACCTTCGGTGGTACTTGCCACGCACACATGCCCGCGTCAGCTTCACCGCGGCGGCTCCACAGCTACACCAGGCAGGCGTCAAGGACACCTACCCCGTGCACCGTGACCAGGAGTACTTCCTGGGGGTACGTCCATGTTTCTCGGACTTCTTGTTTTCGTACTACGCGGTTGGTACATAAGAGACTGACAAACCTAATTAATAATGATTCCCGCAGGTCGACGCTGCACGCGCCATGAACGCCGACATCAACGCGGTGATGGTGAGGTTGGACGCTGGACTGCACCTGAACGACGTTGAGCAGAGGGTGACGTTCGAGCGGATGCAGACGAAGATGCGTTCGATCTTGCGCGTCCTCTCTTGTCGTTCAGCCGTGGACGCGGTACCTCCACCGGCAGCTGCTGTTCCACGTCCACGCGGCCTGACACCAGGATCAACATCGCACGGTGCTGGTGCGTCCACAGGTTAGTTCCGTACCTTCTTACTATGCGAAACCTTCGCCATTTTATTACAAACTGAATGTCTACTAGGTCCGACGCTGCCGACAGGACACTCTGCTGGAGCGAGTGGATCGTCGATCCCTCGGCCGTTCGCGACTCCACCCAGCACGTCGGCCTTTGGTCGAGCGAGCGGTTCGTCCGTCCCTCCTCCCTTCAGTCAGCCGCCAGGTGAGCAAGCGTCTTCCGATGAGTGCTACGAACGTACTATTTGGGCGGAATGTTGCTTAACTTTTGACATCTGCAGGAGGATACTACCCGGCGGGGATTTTCCGTTCGGGCGAGTCTTCGTCGCAGGCGGGCGGGTCCGGTGCGGGCGGGTCTGGTGAGGGCGACGACTTCGATGACCTGGAGGACCCAGAGCAGGACGTTCTCGGCGCCTCTCAGCTTGGTGGAGCACCACCACCACAGAGCCAGGAGCAGCCGCAGCACACGCCCGCACCAGATGTCCGCGCTGGTCGTGCCGTGCCCGCTGAGAGGCTGACGTACTCTCAGGGCCACATTAGGAGGGGTAGGGGTAAGAGGCCTCGCCAGTAGGCTACTAGGGCTACATGTTTGTAATATTTACAGTTCATAACTTTGTGTTACCTCTTTGTATATAACTCTATTCGATCGCCGCGCTCATATGTCACGAAAACATCTTATGTCATTCGCTACATCTACTCAACGAAACGACGAAAAACTTTCGGCGCGTAACAGAGGGCTACGATTGGTCGCTATCAAAGTAAGTGAATGCGAAACACAAACGGAGTACAACGGCGAGAAGGGAAGAGAAAATGGAAGACACGCGAAATAACATTTCAAGTTCGTTAGTTCGCTACACGTTGCGAGGTTACGCAACATTATTCATCGATACACCATACAACTACCAACTCGTGCATACTACTGAGTGCAACGAGGCCACTTTCCCTTCCTCTGCACATCGGGATTCTCCTCCATTGCTGCCTTCGCTCGCCGCGCACGCTTAAGCTTCCGCTCCTGCTCCTCCCTGTACGCAGCAACACGCCTCCTTTCCGCCTCAGCTTTGTGCTCTTTTTCTGCGGCCTCCTCCTTGCGTCTCTGCTCTATCTTCTCATCCAACTTTCCCAACTCATATCTCTCTTTTTCCACGCGTACACTTTTCAAATTGCTAAACGGTATATTTTTTAAAAAAGTTTCTATACGAAAGTTGCTTTAAAAAATCATATTAATCCATTTTTTAAAAAAAATTAGTAAATACTTAATTAATCATATGCTAATTAGTCGTTCCGTTTTTCGTGCGGAGAGAATTTCTTCCTAACACCAACAAAAGAACACATCCTAACAAGCTAAGTTAGAGAGAATCCTGAGTTTATTTCAGTTCAACAATTTATCATCGGCTTTGTCTTTCTATAATATATCATCGACTTTGTTATTTTTTTTTACAATATACCATTGAGGTAAATATTTTTTTAAAAATACCTAAAATACCCTTCAAGACAAAGAGATAGAGGGTTGACAATTGATTTACCTACTAGAAATATCCAAAAAATATAAAAAATTTTACATAGCCTTCTTACATAATATAAATTGCATGTATATTTTAAGATTTTCAATTTGCATGTATTAATATTTTTGAAAATATAATTTATGTTTATATGCTAATAGAATACTCTTGCAGTGATATTCTTTTATGCAAATCATCTTTCATATGCAAATGATCTTGCAATGGCTATATTTTTGCATCTGATTCACCTTTCATATGCCACATAAAAATAGTTTTTCCAAAAAAAATATTGAATAAAATCTTAAAATATACACACAAACTTCTATACTGTGTAAGAATGCCACATAAAAACTTTCATATTTTTTCAAAACTTATAATGAGTCAATTAATTGGCAACCTTTGTATGGCTTGAAAGACATTTTAGGTATTTTTTGAAAAGTATTCACCTCAATGATATATCATAAAATAATTTGACAAAGTCAATGATTTATTATAAAAGAAAACAAAATCGATGATAAATTATTAAACTAGAGGTAAATCCAAAGACATAGAATGGATTATCTCGATAAAGTAATAATGCAAAGAGCAAATTGGCTAGTGGCAACACACCGACCGGAGGCCGCACCGCGCGGCGGCGCAGCCACCATTTTCTCCGGCGTATGGCTAAGCGCCGTGGCTCGCAGCTAACTCACCGTCACGTCACGTCGTCGCGACAATCTCCCCGACGCTGTGCCAGCTACAGATCTGTATTGATCACTGCAGTATATATTATTGTACTGCTACCCAAAACATGTCAGGAGCAATGGATCGGCGAAAGAGTACAAGTTGACTGTTTAACTCATGTGTCACCAGATCGGGAAGCCTTTTCTCACTTTTAGGCCTTGTTTAGATTTCAAAAATTTTTTTCAAACTTTCAACTTTTCCGTCACATCAAACGTTTGGACACATGTATGGAGCATCAAATGTGGACGAAAAAAAAACCAATTGCACAGTCCGACTGTAAATTGCAAGATGAATCTTTTGAGCCTAATTACGTCATGATTAGCCATAAGTGCTACAGTAATCCACATGTGCTAATGATGGCTTAATTAGGCTCAAAAGATTCGTCTCGCAGTTTACAATCGGAATCTGTAATTTGTTTTGTTATTAGTTGACGTTTAATACTTCAAATGTGTGTCCGTATATCTGATGTGATGTTTTTGCCAAATTTTTTTTTTCATCTAAACACAGCCTTAGGACCGCGTGAAGACGGTGATACAGTGATACTGGTACTACGAAGGATCACTTAAAAGTGAGATTCTGGAAGAATTTCTCGTGTACAGTTCAATAAAGTCACGGTGACAATGGGCTAGCTCAGCAGACAGGCAAGGTACTGGAAAATGTGCTCGTAAACTGTAGCTCTCACAGGTTCTCGTAGCCACCCCCCGCGGTGAAAAACTCTACTTTTCTCGTTTCTCCGACGCGCAGAGCCAGACTAGCAGTTGCAGTAGCAAGGCACGGATGCTTGCTTCATCTTGGGTGGTTTTGATTGCGGCTACAGTACTACTTCAGAAGTGTTCAGTAAATGCACTCGCGATTCTTTGGATGGAAGAACAGTACCGATCGCTCCCATTTCATTGAGGAATTCATTCCACTCAACGGCATAGGCAACAACAAGGTCTCAACTTCAAGAGCCTGCAGCAATAGAAAAGCCGTGATCTGTTCGTCCTACTTTGCACAACGGAAATCGCCGGATACATTAATACATAAAGCTTTGTATGATCCAGAAAATGCTTAGATTATACAGTACTAGATTACTAGTATAGTTGAAGGTCTTCTTGCTTAGATTCTACACGCAAGAAGATCATACTACTATACAAAATACAAGTATTCAAGCATCAAACTCTGCCCTGAGCCCATCGTGGTGACCGGGAGAACTGCTAATCCCTCAGGCCATGGGCCCGTGGTCGGCTCGTCACACAGGAATCCGTCCACGGGCTACAGGCTATACAGCTATTCCGATCGATTCGTCAGCACGCGCGTCGCCGTAAGTGACTTGGCGTGGACGGGCTTGCTGGACGCCGGCGGCGTACGATGCGCTAGATCATCCCAGGCTCCCAGCAGGCAGATGCCGAGGAGGGCAGGTCATGGCCTCGGAGTGACCTCGGAGCCCCGGCCGGAGGATCTCCGCCAGGGATGCCGTCCGGTCCGGGTACTCTTGCCGGCGACCACGACGCCATCCTGCGCTCTTTCGGCGTCTGGGGTACTGTAGTATAAAATGTTAACACAAATATAGGTTTTCATCTAAAAATCTGTCGCAAGTTTTTTTAGTTTTTTAAAAAAACTTTCAAATATAGCTACATTGTAATTATAGTGTAACAACATTGTAACTAATATATAACTACATTACAACTAGAATGTAACTACATTATAAATGAGATATGATTGTATTGTAACTAGCTATAACTACACTTTAGTTATATAATTTAGAAATTTTATATACGTCTGACTACTGCACGTACCTATTGCTAGCAGCGATAGATGGTATCCTTGAGTTTCAGCGTTCGAATTTCACACTCACATGTATGTAACAATTTTTCTATTATTTTTCTGTAGAATGCCTGCACTAATCTTGAACAGATCTAAGGGTTTAAAAATCAAAAGTTTTCCTCCAAGAAATCTGTCGCAAGAAACATAGCAAAACCGTTTTATATAACCAAAAATTATAAAATGTTACGACTGTTATCGATGGTAACCATCCAGACAAGGCCGTTCTGCAAAAAAACAAGATCAGTACACAGGCTTTTTTGTAAAATGTTACGATCACTACCAATAAAGACTATGGATGAAAACGGTAGGAGAACAGCCTCCGCCATTTCCACAAACAGGAAATAAATATTGGCAACTGGATTACAAAATCACACATTTAACTTATAAGATGACTACATAATATTACATGATATGACCAAATAAATTCAAAATTACTCTATGTAAATTATAAATTGTCTTGTCTCTAGCTATATACTAAAATTAGAGTTTTGATTAAGGAGTTGAGGAGCCTCCAAAATATGGGTCAAATAGAGATATGAGCCATAAATATTGAGGTACTTAGAAATACATTAATTACCACAATGTAATTTATAAAAACAATGGGTCACAAATATTGAGATACTTAGAAATACATTAATTACCGCAATGTAATTTATAAAAACAACAATTTCCATGAAAATATGATAAAATAATAAAACGGTTGATAGAATAGCAAAACCATTTTCATATTTTTTTATCATTTCTATTTTTTTCGCCAGTTACCGTTACAATATGGTTCGGTCGGTTTAAATCAAAATAAACATCGGCCGGCCGGGTATTTCCATGATGTTTTCATCCCTAATAGTGATCTAAACTAAGAGTGATTACAAAATTTAGGATGCTTATATTGATAGTGGTCCCACCAGAGTTCTTTTTGTAAAATCTTGTTCATCTCGTCTAACTGATGAACGATGCGGTTGCCCATCGGCAAAAGGATCCTGCACATGATCCCCCGTCGCCTCCCACCGCGTTCACAAGCACTACAAACACTTGTTGGCGAGAGGTGCCGGCCGCTCCCATCTTTTTATCCATAGCTCATAAGCCGCTGTCAAAATTTAGATTATAACACTTGATTTTGAAGTGTTTTCATTTAATTTTATTTTTCAGCATTAGCTTTTATATAAAAATTTACCCATAAATAAATATTATTATTATTGTTAATAAGCCGTAAAGCTTATTATCAGCGTAGCCGATGGGGGCTGCGAGATGAGTGGGTGGACTGGCGGTGGTGTCGGATTGGTGGTGCACAGCAGCACAGGCTGTAGGATTTGAGATTTGAGTCATGCATCGATTTTAGCGTGAGGAGGGAAAGAGGAACCATCAGTTCTTCTCGCTGCAGTGCATCGATCACCAGGTTAATACCAATCTCACTTCAGCGCCATTGCGGAAATTAATTACTGTGGTCCTCCTTGTAGCTAGAACAAGTGATCTGTAATTGCATACTGTTTGCTGGTGCCTGGTGGTCAGTTCAACTTCAAAATTTTACCCCCACTGATTTATGAATTTCACATGGCATGCTACTTTACTGATGGAATGCTTCTGCAATGTAATGAATGGAAGGTGGGATCAACAGTGTCAATAGACTGGAAGGTGTATCTTTTTGTAAGTTTTAGAAATTAGGTGTTAGTTGAAGACTTGGAGTACTGCCTTTGTTTTACTGACGTCGGAAAACAGGTTACCATGTTTAGTATGGCCAAGGATTTTAATGACTGAACTCTGAAGCAAACATGTACGTGTAGATATATTTGGAGTGAGACCTTTCAGAGCGAGTACAATAAGATGACATAAATAAATTATACAAGTTGTCATATTAGATTTGTGTTTATGTGAAAAAAAGAGAAAAAAAAGCTACAGATTTATAATCAGTTACAACATGTGCTTTAATAAATTATGTGAGAAAGATAGTGGATTAGATATTAATGATGCAGTATATATCTATAATTAACTATTGTATGAGTGGGCTATTAGGTTGGTTATATGTGATATTTTAATTTTTGAAGTTAGTAGTTGACTGTATTATTAAACTTGCTCTTCTTCAGACTGTCAGCCAGTATATCTATTTCCAACTTCCAGATGTCACACACTCACTAACTCACAGGTAACAGTGTATTAGTATATGATGCAAAACAGTGTAAGTAGATACACCAGATAAGTAGATGATGCAAATTGCAAAACAACCAGATCAACCAGTGAATGAGTAGTAATCACTTCTTTAGCACACAAATCTCGGACTACATAATGCAAATCTACAGTGAATGCACACCATACTTGAGTAAATTAATACTGTTCACCGAACAATCCCAAATCTCTCCCCAAACACCAAACAAGACAGCAGATCGAGGACCAGTGCCCCATTAACAGCTCTCATATGTATTCTGAAACCCGCTGCGGGCAACGGCCGGCCGTGCAATCCACCAGACCACCACCGAAACTGCTCCTGTGGTCACACGCTTCCTGCAGCAGGGGCAGGCGCGCGCATGAACATGATCCAAGGCGGCAAGCCGGCCTAGCTACCTCCCGGCCGGGGCACGTAAATGCGGCTCCAAATCAGCTAACCACCTCGCATCATTCACCGCATTTGCCAGTATCTCACCTGGCAATTTTTTTTTACCTTTGCTGCAAAGCAAGTTGTTCGCGCGTCGATCGAGCCAGAGCCAGGCCTCTATAAAAAGCGGGATCGATCTACCCAGCTACTACTCGAGCCACTGGCACCAGTGGAGTGTGCATCTTGATCACAGCAAGGACAGGTAGAGGCAGCAGTGCTTCTCACGTCCGCGAGCGAGGATGGACGCTGCTCTCGTCGTTCCTCTCCTCGTCGGCCTATTGGCTGTGGCGGCTGCACCGTCGCCGGCGTCCGCGGCGCGGGCCTTCTTCGTATTCGGCGACTCCCTCGTCGACAACGGCAACAACAACTACCTGATCACCACGGCGCGCGCCGACGCGCCGCCTTACGGCATCGACTACCCGACGCACCAGGCCACGGGCCGGTTCTCCAACGGGCTCAACATCCCCGACATTATCAGTGCGTAGTTTAACCCCTGCGTGCATATTTCAGAAACAGTGTGTCGACTGTCGACACGTTTGCCGAAGAGCTGACCATGGCATTTTCTTCAGGCGAGCATCTGGGGGCCGAGCCTGCATTGCCGTACCTTAGCCCTGAGCTCCGAGGGGACAAGCTGCTCATCGGCGCGAACTTCGCGTCGGCCGGCGTCGGGATCCTGAACGACACAGGCGTGCAATTCGTACGATAAAAATTGCTCAACTCATTTCACTTCGCCGTCATTATGTTCACCGTGTTTCTTCTCCAGATTTTGATGTGCCACGTTGTGGTGTTTGTGCATGAACACAGGTGAACATAATCAGGATAGGCGATCAGCTGCAGTACTTCCGGGAGTACCAGCGCAAGCTAAGGGCTCTGGTCGGCGAGGAGCAGGCGAAGCGGATCGTGAACGGTGCTCTGGTGCTCATCACGCTGGGAGGCAACGACTTCGTGAACAACTACTACCTCGTGCCCATGTCCGTGCGGTCGCGCCAGTACGCGATCCAGGACTACGTCCCGTTCATCATCTCCGAGTACAGGAAAATCCTCTCGGTAATTAAAATGCACCAGATCACCTTGTAGTAGTAGTTCACGAGCTAGCAGCTACGTACTAGCTAGTACTACCAGCTGCTGCCTACCACCGCGCAACTGTCAACTCAATTGGTGGCTGTCACGCTCACGCACGCACTGACACCGGGTGGCGCGTGTGCGTGCAGAGGCTGTACGATCTGGGGGCGCGGCGCGTGATCGTGACTGGGACGGGGCCGCTGGGGTGCGTGCCGGCGGAGCTGGCGCTGCACAGCCGCGGCGGCGAGTGCGCGGCGGAGCTGACGCGCGCCGTGGACCTGTACAACCCGCAGCTTGTGAACATGGTGCGCGGCCTCAACCGCGCCATCGGCGCCGACGTCTTCGTCACCGCCAACACCAACCGCATGAACTTCGACTACATTGCCAACCCCCAGAACTATGGTACGTGCTCGCGACACGGCGGCCGTTCGATCGAAGGTCGAAGCTGGACGTGACTGATCTGATCCCGTTGATTGCTTTTGGCAGGTTTCTCGAACGTGCAGGTGGCGTGCTGCGGGCAGGGCCCGTACAACGGGATCGGGCTGTGCACGGCGGCATCGAACGTGTGCGACGACAGGGAGGCGTTCGCGTTCTGGGACGCGTTCCACCCCACGGAGAAGGCCAACCGCATCGTCGTCGGCCAGTTCATGCACGGTTCCACCGAGTACATGCACCCCATGAATCTCAGCACCATCCTCGCCGTCGACGACGAGGAACGGCGCCACTAGATAATTAGATATGTACACTGATCATCGATCGTCAGAAGTACGCCAGCGCTACGTCCGCGTACACCATACTACTAGTTATTATGAATGGCACGGAGTATAATACACTCTCAAGTCTCAACATGTGTAACAAGTTCAGTTTATTTTTAGTGTATCTGTTGGCTGATTTCAGAATTGTTGGTGCTTTCGTGTTGTAGAGATGTAGAGCAAAATGGATTACTAGTCTACTACCTGCATCGAGACAGTAGCGCTAGCACGAATAGGCGTGAGCCAGCTTCAAACGCAAACCAGAATTTGAAATCCTTTCCGTTGCAATCATCCACGGCTCATCTCCTCGGCTCCTCCTCCTCCTCCTCACCTCGAGACACAGAGCCGCAGAGGCATTATCCGCGCGCGGCTTCTCCCGCCATTCCTTCTCCCACCTCCGTTCCCTCGTGAGTCGCGAAGCAACCGCTCCTCTCTCCATCTCTGATCTCTCCGTCTCCTCCCGTCCGCCCCCCCCCCCCCTCCTCCCCCTCTCCAAATCCAGTTCCACCAACGAGCAGTAAGCAAGTCTCCCCCTCTCCCCCTCTCGCCTTCCCACGCTGCGCCTCCGCCGCTCGGTTCGTCCGCGAGTTCCTGATCGTGATCGAGCCGGTTCGGCTCCGATCGTCGCCGCCGCGCGCAACGTGTTCGACGAAATTCCTCGCGGCGGAGCTATCACCCTCGATCGCTCGATTTTTCTGCAGGGACCGCACGCGATGGCGGCGATGGGACATCTCGGCGACCCGTACGCGCTGCGCTCCGTCGCCGACCTTCCCCCGCCATTCCGCTCCGTTTTCGGGTTCAGGTGCGCGCGACTTATCATCGCATTTGCGGACATCAAACTCTGTGGGCCGCGGTTATGGTGTTTGCACGGTGCATTTCTGTGTAGTTGTGCGATCGCACTCACACATTCAGTAGATTGGGATTTTGAGTAGCCTTATAGCGCATTAGGCTAACAAAGCACTTCTGTGGAATGTGGATTATGGTATGAAACGTGAAGTGCTCCGCTGCGTGGAGTAGTTGGGATGGGGTTTTACAGTGGCATCCTGCCTTCCGTGCAGGTATTTCAATTCGTTGCAGAGCGAGTGCTTCCCTGCATGCTTCCTCTCGGATGTAAACATGGTTATCTCTGCGCCTACTGGGAGTGGCAAAACCGTGCTGTTCGAGCTCTGCATTCTGAGGCTTCTCTCAAGGTTCCTTTCACCAGAGTGGAGGTTTAATTTGATCAAAGGAACCCTGAAAACAGTATGTGTCAAGTACCTTCTTAGCTTTTCTATACACTTTTGGGATTCACTTTGTGTTTCGAGGGTATGAATGTCTATTTTTTTCCATGTGCTTAATTTGAACTGCCTGGTAGATCTACATAGCTCCAATGAAGGCGTTGGTGCAGGAGAAGTTGCGTGACTGGAACATGAAGCTGAGCTCGTTGGGAATCAATTGCTTGGAGATGACTGGTGACAACGAATTCTATAACATCAAATCCATACATGATGCTGATTTAATTCTCACAACTCCTGAGGTATATGTGACTGCTTGTTTTGCTTTGCACGGTGTAGAAAGAGGACTGGCACAAATGCTAGCCACTTCCTTGTTTTTTAACCAACATCTTTATGTTTGCAGAAGTTCGATTCTGTGAGTCGTCATGGAATAAGAGATGGTGGACTGGGTTTCTTCAGTGACATTGCTCTGGTCCTTATTGATGAAGTTCATCTTCTCAACGATCCTCGTGGAGCTGTCCTAGAAGCAATTGTCAGTAGGATAAAAATGCTTTCTCGACTTGGCACAATGAAGTCTGCTCCTTTGGCAAATGTTCGAATCATAGCAGTTTCTGCCACTATCCCTAATATTGAGGATATAGGTTGGTAACTCCAAGCAGTATGGTCCCAACATGTCTCTATTTTATTTACATTACCAGATTATGTTCTGTTAAAGATTACTTACGTTTTGGCTTTCTGGGATCTCAGCGGAGTGGCTTGCAGTACCCTCTGAAGGAATAAAAAGGTAATGAAAAACAACTTTATCAAGGATACCACCACTGGAACTTCCTTATCTATATATTCCTTTTGCAGATTTGGAGAAGAGATGAGGCCAGTGAAGTTGACAACCAAGGTTTTTGGTATGGTTCTTGTTTCTCATCATATTGCAATATATTTGGCCAAAGCGTAAGAACTAGGACATTTGATTTACTTACGTCAATGTGAGAAGAAACTTTGTCATGAGTACCTCCATCCTACACCTGCAACTTCCTCACAGAATCGGTCATGAAATGATGTTCAAATAGATCATTATTTTTGTTTTACTCCACAGAATAATGAACACTTGAAAATACCTTACAACACTTAACCAGCAATTTATGTGTTTGACCTAATCTATATCTGTTTCACTGTGCTATTTAGGTTATGCTCCAGCAAGAAATGACTTCCTGTTTGAGAGGGTATGCATTTTCTTACTATATAAGAATGTTCCTTCTTTAAAATTAGAAGGGACAATTAGGGCGTGTGCTAAGTCAGATATCTTCTTCATCTCCTTGAGCTGTACTACTGTACTGATAATTTGTTCAGAATCACTGAATCGACTCTGATATATTTATTTTCTTTATTTCTTTCTACTTGTAGAGGCTCCAAAGTTTCATTTTTGGTAAGTTACATCTACCTATCTGTCAATTGCATTTAAGTTAGCAGAATTTCAGGATTCAAAATAAAGGATAATATTGATACAGATATACTGATGCAACATTCAAGAGGAAAGTCTGCACTTGTTTTCTGTTCTACCAGAAAAGGCGCACAAGAAGCAGCACAGTGCCTTTCACAAACTGCGAGTTCTCTAGGCTATTCAAATCCATTTATGAAATCGATGCAGCAGTATGAACATCTAAAGGAGGCTGCGCTAACCTGTAGCGACAAGCAGTTGCAGGCTTGCATCGTACATGGAGGTCATGTTGAATCTTGTTCTCGACCCACGATACCTTCACAACCTGCAATGGTTTCCCATGTTTTGATGTGTTGCCTAACATTACACTGATTGGTGATGCTATCTTATTTCAACTTTTCAGTTGGTTATCACAACGGTGGTCTTTGCCTAAAGGATAGGAGTGTCGTTGAGGGACTTTTCCTGAAGGGTGATATTCAAATTCTTTGCACGACGAATACTTTGGCACATGGCATCAACTTACCTGCTCACACAGTGGTGATAAAGTCAACACAATTTTTGTGAGTCCATTTTAAATTTCCAGTGATTGAGTTAACCTCTATCATTTTAATGATTTTTCTCCGATATTCATTCTATTTTTCAGCAACAAAGAGAAGGGCCTGTATGTAGAATATGAGAGATCCATGGTTCTTCAGGTATACATACTATTATTTCTCATTTGCACTTGTAAATACATCATTGTTGATATGCAATAATATTATTCAGTTTTTCTTCATGAAAATATATGTGATTTTATATCTTTGATGTGTAGCCTTAATGCTACTCCCTACGTTCCATATTGTAAGGTGTTTCAGTTTTGTCCTAAGCCACACTTCTCTAACTTAGACCAAATATATAGAAAAATGCACAACATCTATAAGATCAAATTAGTTCAATTAAATCCACCATAAATTTTGTCTTGGTAATGTATTTATTTGGTATTGTAGATGTTAATATATTTTTCTATAAACTTGGTTAAGTTTATCTGAACCAACAGATATGCTGTAAAGTGCATGAGAACATAATCTATCATGACCTCTATACTTATACGATAACTTTTTGCTTGGACGGGTGTTAGTTGGTTATGACATACTTACTGCCAAAAGTTCATTATTTATTATCGAAAAAAGAGGTACATCGGATGTGCTAAATTTCTTGCTGCATATAAGTTAAATTGTTTATCGTAAAGCAGATATGGTAAGTTGATTCTGACATACTTATTGCCACAACATCACATCATTTGATCCTTTTCTTTGACGAAAACACATCATTTGATCTTATATCTGCAAAACACTTGAAATTGGATGTGCAAATTTCATGCCACGTACAAGTTCAATTGTTTATAGTGTAATGTGTAAGACTGTATTTTTTAAATTAAAACTAACATGCATTTAAAACATTGTAGTTCAGAGCATTTTGTGATTCAGTTATAAAATTATACTATATGGTTTCCTCTTGCTTCTGACAATGCCCCTCCTCTTATTTGGGTAATCTGCAGATGTGTGGGAGGGCTGGGCGCCCACCATTTGATGATACTGGAACAATTATAATCATGACAAGAAGAGAGACAGTAAAGGATCTATATTTTCCACTCTTGTTAACTCTGAGATATTTGGATACCACTATTGGGCAAAATTGGCTCTATAGGTCTTTTGTTCTAACCTGTTGTAAGTTTATCTTGTAGGTGCATCTATATGAGAATCTTCTAAATGGATGTGAAATGGTGGAGTCTCAGTAAGTGTTTTATGTTCAATTGAAAACTAATAATTTCACCTAGTTGACTTTGACATGGACTGCATATCATTTCAAACTTCTCGCTGAGTATAGATGCTATGACCAGGTTACTGCCATGTGCGGTTGAGCATCTAAATGCAGAGATTGTTCAGCTGACGGTGTCTGATATAACTTTGGCTATTGAGTGGCTCAAGTGCTCGTATTTGTACATCAGGATAAAAAAGGCATGGGCAAATTAATATTATTAAATCTTTAAATCCATTTGGCTTAAATGCATAAACTGACTTTGATGGATTAAATTACCAGAATCCTCAGCATTACGGAATTAAGAAAGAGATTCCACGTGAACTTCTTGAAAAGCAAATGAAAGGTATCTTTCTTGGACTTTGTAGAATTCATGGTTATATGGGATTTTGATCGTTATGAACTCAATTTACAGATATATGTGTTGAGAAGATCCATGAGCTGGGGGAGTATGGTCTAATTTGGACAGATGAAGATGGTTTCCTTCTAAAACCATTAGGTAAATTTTGTAAAAAAAAATGATGATACAAATTTATACAGGTCTATTGGTGCAAGCTTACGCTACAAAAATACAAATTGAAGTTCAGTCTTTTGCCAATTCCACGCTTCTGCAAAAAATAGTTTGGCTGTAGTTGGAAAACAGTGCACCTTCACTTTGCGGTACGCCTTGTGTGTTTCCCATCTGCACACCTACCTACATTGTGGAAAGTAGGCTTTGGGTGGTGTGCCCTCTATCATTGCTTAATATTTGTGGCTTTTGTGCAATTCAGTTTTGAGGAGAGCATACAAGCACTACCATCTATAGTATCCACCAACCTGATCCATGGTAAATCTTTCTATTACATTGGGCTAAATACATTACAGCGGTTCCTTGAACTGGGTTCATTGTATAGTGCATGTCGAAGTGTCCAAAGGGTTCTAATTCCGAATCACATTATTGTATCTAAAACACATTTAGGTAATAGGCCAAGATTTGACCGGGCATGGAAAATGAACATTACACACTGGACAAAATGCATTTCTTCAACCTGTTTCAAGTAAGGAGTTTGAGCTTATGATTGGTGTGGTATTGAGGTTTTCCGACCTCAGCAACCTTCACAACTAACATAGATTAGTGCTTCAATATCTGGGCTGTAACATTGACAGCTATTCAGCTAGCTCCAATACATGCTTGAATATCTTGTGGTTGGGGGGGGGGGGGGGGGGGTCTTATAGTTCAAAGTAGATAACATGAAATATTTGTGTACGTTTTCTGATCATGTCATCCTTAACAGCTGACACTAAAATGTACACTGTCTTCTCCAAATTTAATGGGGTTCATTTCTGTAAGGAGTTGTGCTGGCAAACATGGCAGGTCCTTTGAAGGCTGGGTATTCAACTTGAAGCCTACTTTTGTCCCATAACTTAAATAGTTTTATTTCTATTCTTCTAGTGTTTATGGTTCTGTTTGCCCATCAAATGTTCAACTCCCTTGCTACTTAGATGTCTCCTCAGCATTCTAGTTACTCAGTTCATTTGCATATTATCTATATTGTAATTTTTATAGTAAAGATGACTCTTCTGAGATATATATTTTCTATTCAGAACCTGGGAGGCTGATGACAAAATTCTATCTGAAATTTGATACGATGAAGCTTATTGTCAAAGCTTCTGCCTGTTGCACTTTGGAAGATCTGTTGCATGTCATCTGCCACTCTGCAGAGATTACTTGTAGGTAGCTCCAATTTATTCTAATTAATAATTAAATATAATAAATTAATGATTTGATTTTTTTTTCTGTAATATCAAGGGATCCAACTACGCCGAAATGAGAAGAAGCCCCTTAATGACATAAATGCTGACAAAGAGGGAAGGCTACGGTTCCATGTCGTTGGTGCAAATGGAAAAAGGAAGAAGCGTATTCAAACAAGAGAAGAAAAAATATTTATATTGGCAAATGATTGTTTAACTGGGGACCCTCTAGTTCATGATCTATCTCTCAACCAGGTAATTTGCTTGTCCAGTTCAAAATACCATTTGATTGTCACCTATTCTTTTGACTTATTTTAATTTTTGTGATTTGATGCAGGAAATGAATTCAATATGCTCAAATGGATGCAGGGTTGCCAAATGCATGAGGGAATATTTTATATACAAAAAGAATTACAAATCTGCCATAAGTTCTATGCTCCTTGCGAAATGCTTACACCAAAAACTTTGGGAGAGCAGTCCATTTTTGCTGAAGCAATTGCCTGGAATTGGAATTGTCACAGCAAAGGTTATTAATTTTATTATCTTTATTGGGTATGTGATTATGTTTATGTATCTGCAGTCTGCATAATTAATGCTTGAGGTTATCACTGTCCTCCCAGGCACTGAAGACTGCTGGAATTGATTCTTTCGAGAGTTTGGCAACTGCTGATGCTAGGAAGATAGAATCCGTAACAGGACGAAATTATCCATTTGGAGATAACATAAAAAGTTCTTTGCCATCATTAGGCCCCAAAATTGATATAAACATAGAGGATGCTGGAAACAGACAGGGAAAATCAACAATTATTGTAACACTGACTCGCCTATCACAGGCCGTCCGATCCAGTAAACAGAATTACGCTGATATGGTACCTTCTTTAACTTTGTTTTGGATCAATTGACACTCTTGAAACCTAAATTTTTACATAATTATTTGTCAGGTTGTGGGATCAGAGGAAGATAATGTGATCCTCTTTCATGAGAAAATAAAGTCAGTGGTTTTGTTCTCTCAGTTGATATCCTTTACAGTATATTACCTGTCCTTTACTGTCTATTTCCTCTCCTGATATTTGTTTATCTGTTTTTCTTGTGGTGGTTGCTGCACCATTTCCAATTCTTCTGTGAAGGACTCAAGAATTTTCCAGGTAATATTTCTGTTGTTATTTCAGCTAATGCTTCAATCCTTCTATAGAAAGATAAAAGTAAATGATCTTTGATTGTCCAGTTAAAATTTATGAGAAAAATAAACAGATTTGGAATCATGTCTAAAAATCTTTTCTACTGTATCGAGTATATTCTTCTCATCCGATTGTTGTCTTTTTTAAACATCTAAATCTAGCAGATTTATGCAAAAGAACCATTGTTTCATACAACAGATGAGAATATCATGATAGCAGGCATGGATAGAATTGATCATCTAGGTATCATTATAGAATATTTAGCTGCATTCTCAGCTCAGACGACTAAGTTGGAGCTCAGCTGTTCAGAAATACTCTTAACTGGCTAATTTGAAAATTGCAGTCCATACTCTGTCAAACTGTATGTGCCATGCCCCACAAATGCCAGGGCTACTCTGAAGGTTGACGTCATTTTTGAAGAATATGGTAATATACCACTGGGGAACCATTGATCATAAAATGAAAATTTCATCTGTAGTGTGTACGATTTTATGCTGACATAGTTTGTCTTTAATTTTATGTTCAAGTTGGTCTTGATATCCACAAGAAGCATGTGGTCAGCAGGGAAGATTTGCATGTGACTAAAGTGTTCGGGATTAAAAAGGCAGAACCCTTGTACAATCTGCCTGCAGAGAGTTGTTTGGTTAGCTCTAAAACAACTCGAACAAATCAATCTAAGTATCATAATGGACAGAGCCCACTTTCTAAAGAGGTATGTGTTATAGAAGACGATTTTAGGGCCAAAGCTCCAGACAAAGCTGATAATGATCTGGAAATTCTGGGAACAAGAGAGTACAACAACTTAGCTTCACTGTAAGTGCTTAACCTTCTCTACATTGCCAAGGATTCCATAATCAGTGCAGCGAAAATAGAACACCTATCTGGTGGCTATCATTCTATACATAGACTTTTTTTTATTTAATTTTCTGCAAGGATTGCAATAGGTCACCACAGAATTGCAATAGATCACAGCTATTAGTGAAATTTCTAACATGTACTCTTCATCCTTGTACTTATCCCTTTATTTATAACCATTTTCTCCGAAAGTTCTCTACTCTCTGAATATAGAATATAGCGTTCTAAGGTGATATTTTGATGACTACAGGGAGGCCCCAAGCTTTACTCTACTGCCTGAAGAAGATTATGAAGGTAACACAATGCTATATGACACTGCACATATGTTGTGTTCCATTTGTGCTCTTTCATGAAAATTTGTGTTATCATATTCAGATGTTCCAGATGTATTAGCTTCTGAACCAGTAGAGGCAGAATGCAGAAGTGCCACCAACAACACAATTTTTGATCATATACGCAAGAAATCCAGAGATTTCCCCACTCTAATGTTGTCAAAATCCATGGATAGTTCTTATGAACCTTTGATACTGAAGAAAATGAAGACATCGGGCGATCAGTTTGGACTAGATCAGAGCAGTCTGCATGCAGATGAAGTCACGCCTATGGTCTCTGATCGTACGGAGGCTAGAGTCTCTCCAACCAATACAGATGAGAGGTGCCACAACATCCTGACCAGAACTGCAAGAAA
This sequence comes from Oryza officinalis, assembly GCA_008326285.1. Classification (NCBI taxonomy): domain Eukaryota; kingdom Viridiplantae; phylum Streptophyta; class Magnoliopsida; order Poales; family Poaceae; genus Oryza; species Oryza officinalis. Next base: position 42,859,207 of record BDMV01000002.1, on the reverse strand, counting down.
TAGATCCTTTCTGTTTACAGGCAAAATGGACAGTATATCTCAGACGAGCAAGATCCTGAACAGAACTCAAGGCAAAAACTCTACTCAACTTGCTGGTGAAAAAGCATTTGAAAAGAGCAAGGCCCTAAGCAAGACCCCAGATGAGAATTTGCTTCACTTTGTAGGTAAAAGGGAAAGCTCGTCTGAGAAAAGTAAGGCCCTAAGCAAGACTCCAGACGAGAATCCTAGTCAGTTTTTAGGTAAAATGGACAGCTCATCTGAGAAGAGCAAATCCTGCTTCAGCAGTCCTCTCGCAGATTTCCAGCCTATGCAATGTACAAAGCAAGTTGCAGCCTCAGTCCAACCTCTCACGATTCAGGATTATTGCAAGGATATATTGGCGAGTGCAAAGAGCAGTGGGACTGGCGCATCTTTTCTTGACGTCAAGAGTGTCTTCTCATTTCTCTGACCCACAGTGGTGATCTTGTGCAGCACACCTTGAAATGCCCGAATATGCATTGTAACCTGCCAGATGCTTAGCGAAAGATCTACCCAAGGACTCATGGGTTTCAAGTGTCCCATAAATATGTTCGAAACTTCAAATGCCTTTCTATATGTAATGCATAGTACTGTCACAGTTTCACTCCACTTGCCCTCTATACTTTCCTCCAGTATCCAGTATCTCCCACTGAACAAAATGGGCAAGGGAGAAAAAGGAATAGAGCAAATGCCTATGTATGATACATGTATAAGCTGTCATTAGCTGCACAAACTATGAAGTTTTCCGTCGGGTGCCAAGCTAGATGTGTCACCTTTGATGCCATGTTACATTTAGTGTCCTCCCGGCCGTCAGATCTTTGTCCATCTTTACCTGCACGGGAAGAGGATTTGCAGAGCACACACTACAAGGTTCAGTTCTAAAGTCGTTAGTGAAAGAACAAAATTGATGAATTCTTCGAACCTTTTCTCTGGATTCCGCGAGCAAAATTGCTGAGCAGCCCTTGACTCTTTGCAGAGGCGAATGACTGTATCCTGAATTCTCCACGTATTAGACTAGCCTTGCTAAATTGAAGTCATTTGGCAGCATCAAGCGACAATAAAAGAACAAAGTACCTGTAAGGGTTCGTGCTTGCTTCCAACGTAGTTCCGTTGGGATTTGAAGCAGCACGAGAGAAAACTTTGAATGTATTACTGAACACAAAGAACCAGGACATGGGTAAGGATGGGCAGTAGCTGGTACAGATTATAGACATATGAGGTTGATGTGTTGCAGCAGTAGAAACCTGTAAGATCCAGTGGCGAAGTAGTCCCCGCCCTTGCTGGAGCAGCAGCTGAACCTGTCGAAAATGCAGTCGTTGTTGTACAGCTCCGACAGCTGCAAAAGAGTTCTTATGTTGTTGTGTTCTGACTGACGCAACGGACATGGCGATGTAAGACAGTGAAATGCTTACGTGATGGATAAACGTACCTTAGGACGAAGGAACTCATGCACCCTGTAAGTTGCAACAGGGGAGCTCTCCACGCGCAAGTCCCAGAGCTGCAAGCGGCGAAGTTAAATGAAGTTAATCAAGTTATTCAGGAACCCTGAAAGTTTCAGTATCCAACTATCCATATGACACGCTGCCTGTACACTTGGACTTTTCAGAAGCCAAGTCAAGTCGAATTCAGAATACCTTCAGGTTCATGTAGTCACGAGTTAGAAGATACTTCCCATCTCCAGTGAACTTCACATCAGAGATGCAAGAGATGATCTCGGTGAAGAGCGTCCTAGGCTGCACGCTGTTCCCGCGATCGTGGAATCTGTAAAACAGTAACGAACCATTTCGCATTTTCAGAGAAAAAAAAGGGGTAAACACCAGCAAATTAACCACCCTGGAAAATCCACCAGCCTCACATTCTCACGTTGCGGTCGCACAGCGCTGACCGCCGCAGGTCGACCAGCCGAACGAAGCCCCTCGAGCTGCCGTAGGCGAGGAGGCTGCAGGACGACGGGTGGAACTCTGCCGAAGTGATCACCTCTGATAAAAAAATCCAACAGCTAGTTGTTCAACCCTTCTCTTTTGCCATTCATCCACGAGTCTTTTTAATTATGCAGTTATATGCATACTTGGTTTGAGCAACAAATGAAACTAAATCACCTACGAGATCCTCCATGTCAGCGGGCTTCATGTCCACGATGTTGAAGCACTGGTCCGTCACCTCCATGTGCCACAGGTTGATCCTGAGGTCGTCGGCCGACACGAACGTCTCCCTGTCACTGACACATGAAAAGAGCACAAATCTATATTATGACCTCGCCCAATTCTCAGGGTTCAGATAGAATGGCATGACACAGGTTGTAATCTTGTACTGTAATAGCTGGATCAACCTACCAGTTGTTCGAAATGGAGTTGATGTTGTACACATGAGCACGGGCGAACACTCTCCGGCACTTTGCAGAGTATCCTTCCCCAACCTCGCCTGCCTGATCACCATACTGTCCATACATGGTAACACAAAATCCCAGTGAATATTGCATTAGTACATCAAACGAGTTCAGCAGAAAATTGCGTTGTTGCAGAGAGCACAGCACCTTTTCAGAATGTTCAGCAGAATCAGGGGATAAATAGTTCCTAGCCTTCTTGCTTGCCCACTCGTAGTAATATCCATTTCTCACGCCCGTCTCACCCTCCCCGAGCAGCGCGATCTCGGACAGCGACGCCGGAGTCGGAGTGCTCCGTCGCCGCCGCGGCTGGCCGTTCCCTTTCCTCGACCTGTGTTCGGAGACCTGCCTTGAAGCTATAAAATCATTACATTCTAGTAGCTACTACTCCTAAAGAAAAGAAGAACTCGAATTATCAACAAGCTGATCTCAATGCCGTGTTCGATCGATACATACCTTCCAGAGCTTGACGGTGCGGTCGTTGGTAGCGAGCATGCACAGCGACGAGCTGTTCGGCCGCGCGCACCATCTCAGCTTCTTCACCTTCTCGCCGATCTCCAAGCTGTGCAGAACGTCGAACTGTGTACTGCCTAGTGGTCAGTAGAGTGCACTACGATTTGCAAATGTCGTAAGCGTCTCTCGATCGGTGGCTCGCTCACCTCCTGCTCGTGGCTCTGGAACTCCGCCATGTAGGCGTACGCCGGCGGCGCCGCGGCGGCGTAGTCCGTGCGCTCCAGCTCGGCGCGAGGCGGCGGCTGCTCCTGCGGGGCACAAAAATCGCGCGCGGGGTCAACAGCCCAGCTCGTGCTGCAGGGAACCATACTGGAATAGCTAGCTAGCTTCGAGATATATTGCTGTTACGTGGCTCTCGTCGTCGGTTCTTCGGAAGAGGATGACGCGCCCGGCGTGGTCGCCGGTGGCCAGGTGCTCGCCCCGGCCGTCGAACTCGATTGCCGAGATCGTATCACCTGAAACCACTCAAAAAGAACCGGATTATTATTCTCAGACGAGAGGCCAAAGTCCTGATGGCGTTCGACATAGCGTGACAGGTGCACGTACCGTCATCTTGTAGCGTGCCGTTGTCGTGACCTTGGCCGGCGGCGCCAAGCGGCAGTTCGCCTAGCACCTGGGAGAACTTCCAGCTGGGAAGCTGGGACGGCGCCTGAGCTTCCCGCGCGCCGGAAGGGAAAGAAGAGGAGACAGGGGAGGGAGCTATGGATGTCAGGCTCCTCCTCCTCCTGCCGGCGTTGCTCATCGCTGCGACCCGCGAGGAGCTCCGTCGTTGCAACGTATCAAGTCATGTGTGGGCGTCGTCGATGTCCCGCACGCCGGCAAGCTCAGTGCCTAGTCAGTCTATCACCTCATCGTTTTTTGGTTCATTTCTTGGCGATTAATCAGAGGCGGCCTCGGAGCCACACGCCTCGTCGGGGCAAATGGTCCACAGACGCTGGTTGTGGGACCTGGTGGCAGAAAACGCCACAATTTTGCGTCCAGTTCTGTACTTCTGTATGTACAATTCACACTTTGCACCACACAACAATGAATAAAATTAAGTACATAACCCATTCGTGGTATGCCAAGAAGCTGCTGCTCAGAGATTCTCATGAGAGAAGTAACTGCGTTAAAGAATGAAATGAATTATATGGGATTCCGAGTGGAGAGAAATATGAATGCCACCGTTACGGTTAGTTTCAACAATGAATAAGAAACGGCGTGGCAAAAATATACAAGTATGCAACTGCTGCAAAAGAGGTTCAGATACCAAGTGATGCGTAATGTTTGGGCGTTTGTGAGTTGCAGGGCAAAACTACTAACGACAGCCACACAAAATTTTGGAAGAACTCTGACAAAAGTCGAGGCAGCCGCAGTATTATTTCTCATGTTCCTCAAGTCGATGAATTAGCTGCTACTACACATTTACAAGCGTCTATTTCTGTAGGCCTCTAGAGAAAAGACATTAGCCCCATCAAAATGGCTACTAATCTAGCAATGAGAAGACCGGAATTCCCTTTGCATTGAAACTTGCGCATTTCACAAGTAGTTCTTCTCCGACCTCAAAATCCCTGTGTCCATTTTCCTGCAAAGGTTTCCAATGTCAGTGCCAATGAAATCAAAATACATAAATAATGATACTGCATTGTCATGTTTAGCTAAGTTTTTGTTATTGAGGGCAATGGATCCATCCGATCTGATATTGCATTGTCATGTTCAACACTGCAAATATGGAAAGAGTTTCGTACTTAACAGCTACAAAAGACCTTATATGCATGCAATAGTAACATAGCAGTTTTTTTTCATATAAAAGGAAAAAAAACTAAGTTATCAGAAGACAAACAAAAGGGCAAACAATGTGATATAATAGATGTGATATTGATATTGCAAATCCCAAAGCAAATTAACTTGCACATTAGTGCTCGGGTATGAAATTACCGCAAATTTATGCATTCCACGAACTCCATCACTCAACTCAAGTACTAATCCATAGGCTCGTATCTGGTAGACCTTTGCTGTAACTACGTCACCTAGCTTCATAGACCCAGACCTGAAGTTTGAGGGACTTGAATAGTTCTGGATGTTACTTTTATTTTGTTCTGGAATGGCGTCCAGCCCATCACTTGAAGAGTCCTCGGCCTTTTCTTTCTTATTTTTCTTGGCCGTTGATACACCTGAAGTTTTCTTAGCAGTAGCTTTCTTAACTTCCTGCTTTTCGCTGGCTGGTTTAGATGGCCTAGGAGATGTCTTTGCAACCTTTGGACGTTTCTTCATAGGACCATTTGTAACATCTTGCGCATCACATTCAGCGGCACTTCGAATTATAACTGCCGGAGTAGAACATCCAGGTGTCTCCTCAATCATGTTGTCTTCGTCTTTGCTGATGGATGGTTCAGCATTAGCTTCCTTGCTAGGCATGTTCTCTACAGCCGTCCAACCAACAACTTCTTGACTTGGCAAAGGATCAGTATGCTTACTTGCTAAATCCTTCTTTTTATGGGAATGGGGCAGGGTAGCTTTAAGAGAAAGTTTAATGTTACCCCTCACATCCTGTTCAATGCATGTCAATGAGAGCACTTGGCCAACAGATACAACATCCGAAACCTTAGACACCTGCAGGTATAAGGGAAATAAAATGAAATACATATATAATAAATACAACTGATTAAAATCTGGTTAATCAGCATTTTAGCCAGTATGAATGCAATTAATGGATCGCTTATACAGTGTAAAACGCAACTGAAGCATTTTAGCCAGTATGAATGCAATTAATGGATCGCTTATACAGTGTAAAACGCAACTGAACCTCTTGTTGCTTAAGTGTGTTTGGTTAGAAAAATAGCCTCATATCACATGGGTGACTCCACCATGGGATTGCTCCATGTTTCCTATGACCATAATGGGATTGCTCCATATTTCCTATGGCATAATCTCATTGGTCACCATCTACTGTAAGGCAGATGATGGATCAACTCATCCATGGAACCATTCCTCACATCCTCTATGATGACTATAATAATGTGGAGGGGGAAGATGATGAGCATTCATGAATCTCATTCCTCAAACCATAAAATAAATCAAGAATGATAAGTTTGGAGCTAAGATCAAATGACCCGAGAACAATCCATTCCTCAAACCCAACACCTCCTTAACAAACAACATATCAAATCATGTTCAGTTGGAACTGTAATCATGTACTGGCACAAATTTGAAGATTAGCTTAGTAAATAAAATACATGATAATAGACAGTATGTTTCATATTATATTAGAGTTTCAAGAGAAAAATACCCGTTCATGTGACAACTCAGAAATATGAAGTAGACCTTGCTGTCCACCATTGAATTCCACAAAAGCACCATACTCCTTTATTGAGGAAACAACACCTTTGTACGTTCTGCCAATTTCAATTTCACGACCCACAAGAAATTCAACCTGTAATGAGGTAGAAAGGTTAGAATGGTCTGGGGTTCTTCCTCCTAGGCACTTTGTGTTGTACTCACATTTCAAATTTTATAGAACAAAAGATCATGTATAAAGTGCAAGCAAAGATCACAGACCCTTTCATAAGCAGAATGTATTAATTGGTTTAAATAGCATATTGTTGTATTGTTGACACATACCTTCTCAATAGCCTTATCCATAATTGGTTGGGTTTTTGCTACAATAGTGACTGTACCATCACTAACAGATACCCGTGCACCTTGAGAATATGGAAGATAAGAGTTTAAAAAGCAGCTGATTGGGAAAAATGTGAAGAAAATAGAGTGCATTGTATGTTCATGCATTCAAATATACAGGTTATCAAATATAAATTAGTGATGAAACATCATTTTTAACCTCAAGAGAAACACTCCATTCTCACACAGACGTGTAAATTTAGAACCTACATAAGTGAGGACAACAATAGAGAAATAAAATATGAATGCTTGGTGGCAAAATGGAACTCTACCAACATTTATATTCATATTGTCGTGCAAATAAAACAAACTCCTGAAGTTTTGAAAGATACAAACTTGCAACCATTCGATGCTAAATCAAGTGACATTTTGATCCTTACATATGTCCATGGGCTATTCTTTATGAAGTTCTGATCCTTAAATATATCCATATGTTATTCTTTCATCAAATCAATGTTTTTTTTAAAAAAAACATGTGCAGTTACGCTCTGAAAAACACTCTTTTCAAGCACTGAAATGCCAAGTTATCACCAATCTGCATAAATTTATGACTTCATGGTACAACAGACAATAGCCAGAATTTCCACCACGTTGATCTATCACTCTAGTGAAATGGCATATATCTTTCCTTTTAATAAAGAGGGAGTTGGACAATTCTACATCTATCCCCCACTCTACATCGTTTGTGGCTATAAATATATAGGCGTGTTTGCATCGTTTGTAAGATGTTTACAAAAAATGACATATTTGCAGTATATGACTATGAAGATGGTTGATTAGCATCATGTAACCATGTATACAATATTTGAATTTAGTATAATTATTTTTTTTTTCAATTATATATTTTGGACTATAGTATACTTGTTAAGGATTCGTTGCAATGTGCAGACATGATGCTAGTTATTTCTTGAAAGAAGTTGCACAGGGGCTTGATACCTGTTTCTTGCTCAATTTTTTTCCTGTGGAAAAGCAGTTTCCTAAGAGAATCACTGCTGAAGCTCAGTGTAGCTGCAAATGGAGGGGCAATTCTGGTGTTGATAATATCAAGCAAATTTTGCAATAAAAAAAACTCCTTAAAAGAACTAAACTATAAATGCACCAACAAACCTAATCGAGGAGAACTCCCATCATTGATAGCACGTGCAGAACTTATTTCCTGGTCCATGCGGTCAAGGATTTGATTTCGAGCCTTTCGTGCAGGTTCCAAACTTTCACATATTATGTCCAACGGTATTCCAGCAGGTTTTATATCCAGTTGAATAGCAGTAATACCTCTCCTTGTTCCTGCAATTTTGAAGTCCATATCACCCAAGTGATCTTCAAGACCCTGGAAAACATCAATGACCATGTTCAGCTCAGTACCAAACAAAATACTTGGATGAAAATGGAATAGTTATTTAAAAGGATTTGATGGCAGAAATGGTATGCAATTATACTTACTAAAATATCCGTTAATATGCGATAAGTAGAAATATCTCCAGTTGTCTGGTCCACTTCACTGACAAGACCCACAGAAACACCAGCCACATGTTCCCTTACAGGTATTCCAGCATCCATTAAAGCCATACTTCCTGTTAGTTGCCATTCAGATGAATGAAGATAAAAAAAACATTAAGAAACAAATCATTGTTTAAGCACTTTGACACTGAAAGGAAATTCATATCAATATTCATAAGTAGATCCTAGGAACATAAAGAAGTTAACATAAGCTAAATCAAAATCAAAATTATTTTGCAGGTCTCTGCTAAGAGTTTCTATGACTACTAATCTAAAATTCTATCTTCTGGGCGGTAGAAATTATAAAGGCAATGGAGAATGGTTAGCTTGGATTTTCTATAGATGAAAAAAATGGATCCTTATTCTACTACAAATGGTTGCAGTGTATAGCCTTTCAAACAAAGGCTTCTGCGAATGAGAGAATGAGAATGCATTGCCAAATTAGGGCCAATTGCTACCAGCTAAAAGATACATAACGTTTTTTTAGAAAAATAAAAAAGGAAATAACAGGATCTAGTTACCACATGATGCCTTTACACCAAAATGAAAATTATAACAGTTCACTTTTAACTTTGAAGTATACTAGGACAATAGAAGAGACACGATGTGTACCTCCACATACTGATGCCATTGATGTTGAACCATCAGAAGCCATGACTTCTGAATTTACCCGAACAGTATATGGAAATTCACCTTCTGGGGGAAGCACAGCAAGCAATGCCTTCTCCGCAAGTGTGCCTGCAAAGTGGTACAAAATAAATAGCTGTGCAGCTGATGACCATTTTGCTTCGCAAAATTACAATGCAAAAATGAAGATTGGAATGTAAGAAGCAGCATGTAAAGGAAGAGCCATCAATGACAAGTCTAGATATTAAACCTCATCACTAGATGCCATTCAGCAAATTGCAACAGCCCAAGTATCCCAATACAGACCAAATGCTTATTAAGCTTTAAACCAATCCTCCCCACCTCGCGCGAAGCGTGCAACCACTGCCTCCCCCGAAAAAAACCAAGCAGTTGGTTAACCAAAAACCAGTTGGATCCAGTGCTTTATGCTCGATCAACACCCATCCACAGTTGTATGGGCCCATTGCAATGTACAGGTGTGTTTCTAGTTATACTAACATAACACCAATACAACCACTGCAAACCTCATTGAGGTCAAGGGGGGATGGACCCTCACTTTTGCTAAATTTCTTAAGACAACTACTGGTTTTTGCCACCTAAATGTAAAGTTGCTGTTACTTGCCAAGGATTCAACTATATATTGTTCAGTGGCCCTTTCTCCATTTTTCAACACACTCTCCTACTGAGTACATGTACCCATGTGAGACTAATCTCATCGTACCAATAGACCACGATCCAAACATGACCTTAGTTGTTTGTCTAACTTCAGGGTAATTAACTCACTAGTTCCTATAATCTGCACATAAACATAAACTAGACAATGTACCATGCCCAACTTCACGTCGATTCAAGCCCCCACGTTTCGCAACTTCATTTATTGAAAATGGTGGAAAGCTGTAGTGAAGCATGAAACGCTTTGTTGGAGGACCAACAATTGAATCCAATCGCTGAGCATCACCAGGAGCACCAAGGGTAACTGTACATAAAACCTACAAATAAAGTAGTCCATGTGGATTGTTACTTTACTGGAAAACAATGTTGCAATGTTCCTTCAATTTAAACTCTGTGTGTGTGTGTGTGTGTGTGAGAGAGAGAGAGAGAGAGAGAGAACCTGTGTATCTCCACGTGAAAACAGGGCAGACCCGTGCAATATTGGATATGTGCTGGATTCACAGTACAGTGGCCTAACTTCATCAAGTTGCCTACCATCAACTCTAAGTCCTTTCTCAATTATTCTTTTGCGTATGACCTGCACAAAAGATGGGCACAAATCCCTGTCAACTGAAATAACAGAAGTGACTCTACATAAGAAAATAACACTGAATGAATTAGTATCATCTGGGATCTACAACACCAATAAATTATGTAGATTGTGTAAATCTTGGCATATGAAGCAAACAGAGGCTCAAAAGGATGCATCAGGACTAGAAGTTTCCTTGTCTCAATGCAAAACTGGCATGCTAAGTTTAAAGTGCTAAACAATGAGATTTGTTATAGACTAATATGTTGGATACATAAGTTACAGACTTGCCAAAGTTTATAATTTCTGTTAAAATCATAAAGAAATCAAAGTGCTCTATTTCAAATACATGTATGTTTTTCCAGTAAACAGATAGCACGACCAGGCCATTCAAAACTTGTAAGTTTCGATGCATTTAAATTAGACGTGATAAAACCATTCAACCAGGAAAACTAGATGTGATAAAATCATTCATACAGGAGGGCAAAAGGTCGAAAGTATAACTATGTAATGATATCATGACCTTTAGAGGTAGCATTCCTCAGCCATCGCGTATTGCAAAATCAGGATATATTTTAGCTATATATGTGCAATAATAAGTTGATGACATGCATGCATTTGATGTCCATCGATTGCCAAAATAGGTTTCTCCCTCCATTTGCAAGGGTTTAACCAAAGCAATTAGTGCGCACTACCTGTTTTCTCACTGTATCAACTGCCTTGTGAAGAAACTTCAAGCTGTCCTCGTCGCATTCTTCTTCAAGCTTTGCTTTCACAGAATGTGTAATATTTTCCAAGGCTTCTCCTCGCTCAAACTGCAGAAAGTAAAATACTCAATGAGTTCATGTTGTAAGAAAAAGTAAAGTTTGAAACATGTTACATTTTGCTTCTCAAACAAAAGACAGGGCATAGAAAACAAATAGTGATGGCTCGAATTCATACAAAATAATCATGATCGAGCATTTTATTTCCCCTCACATATTTTTTAAGGAAGACAGATTTAATCACCTTGCCGTATGTTGAATCAGTGAAGACTTCTTCAATGGGTGCTTCTGTTAATGTTCTAATTTTCTCATAGGATTTATCTGAAATCAATGATATCTTGTACTCTTTCTTCTCTTTGCCAGCTCTCTTAGCCAATCTAATTTGTGGGTCGATGCATTTAATTGCCTGAGAATGTTAATCAATTCATGAGGACATACTTACAATAGAGCAAGAATATGAAGATAAAATAATACCTCAGCGTGTGCAAGTTTCATTCCTTCTTGAAGATCCCTTTCAGTTATCTCACGAGCTTGCACATCTATCATTAATGTTTTATCACGAGAACACGCATAAACAAGGTTGAGGTCACTCAAACCTAACTGCAGAACACAGTTAAAGTAAAGTAAATACAACATGAGACAGCTGAAAATAAATCTAGCATTGTAGACCACATTTGAATCACATATGCTGATGGAGTTGGTCATGCTACACAAAAAGACCAAAGAGAATCAAATAATTTTAGACATCTTCGTAACTGGATCAGTGCAAAGACCAATATGCTGCTATGGAATACTCCTGAGATACATCATATCCACAGACAGTACATTTCACAACACCATGGGAAGAATTTATGGAGGATGGATCAGTGTAATTCCATGTGGTAGTAATTGATCAGTATGTACCTCATCCACCGTTGGGTTCAGCACAAAATTCCCATCAATTCTTCCAACACGTATTACTCCAATTGGTCCATTCCAAGGTATATCCGATAGCATTAATGCAGCTGAAGAGGCATTTGCAGCCATCACATCTGGGTCTTGTTTTCCATCTGACGATAGAACATTTACCATGATCTAGAAAAGCAGGATGTTGCTTGGTAAATAAGTTATAAGGATTTCACAAAAACTTTACACATGTTAAGAACCAAATAATAGTAGCAATCGTTACCTGGACTTCATGGTAAAATCCAGGAGGAAACAATGGTCGTATTGGTCGATCGATTATACGCCCACATAGAAGTTCCCTTTCCTTAGGGGCACCTTCCCTGCGCATATATGTTGTTGGAATGACACCTTGGGCATATTGTTTCTCTTGATAATCAACCTGCAGCCATGAATAATAAACAAAATATCTATTAGGGCATAGAACAAAATGGAGCTAAAAAGATGCACATAATAGAAGACAAGTGATGTATTTAAAATGTGAGCACGTGAATATTTGTTTTCAATTTTGAATTCATCATTTCCTCATATAAGTTAAATAAATGGATGTTATTGATGAGTATCAGCAGCTGTAAGAAAAGCCCAAGAACAACCAAAGCTTCTCTTTTGCATTCCATCTCAAACTAAATACCCTTGAAACCAACGCCGAGGATTATAAATGGCATTTAGCATCAGATTTTGACTTCCGCAGTCTCTTAGTGATACAAAATTGATTCTAGACAGTGCGATCATTAGTCGAATTAACTATAATACTGCAAATCAAAACATGCTAGTGAAAGATTCCCAATCAAATTCAACGCTCTCTAAACTCCATAACACAGTAAACAGGTTGGAGAAAAAAAGATCCGTACAGTCAATGGGAGGAAGTCCCGGACGGGTTCGGAGGACTTGGCGGCGGCGACGGTGGAGAGGACATGGGTGTCATCCATGGAGATCACGACGGAGCCATTGGCGAAGCGGGCCATCTTTCCGGTCTCGAAGGAGATGACGCGCCCACCAATCTCGAACTCCTCGCGGAAGCTCTCCAGCACCTTCCGTCCCGGCGGCGGCGGCGGTGGCGGCGCGTCCGCCTGCGGGACCTCCTCGGCCGCGCCGGAGAGGAACGCCGTGCGGCCTCCCGGGACGGAGAGCGGCGCGGGGAAGCGGACGCGGTGGCCGCCGCGAGCGAGGAGGCGGAGGGAGGCCACCGCCATCGACATGGTGGCCGCGCGCCGGTGGGGGGAGGAGGAGCAGGGGAGGGTTTGGTTTAGGGTTTAAGCGAAGCGAAGGCGAAACGACTGGGCCTTGGTTTTACACTGTTTCTGTGGGCCCATGAGTCAGCGGGAGAATCGGCCGCATCTTCTCCAGTGCTCCACCTTCCCGCGATCTGGACCGTACATGGAAAGATCGACGGCTGGGAATGCCCATGGCGTGTCACAACTTGGAACCCACCGCTTCCTGACCGGCGCCGGAGCTCGCCGCGGCGCCGCATGGCCACCGTCCCCGGGCTCCCGGATGGCGCAGTAGAGGACGAGGTGACACTTCCCGGCAACGGGGAGCTCCTTCTCATGGCCTAGGAGGTCGCCGTTACTCTCCTCTATGCAGGATAAGAACCCGGACCAAAGGTTGTTGATGTGGTATGCTTACATTTGTTGGATCATGTGATGATCTTTGTGATGAACAATTGTCAAAGCTAAGTGTTTGTGAAAATACAAAGATATGTTTTCAGACGGTGAATAGTGTTTGTGCTGACGGTTGTGTACCGGTCAAACCGGGCTAAGGCGGCCGATCAGACCGGAGGTATGCGAGCGGTTAGACCGGCCGTCACGCTGTCTGACTGACAGAGTGAGTCGACTTCTTGTCGGATTCGGATTTGGATGTTTCCTTCGTGGATTTGACTTTGAGTTGGTTTCTTTACGTATGGATACTGGTGTTATGCTAATGTGAGTCAAGTTGGGGATAACTTGCACTCGGATATGGAGTTTCTTTGTTGTTCACGTGCAGGTGTTGCTTGAGGCCATGGGAGTATAGCCGGTGATGGATCGGGACTAGGCTTGGGAGAAGTTGAGGTCCAGACGGTCGAGGATATCACGCGGGATGCTCAGGCTAGAGAACAATGCATGTGGAGGTGAAGGTTTCCATATGGCGTACACGTGGTGTTGTATGCGTATGGGAAGCGGAGTCAAATTTGGTAGGAGTCCAAATTTGGATAGTGTTGAGTTTGTTGCTTGTATGGGAGGTTTCCTATGGGATTAGGACTTCTTGTATGAGTAGGATTCGTGGCTTGGGGCAGCCACGTTGAGGGTATAAATAGAGGGGCAGGGTGTTGCCTCTTGATATCGAGTTTTAGATAATAGAGTTGAAAGAAAAGCTAGGGTTTCGAGTTTGTTCGAAATTGTGGAGAGGAGTGCTGTGGTTGCACTTTGTAAACACTTGTTGATGCAATAAAGTCAAGAGATTTGATCTACATCTTCGTGTGTTTTTCTACCGGCGTTGTTCTGGATCTCGACGGTCAGACCGAAGTACTACGGGCGGTCTAACCGGCGAGAGGCGGCGGTCCAACCGGCGACACCACACCGGTCAGACCGGAGTGCTCGGGCGGTCAGACCGGCGGCGGTGTTTTGACAGCAACGGTGACGGCGGCGATCTACATCGAAAAGAGGGTAACTTTAATTTCAGCTTAAAGTTTTTGGTTTTTGGTGTTACAACCATTCACCCCCCTTCTGGTTGGCTTGGTATTTGAGATTCGATCTTACAACATTTGCCCTTTATTTCTTGAGAGTTCGTGATGAATCGTTTGAGTTCTTTGAATTGAATTTAGTTTTTGCGCTAAGATTGCCTGCTAAGGCAGTTAAAAAGTTGTTTGGATCAAGAGCTCAGTGCGGTGTGTGAACAGATTGTCGCCTTTGTGATCAACTATATACTCTCTCCGTTTGGTTTTTTCTTAGTCAAACTTTTTTACGTTTGGTGAAGTTTACAAAAAATATAATAATATTTTTAATACAAAACAAATATTGTATCAAAATATATTTAATGTTAAATTTATTGAAATTAATTTTGTAATGTAAATGTTACTAACTTTTTTATGAACTTGATCAAATCTAAAGAAATTTGACAAAGGAAAAAGTCAAACGACTTATAATATAAAATAAAGGGAATACCTCTGAAGAATGTTCTGCGCAGGTTTGTTCTTCGATACGATTTGATCCAAAATTAACTATTCCTTGCAAAAAGGTTGTGTTTGAATTTGAAGCTAAACTAACTAGGTTTTGTTCATTGCCCTGTTGATGAATCTCTCGATACCAACAATGGGATCTATGTGGAGATAGGTGCGGCATTTCTGGAACCATTTTGCAGAGCGTTTAATTACTTGTGCGCATCCAATGTGGAAACCGTGGGCATAATTATTTGAAATACATTGCATTTGCAGATCTGCAGTTCATGGGCAGATAGTATAGGCATCACTAATTCACAGTCAGAATAAAATGGATTTGCCAGGATAAAGTAGCATGTGCAAATAAGCAAACTATAAACAGGAATCTTGATAATAATATCTTGGCAGCAAGCCTTAACAAATCACAATGGTGACCTTTGTAAATATTTATCTTACTGTGTCGTAGAAGCATATGGAACTGTTCACTGCATAGACAATATATTTGTCAGGCCGTTATTCAGACTTTATGGTAATCAAATTGCAGTCTGAATTGCTGTTTCTACTTGGGCTTTCTGATGAAGCCAGGTCAGTAAAGCTGACCTTTTATAAAAAAAAACTGCAATCTGAAATTTATAGTACCCAGTTAATTTGCATAGCTACTTGTCTAATATCTACTGCAAAAGTTGCTAATGTGGTGACTTCGAGGTTTTGTTTCCAGTTGCCTACTTGATCATAGGTATTTTTCAGCATTCAATTGTTCTCATCCCTGATTTTTTTTTATTATCTGTTCTAAAAGAACTTGTGTAATTTGCAGTACGTAATTCAAAATATTATATGAAGCACCAATTCACAGTCAAAATTATTGTATGAGGCAAATCCACTTATCTGAAACACTGGCCACTTCATATTTTGATTCAAATTGTAGTCTTGTACGGCTGCACTAGTTCAGCGATCATTTGGGTCCAAAGCAAAACCATAGATATCTTGTTATTCTGTGGCTTCATAGTACTACACCATGTAACGATGATGAGAACGCATGTTGCTGTGAGTCAGAGAATAGTCGGCTCTCCTATATACTGGTAGAAAAAAAATGATATATGCTAGAAGATGGTGTAGAAAAAGATGTTCATAATTATTTTTACTTCACTAATTTCTTGAATCTCTCAATACTCCTAATTCAGGAGATCAATGGGTTTGTCATGTTGGATAATTTTTTCCAGTCCTGTAAAAGAGTCATCCTGCCATTTATTTTGTCATTCCTGGTTTTTTTTTGTCATATTGAGCTCATGGGTTTATTGTGTTCTCTTTGAACTATGTCCCCTGCAGTTTGAATTTAATCATTTGTTATTGCTGAGATCAAGCCTCTCAAAAAGGGATAAATTTTAATTTTAGGCTATTAATATGTTACTTAAATGACATCGTACTACTCATTACTCACCCTGAGCATGCTAGGAAGAAAACAAATCATTTATTTCTTGTGGGATAATCATGTCCCTTGAGTGATGTTAGCTTTAGACTAGTCTTCACTCTTCAGATTGACAACAATGTAAATTGTTGAAAGCGAATGGAAGTTGGCAATGGCTTTATAGATTATTGAGAGTGAGACATTTGTTCTTCATTGAGTGGATTTAGTGGAGTAGTGGGGTATAACGGCAATGTTTTCTGATATCAACCCTAGAGGAGTCTTGGGTAAACTGAACATGGATCACATATTCGCAGCACTGATTGACAACAGAATATGTAATGAATTGGACTCTCATACTAAAAAATATCTAATTTAATATGTCTTTTCTTCTTTGTTTATTCTTTTGTTGAGTAAAGCCCCTCTACTTTTTGTTACTCCCTGCTGGGTAGACCTAGAATCCTTTGCCATGAACTATGCACTTATTCTTTAGAAGCATGATGTTTCAGTACTACTTTACCTCCTTTTCAGGCCATCGTTTCTGAAGGGTATAGTTCATCCATAGGTCAAGGCTGGACAGGATTTAAATTTTTCATAGCAACATGTTTTGGTTTGTACAAACAAAAAATCATTCAGTACACACAGACACACAGTTAGAGGTGGAGACTCAGTCCAAAGACTAGTGATGTGTGCCCATATTGATGCTTTCTCTGTTGGTCTTGGATGACGCGTAAGGTCGAAAGGACCTGTAAGACGTTAGTGCTTCTCATCAGGGAGTGAGGGTAGTGTGCATGATGGCAATGATTGGGTGCACTCGCAAGAGGAATTTTCACTTCCTCTCTTGCTCATCCACCTGTACAAAAAAGAGAGGAAAAAGGAGATTGTTTGGGAGGGTCTACTGTAGCTGGACCTGATGCCCACAGTTGGTGGTGCTGATTTCCTCTCTTTTGTGGTGGGAGCAGTAACGCATGCTGCATAAATAGTATATTCCCCTGCCCTTAAGCTTAGTTTGTTTGTACCAAATCTGGATTACTAAGTCAATTTACAACCTTGTTGCCCCATAGAATTACATCGTCATGAGTCAGATGAAGTGCTGCAAAACTTTGTCAGCATGAGTTGGTGGCTGAAAAGGCAGGCTGCATTGCTCCAAACTCCATATATTATGAAAATGCGCATCTCAAAAAGGAAGATTGCTTCTTTAGCTTTATATAAAGGATGTCCTCTTCTCTTTTTATCGCGGATCTGTAGATTTGGTTGCTCAGTGAAAGCTGATTAGACTCTGTTTGTTGGTAAACATCTGGTTGGGTTTATTGTCCCAGGTTAGTCGTGAGATGCTTAACTTCTAAGTAATTGGTTAGCTACATGCCTACATGAATATCTGCTTCTGAATTTTTGCTGGCAAGCATGACTGTTGGTCAGCAGCTGCTACCAAAATGTTAAAAATTGACAGATCAATTGAGGTATATAGGTTGTCTAAACTTTTACTAACATCGATGCCTCTGGTACTAATTAGAGGACAGAAGGTGTTTGAATGTCCCACTTAGATAGGCAGGAGTGACAGCTCTACAATTATACCTACATTTAGTAAGTTTGTTTGGAAGCCCCAGAAGTAGGATAGGAACGAAGAATTGTCAACAGATTAAGTGCAGTAGATTAATGTTTCAGGCATTAGGTGTTCAATAAAACAAATGTACTGAACGCAGTAAACTTTGTTTTCTACCTTTCGTTGTCATTCTTTCCCATAAAGCGCACCACACTAGCCTCTTTAAAATGCCACCGGGCAAGTTCTTGGCTCTCTCACTAGTCCCTAGCTTTTGCCTCATCAACAGCTTAGCATTTGCAACTTCAACCAGGTACAGAAAAACACCTCATAACTTCTTGACCTGTCTTTTTCGTTTCTCATGAAGACTCTTGAATTCGCTGCCTCCACAGATCATGGTGGGTGCATGGCAGGAGCATCTTCATGGTTCTTGAGATCGGGAGCAGCATAAGCAGTATGAGGATGGAGAAGAATGGTTGTGCTGTTCCTTCTCCTCCTCCTTCTCAAGAACTCTTCAGTTTGTCCATGCCTTTCATGGCCTAGCTCCCTGGATTCCAGAATCTCTGGGTGGCTTAGGGAGGTATGAACAATCGGCAAGTCACAAAATCGGCGATGGTGAGCTCCGACAGGAGTCTACTCCTCAGTTACCAAATTTATTTTCATTCCCTAGTAACCTTATTCCAGTCGTTTCTACTTTCTATTGTTCCCACTTACAAAAGCCATTTCAATTGTATCTTGTGAAAGCAGATAATAAGTTTGTCTCAGTGTAATCTTGTTTTGTGGAGTCAAATGTTTGCTTGTATGTTCCTTGGGAATATTTTATCCGAGATGCTCATATTTACCTTGAAAGATAGCATTCTTGTTTCATCTTCTTTTACATCAAGCTATTTGCACGAAGAGACAGGATTATGTGAGGTCGCTATTGGAAGTACTTAAGGCAAGTCTGTTTCTCTGTAGCTTCAGTCATAAATATTTTTGCTTTGTGATTAAAAAGAATGGGAAGAACATGTATGTGGTGAATACTTGAAAATTTACAAACATCTAAGCATATACCTAGATTGAAGCACTGCAGTTGTGTCTTGGTTATTCTTGCAAGTTGAAGATGCCAAAGTGCTTGCTGCATACTGCTGGCTTGTGCCAGAGCACAGATTTCCAGCAGACGTCCAGAAAAGCTTCCTGAGACATTAATATACAGCCAAAAAAGGGCTTGTAAGTTGTAATGCTGGAGACACTTTACTACAGACTTTTCTTGGGAGCTTTAAGTGTCCAGGAAAGATAACATCCTTGTTTGATCTATGTGTGATGGGTATTGGAAGTATGAGTACATGCTATTGGGTGCATCTATAACTCAGCGCCTCGGCCTAGCTCACAAATACGTGTTGCTTTCTGATGAAACTAAGCAGACACTGAAAATCGCTCTCTGAATACTGAAGCACTGCAGGTATACCTTGATCTATCTTCATACTCCCTCCATCCCAAAATAAACAAAACTAGTACGAAATACGATACATCTTAATACTACAAATCTAAATATAACTACGAATCTAGACAGATCTTTTTAGATTGATAGTACTGAGATATGTCGCATTTTGTAGGAGGAATGGAGGGAGTACATCATTCTTGCAAGTTGAAGCTGCCAAAGTACTGCTAGGTAGTAGCACTGAGTACAAAATTGCAGCATGTGTTTAGAAAAAGCTTCCTGATACATCAATATTCAGCCAAAAAAAGGCATCTGATGCTGGGGACAACCTACTCCAAATTTTTCTTGGGAGCTTTGTGTGTTCAGAAGAGTTTGGAATACAATATCCCTAGAATGTCTGTTCCATGACACACCTCAAGTTTTTCTTTTCGACGCAATTGACTTTTAGACATATATTTAACTGTTCATCTTATTAAAATAATAATATAACTATTGTTTATTTTTTATGATTTGTTTTATCATTATAAGTACTTTAAGCACGACTTATATTTTTCATACTTGCATAATTTTTTTAATAAGATGAGTAGTCAAATATATGTTGAAAAGTCAATGACGTTAAACATTTTTAAAAAAAACAGAGGGAGTATGTTATTTCTAGATTCTTTCCGTGAATATATGCAGTTGCATACTTGCATGACAGAAGCTGAAACGCTAAATGCACCTTCCCCTCCAATCTTAGTGAAATTTGGTCGGCTTGATCCTTTAGTCGACCTAGAAAAAGAATGCTGAATGCAGCTGACAGCTTCTGGCCAAGGGAAAACAACATATTCAGACAACTTAAGATGGAGAAAACATTTGGACTGGAGTATCCAGTCAGAAACCTAGGCCCTTTAAAATGCAGGCTTGAGAATGGAGGAATAGAAAAATACGAGATTTTGATAGAAATATAATTATAAAACAGAAGATTACAAAACATATAAATGACTGTTTAATTGTACCATAGAAAAAATTTGATGAGAGATAAGAGACTCAAATAAAACTTTCCACGAGGTTCTATCTCATGTTATTTTTTTTTCCAAATTTGTATGAAAAGAGGCGTTTTGTAGGAATTTCATAGGATTACATTGTATCCATTTCTTTGATTGAAATGGTTATATAAGAAAAAAAACTATAGAAATAAAATTTTCCAAAATTCATACGTGAATTAAAGGGGGCCTTAATATAGATATGGATAGAAAGTCTGTAACAATGTTGCTGTAAACCCTGCTCAGCTCAGGAGCCTGCAACAATGCCAAAGTTGTAATGTTCAGATTAAAACGAATCTTTTGCCTTAGTGCTGCACTAGGTTTATCGTAATCTTGTTAGACAGAGAGCAAATGGCAAACATTACACTTAAACAATAGTTGAATATATAATGGAAAAGTTTTTTTTTTGGGGGGGATATAACGGAGAAGTGGGAAAAAAACTTTTTTCCTTTTCTTATAGAGCGTTAAATAGTTTGGCTGCTACCTAATCAAGTCTAATATGAATACCGTAGTGTCTGTGAACCTTTATTTTATCTTTGATTCATTCATGCGAAATTCCTACAAAACTTCTGTTGTGTAGTGGTCCTTATTCCAACAAGAAAAGATTTTGCCTGATTCATGCAAAAATAATAAAGTCAGTGACATATTATAGATAGAGACAAAATTAATGGCAAATCGTTGAAGTAAGGTAAACTCAGTGGCATACAAAGTTACGTTGATTTAAGAGAGAATCTATTCTATACCACCGAATTTATTTTACTTCAACGATTTATCATCGACTTTATCTCTCTATAATATGCCACTAACCTTATCATTTTTGTATAGTATATACATCGGGGTGGATATTTTTTAAGAAATGTCTAAAATATCCTTAAAATCATATAAGAGTTGACAAATATTCGACCTACTAGAAGTTTTAAAGAAATATGAAATTTTTGTGTACTTAGCCTTCTTACAAAATATAGAAGTGTGTGTGTATAATTTAAGATTTTCTTTCATGATCTTTTAAAAACTATTTTTATATATCATATGAAAGAGAAATCACATACACAAAAGATAGCCGCATGAAAAAAATTATATAGCATGTGAATGATGATGTACATAAAAAAATTAATACAAGAGTATTCTATTAACACATAAAACATAACATATATTTTAAAGAAGTTAATATATGCAAAAAAAAATCTTGAAATATACACATAATTCTATATTACCTAAGGAGGCTACGTAAAATTTTTTATATTTTTTAAATTTATAGTAGGCCAATCAGTTGTAACCTCCTGTAAGTCTTAAAAAGCATTTAAGACATTTTTTGAAAAGTATCTTTTACCTCAATAATATATTATAAAAAAATTAACAAAATCAGTGACGTATTATAAAAAAATAAAATTGATGACAAATCATTGAACTAGAATAAACTCAATAACATATATTCTCTCTTGATTTAAACATTTACCCGTTTATTTGTCCTTTGCCCATCCAATTTGTTTGGACCGTCCGTTCTCCCCTGCACTCATCCTGGCCGTCCGCTACGAGCCTTCTCTTCCCCTCAGCGAATCGGCCCCCGCCGCCTCCGCCTCCGCCACCGCCACCGCCGCCTGCTCTCCTCCGTCTCGCTTCCTCCGCTCCCCTTTCTCACGCCGCGCAACTCGCGAACCACCGCACCTTTCCTCGTCACCGCATTCGATCCGCCCCTCGCTGCTCGGGGTCTGCCCCTCGCGTTGCCCTGTATCGCCGGCGAGCGCAATCTCCACTGTATCGTGCTGATTTTCCCTTCTGTGGGTGTGCAGGAATCATCAGAAGGAGGAGGATGCCGCTGGGACTGATACTGAGCTCGCTCGGGAGGTCGATGCGGCGTAAGCGGCTGTCCTCGCTCGGCATCCTCTCCTCCAAGAGGGCGCCTCGGGATTACTACAAGGGGAAGAACTGCAAGCCCACCGGGTTCCACACCCGCAAAGGTAATGCCTTGCGGACGCTTTGTGATCTGAATCTAGTCCTCTGTATTGCACAGGCATTCTCTCTCTGTGTATCGCCACATATAAGATTGCAACCATGATTTGTTTGGTTGAGAAATTTTCTGATTTCGAACCGGATTGTTTAATTAAACCGGCCTTGATGAAGCATGAAATGGTGACAGTTGCTAGTCATCACAGTATCCGCTCAACCGGAAATCTGGAAGAACCTAGGAAGGGATGTTCTTTATGTGAATCAATCGTTATGGGCCAGGGTTTATCTGAGTCAACCGTGCAAGTAATCGTCTGCTTACTGTAATTTGGGAGATGCTTTCAATAATGTCAAATATCGCTTCAATAAAAGGTGTGAGTAAACAAAGTTTAATAAGACATTAAAGATTTAGTGAGTAGCAATCAACTGGTCCATTTCAACGGTCGTTCAGCCAAGCAGAAATTTCTCATGGACACATTGGAAAATGCTCCATCTATCATAGTTACATAATGGTATTTTAATTTGTATGATATATAATCATCCTACAGAACAAAGTATATTGGTGCTGTTCGGCTGTCATGGCTGCAGCTGCGCTGTGGCTGCGCCACTGCCAGGGCAAGGTGCAAAGCACTGTTGCGTTGGCTTGCAGCCGCAGCCCACGCAACCACAGCAATGGGATCCAAACAGCCCGTTTGTTAATTGGCCTTTCTATGCAATTCTTGTTTGGAGCATGAACAAGTTAAATTTTAGTTATCATTGATTAATTTGATTGATATGTGCAAAGGTCAAATACTTCATTCTATTCCTGATTTTACTTGGATTCTTGATTCAAATAACATTTCACTAACTATTATATGATTATACAACTGATTGTCATTGCTAATGTCCATCCCTTTTCTTTCATGAGTAAACAACTTACTTGCTTAGTCTAATTTTCAAAATATTGATGTAATTTCGCAGGTGGATATGTCATGGTGGATGAGAAATTGCCAAGATTTGTGGTCCCTGACTTGACTGATTTCAAGGTAATTATCATTTTGCTCCACAGGTCTATATAATTTGCATGGTTAAATTAAATTTAGTGTCCATGCTGCCTCTCTGCTTTATTCCAGTCTGAACTTGCTGGGCAAACTTTTAGAAGTAACTTAATGGGCACCTAAGAAACAGAAAACAGCTAATATAACATAATCAAAGCTCACAGATTTTCTGCTTGAGGTCCTTCTTAAGAAATATGATGGAAATAACTTGCCGTGTCCAAATTTTATCTGGAAAGATGGGAACTTCATTTCTTCAGCAATGAGTTGAATGCTCTGAAATCTATTATGAAACGTCTAGCTCATGCAAGGCAGAGGAACTGATAATGAATGGTATAACACGGAATTCTTCTTTATGTGGTATTAGTGACCAAGGAATCATCTTTTTCCTGTTTTTTCTCTTTTCAATTATGGTTGTGTATTTAGTAATAAATTTCCTATATAAATGACTGCAGTTGAAGCCATACGTGTCACAATGTGCAAGGGACATCACGTCGTCATCGGCATCCTCCACTTCAGCAGAGACTAGTGAAAACAATAAGTGATCTTATGGATGCTCTAGGCATTGTTTGTGTTTTGCAAGAACGCAGAACATATTTGCAGTTATGCTTTTCTTATGGTGAAAACAAGAACTGATCTTAGTGCATGTAGCTTCGTCGCCTGCTGCATGTTGACTGTTATTTAGCTACATCTTTTTTGTCAGAGAACTTGATAACGCAGCATATATTATCAGAATTCTCTGTTACATGTTAACTGTTTTTCTGGCTCTAATAAATATCCATTTCTGGAGGCATATGCATGAGGTGATGCCACTGGTTGCAAATTTGCTGTGATATAAAAGTGAGATTTGATCATCTGATGGTCATCCAGTAAAACTGAACCTGGACTTTGCCAATACTATTCTCTTTCATGATCACACATGACCTATCCACTCGCAAATCACTGAAAACAAAGTTGACTATCTTGTGCTGTCCAGTTAACTGGAACTGAATTTCTTTCCTCAAGGCACGGACTACCAAACATGTTTACTCTTGGTTGTGTGAACATGTCCAGTGAACATGGCCCGTGTTTAGTTTCAAAAAAATTTTGAAAAAAAACGTCACATCAGGTCACATCAGATATACGGACACACATTTGAAGTATTAAACATAGTCTAATAACAAAACAAATTACAGATTCCGCCTGTAAACTGCGAGACGAATCTTTTGAGCCTAATTAATTCGTCATTAGCAAATGTTTACTGTAGCACCACATTGTCAAATCATGGTGCAATTAGGCTCAAAAGATTCGTCTCGCAATTTACACGTAAACTGTGTAATTGGTTTTTTTTTTCGTCCACATTTAATACTTCATGCATGCGTCCAAACATTCGATGTGATTGGTTTGAAGTTTGAAGTTTGAAGTTTGAAGGAAACTAAACAGGGCGATGGTTGATCGACTGCAGTCATTTATAAAGACTACCATAGAAAGTCAAAGGTATGTGGCGAACTTATCCAAAACTATGCTAGATCCAAAAATTTGTCACCTATTTGTATGGTTGCCAAAATTTTGCAAGCACATGTTTGCTTGTTCACTTCCCAATTTCCCATGCATTTTTCTTGCAAAATCCTAGGCGAAATATAGTTAGACAAAAGTACAAAACTATCCAACACAGTGGCCATTCACATCAAATTTCCAGCCCATGAACTCACTCCCGCCTATGAATCCAGCCTTTCTTTGGCCCATTACTCTCTTCGGCCCATTAGGGTTTGCTGCGCGAGCCTCTGACAACGCCCGAGCCTATAAATTGCGTCCTCCCCCTCCACCTAAGATTACCATCGCCGCCGCGCCGCCGCAGAAGCCTTCAGTCTTTCCTCGCCGCCGTCTTCGATCCTTCGTTTTTCTTTTCGTCTTGCTCGTTTTGTTTGTGTCCGATTCGTTTCTTTTCGGGTTTGTGGTGATTGTGTGCGTGCTTCGTCATCTGGTCATTGGGAGGATTAGTCTCTAATCAGTTCCCAATCGACTCGTTCCCTTGAAGCAAAATCACCCTGTTGTATCCTGAGCTCGCCTTCCAATCGTGCCCTCGGATGCGTCTCGCCGCAGGGCACTCGGCGGCTGTTACATACATCCGAACACCCCTCGAAACAAATAGTCACCATAAATCAATTTTTTCTTGTTCTTTATGTTGATCTTCGTTATAATTTGATTCGATCTGTTGGTCGCTGGCAACGGTGATGAGTCCTACAGACCTGTAATGACTCCTGCGGAGATGATCGCATGGTCAAAGAACATCTAAGGGACTGAGTTGTCGCTCATGATCAACCGATAGGATTTTAAGTTTGGTTCGATTTACTTGTTTGTGTCGTCGATTTTTGCTAGTTTGTGTAGTTTGTGTCTCGGCTTCTCTCAGATCTAATCGTGCCTGCGGGTGAATTTCTGGTTCGTGGGCAATGGTGAGATGTGAAGCAAAAGCAATGTGTTCCTCTCGCTATCCGGCGCGGAATTTGTTGACGCGATTGGACGTCGAGGAACTACATCTACACTAGTCTTTTTAGTATCTATCTGGTCCTGGTTCTTCAATATTTAACTAGTGTTATTTCTACTAAAATTGTCTTGAACAAAAACATGCCAATAGAAAATTAATCTTAACGAATGAAAAGCAGCGGAAACCTGCACGTTCCTGGAATGGAGATGGCCTCTCCAAAAAAAGCTTCTCGTTTTTCGTTTAAAAGAACCTTATGAATCACTATATCTTATTCGTCGGTCGGTGGGAAAAGAACTAAAATTGTCTGGGCCGCTGTGGGCCTCATGCCTGGCCCTCTATATGGGCCTAACAGGTAGGCACGTTCGTTCATCTCATCTCGTCGCCACCCTCGCCTCTGTATATGGGCCTAACAGGCAGACACGTTCGCTCATCTGATCTCGCTGCTTCGCCGTAAAGTCAAATGCGGCCTAAAGAAAAAGAAAAACCAGGCACGGCGCCTATCTGTTTTGCCGTTTGTTTGAAGTTTGAACAGCTAATAAATTAGTACTACTCACCTTTCGCCGTATATTTGAAAAACTAAGAAACTATAGTATCGCCTTTCGCCGTATATTTCGCCCCACATTTGAACGACTAAAAACAACCTTTGCCATCCGGTTTCGTAGCTGCGTCAGTGCTGGCGCCAGGCATCCTTCAGCAAGCCTGTGCGTCTCTTCAACAAGCAACGATGCTTCCAAATATCCAATTCAAAGTTGGTCTTTTTTTGAAAGAACCCAAATAGGCAAACACGGTCCAGTCCATAAAAGATCCCCCTTGCGCTCGAACTCGTGGTTAGCTTGACCGCCTTGACGTGCAAGACGAGCCGACTCTGCAGCGGAAACGCAGATTAAAAACAAAAAATCCCCCCGCCTCCTTCTGCCCGGCCATAAAACGGAGGCTGGGCATCATGGGGATGGCACAGTCGTCTTCGTCTCCCTCGCGCCCCTCTGACTCCGAGCAGGTAGAGGAGCCCAGCAAGCCGGTCATGGCGCTCGACAAGGCCAAGGAGATCGTCGCCTCCTCCCCCGTCGTCGTCTTCAGGTCTCTCTAACACCTCTTTCTTTATTCACTCGCGTGTATGATGTAGCAGCAAGGATGATAGACCTCTGCTGAATTTGTGCTTAAATTTCGTGATAATCAACTAAGATGATAGCACATGAAAAAGGTCAATACCAAAGATATTGCCTTTTGCTATAAATTTATTTTGCTGAACTTTCTGGAGCTGAATAGTAGATTTAATTACCATATTCATGCAAGATTATGTCAATGTATACCAAATTGTTGATCTAGTAATCACGTCGTTGTCTGCTGATGATGGAATCGAAATATTTTTGTTTGTACGGAAAGCACACATATAACGAGGAACGAGTTAGTTTGATATACATTCTTTTACGTAGCTTAAAGAAAGGAGATTTTTTTTGTTCCCTTTTGTCAGTATACAACCATATTACCTCATGCAAATTTAAATTGATCAACAACAACAATCAAGCAATCACATAAAACAGAGTTTATAACATGATTACCTGCCAATTTCTGCAAAATTGTGACCTACGCTGTCCTAAACTCTACTTTTGATCCTTCCTCATATAGTCATATGCTTTTTGATTGTCCACAGCAAGAGTTATTGCCCTTTCTGCGCCCGAGTGAAGAAATTGCTGGCAGAGCTGGGGGCTAGTTACAAGGTTGTTGAATTGGATGTGGAAAGTGAGTACATACATTTTCTGTTGCTTTCTTTCTACTGTTTATTTTTGTTGTAATACATGCTCCATCTGTTTCATAAAAAACCAACCTAGCACCGAATATGACTAGAGGTGGTAACGGGCCCAATATTTTGATCTACAAAATATGAGGATTGGGCCTAAGAGTTGGGCTGAAATTTATTAGTTTTTTGTGCTAAAAATATTTTAGGGCTGAGATAGGTTGTGAAAGGGCCCATGGGCCTTGACCCATTACCACCCCTAGATATAACATATCCTGTTCAGATTCGTAGTAGTACAATATGTCACATTCGGTACTAGGTTGGTTTTTATGAGATGGAGGGAGTATGCTAGTTGTCGTCTTTTTTTTTTCGAGGAAGGCTAGTTGTCGTCTTCTTTGCACTCCAATCTATATGCAACATATTACTCCGTGTCATACTGATATAAACTGTGCCGCATCTATTTCAGATTTTATTGGATTTATTGTAGTTGAATTTAGAGCAATGCTACAAAAATGAGTTTAATCAAATTGAAATGCTGAAAATGGCTGTAAACTTCGCTCTTTGAAAGAAACTTGATGCCTATAAAAAACAGGGAAATGTTGTGTTCTACTATCAAATTAGAGAAACGGAAGCTGTAGAGCGGTCGTGCTAACCTTTTTCAGAGCAATTTTATTTGTACTACTACTGGAACAGAGAGCGGAGAAATGGAACGCCACAAGAATAAAAAATGTTCATTGGATGCTGAACATATATTTGTGGTAGATGGCTATGGCTCATGCCTGGTATTGAGTTACTGTTTAAATATTCATTGCTTAAATCTATATGCCACAAGTTTATGGATATATTATTGTGCCTGTGAGAGACTTTATGAATCTGTAATTGTGCTAGTGAGCTACTCTTTAGTTCACATATCAAGATCATATATGACTTCATTTAAGAAAAAGATCATATATGACTACATGATTCAATTTTGGAATGTCCTGGTTACTCTTTAGTTCATACACATTGTAAATCATCATTGAACTAATTCATCCTCATAATACGAAGGTGATGGGTCTGAGCTGCAGTCAGCTCTTGCCGATTGGACTGGACAGAGAACTGTTCCTTGTGTCTTCATTAAAGGGAAACATATTGGTGGCTGTGACGGTGAGTTCTTGTTCTTAATTCGTCATGAACTTGTGATACTAAATTACTAATGTCATTGCACCAACAACATTTTCATGCATTTTATCTCTGTTTAGCTGTTTCTGAACAAGAAAACTGCTAGAACAAGGGTCATTTAGGCAGAGTTTTTTCTACGCTATTTTAACGTCGATCTTCATTCATGTCTGCCAAACAGATACCATGGCAATGCACAAAGGAGGGAACTTGGTGCCTCTGCTGACTGAGGCAGGATCAATTGCTACCCCTTCCCTGTAGATAAATACCTTTGTCAAAACGTGTTTGTGGTGTGTCAATGTCATAGAATAAATATTTTTTTTATAAAGGCGAATATATATGGGGACTTCCACTGGCAGAACAACTTACTGTTGATAGTAGTAGCTTTGGGTGACTGTTAAGCCTGTATGCAGCACTACTCTAGCTAATAGCTCATTTTGAATGATTTCATTGGTAGCAATAAATATGATGAGTGCGTCCTGTGAATGAGATTGATGATGGTCTCTATTGGCACCGTCCTTTCGGCACTCCAAGCTCCTGCTACTGGTGCTGCCAGCCTGCCTCCAGATTTTTGAGATCGAGATGTTGTTCTGTCACTGATGCCAACCATCCACACTTCTCGGTGGAAGAAATACAACCAGTGAACTGGAGGAAACATCCTTCGTCAAAATGATTGTTTTGCCTGGCCATAGTTCAGAGCTGCAATCAAATCTTGGTTGCGTTTACCACTCTGCTGAATTACTGAATTACAGCGCTGGTAATAACTGAACAGTAAACAAACGACAACGCTATTAACGCTAATCGAATTCGCAACATCGCTTGATCTGCTAATGGCCCATCGTTGATTTGCTGCCGGAGACGTACATCGATCTCCAGTGGCAAACAAGAAAAGCAAGCTACGGAAAAAGCGGTAGGCCGACGCCACGAGCTGCGGCGTAGGTTGTGTTTGAATCTTCTGAAGATAAATAAAATATTTCACGTAAAACGAGGTGACATTAATATGTGATTAATTAAGTTTTAATTATTACAAACTTGAAAAATGGAATTATCTGATATTTTAGAACAACTTTCATATAGAAAATTTTTACACGAAACGCACCGTTTAGCAGTTTGAAAAACGTGTCACGATAATTTTATCTTTATGCTAAAAGTTTAGAACTTCTGAATACCACCTTAGTGGCAATGGCATCCCAACACGGGGGAAAACACACCCACCCAGCTGCTCCATACTGGGCTACTGACCACTCGTCCGGTAGCTATAGCCTCGAAGCCGAGCGCCCCCAGCTCAAAATCTTTTACTCATCAGCCACCACCGTATCGCCAATTCGCCGTGCTGCCCATCAAGGCGCGCGGCACGCACGCATACGGACGTGAGAGCCGATGTTTCCGTCGAGTTTTTCTCCGCCTTGGCACGTTGGCGGTGGCCTGGACTGCGTCGTGATCCGGACCGGAGAGCGGGGACGCGGCCACCGTGGACGCCGCCGCACGTGGGCGTGGCGCGCCCACTCCCACGGCAGTACGGCACCACCATCCCACGCGCCCCCACCTCCGCCTCTCGCGTCTCGCGTCGCCGTTTCACAGTAGCGCGTCTCCCTGGCGTTCGTTCGCTGGCCCCAGCTCGCGCGCGTGGCGGCCCCCGTATCGCACGGCCACGGCCCCACCCTCCCCGCCGCCCAGGCCCTCTAATCACATCCCTGATTAAGATATTTCCGTGCCAGCTAGGCGTAGATATTTTCTCACCGAATCACACGCCGCCAGGCCGGGCCCATCTGGCTTAACCGCGCCGGCTCTCCAACCTGGCCCTCCCACGCGGCGGCTCGCGGCTCGCCCCGTGACGAATCCATTGACACCGGCACGTACACCGCGCAACGCGACACAAACCGCTCGCGACGAGCCGTTTATTTTACACCGCCCCGGGGCGGCGTGACGAGCCCTTTTTTTCTTCGATCTCTCGCCGAGCCGAGCCGCGTGCCCCACGCCACGCCACCGAGAGAGGAAAGGGGGCAAAAGGTAGGGGAGAAAATATCCTGCGCCAGTAGAGCGGACACCAACGCCACCGCCCCTGAATAGATTAGGCGCGGATAATGGCGCGGGCCGGACCGCGACGCGCGGAGGAGGACGCCGCCGCCGGCGGGTGGCGGCGTTAGTACACCGCTAGTCTGCTACCGGCGGCGAGCTAGTCTCTGGGGGCGACGGCACGGGATATGGAGGAGGAGGCGTCGCCCGCAGATCCAACAACCGCTTCGTCCTCCTGCGTCGTCTAGGCGCCGGCAGCAGCTGCTGCTGTGCCGTGCTGTGCGTGCTGATTCGGACGCGTCGGCTGGTGACAAGTGGCTAGGGGGGGAATCCGTGCGGGTCGGGGTATGGTGGGCGCCGGCGAGGGGGATCGCGTTGGCGGCGGCGGTGGCGCGGCCGCGGTAGGGGGAGGGCAGCAGTTCGTGGACCGGAGCAAGGTGAGGATTCTGCTCTGCGACAGCGACCCAAGCAGCTCCCACGAGGTGCTCCGCCTCCTCTGCAACTGCTCATACCAAGGTCAGCTCAGCTTTGGCTGCTTAGTATTATGTTGCTCTAATAATTAGGATTAGGATTGCTTTAGATTAATTAGCAGTTCTATCACCACTTTTCGCTTGGAATGATACGTCTTTGTTTTGTTTCAGTGACTTGCGCCAAGTCTCCGAGGCAGGTGATCAACGTGCTCAACTGCGAGGCGGGGGAGATCGACATCATCTTGGCCGAGGTCGATCTGCCCGTCTCCAAGTGCTTCAAGATGCTCAAATACATCGCCAGGAACAAGGAATTGCGTCACATCCCCATCATCAGTAAGCTGTCCTCCTATTCCTCTGATGCCCATGCTTGTAGGGTTGTAGTAGTGACCATCCTCCTCTTGATGCGAATTATGCAGTGATGTCCAACAGAGACGAGGTCTCTGTTGTTGTCAAGTGCTTGCGTCTTGGGGCAGCCGAGTACCTGGTCAAGCCACTGCGCATGAACGAGCTGCTGAACCTCTGGACCCATGTGTGGCGGCGAAGACGGATGGTAAAGGGGACTATGTTGATTCATCTTCAAATTCTGTGTTGAAAAGCATGCTCTAAGCTGAGATGGCTGTGGCGTTGCTGTAGCGTGTATGAGATGATCTTAAGTTGAGTGTTGGTGTTGGCAGCTTGGTTTGTCGGAGAAAAACTTCTTCAATGACAATTTCGAGTTGGCGTTATCGGAACCTAGTGACGCCAATACCAACAGCACCACTCTTCTCTCGGATGACACAGATGATAAGCCAAAAGAAAACATTAATCAAGAAACAAGCACCTCGAATCAACATGAATATGAGGTAACCTACTAAGTAACCTTTAGAAAGTTTGCAGTCCAACATACTACTCTATTTTAGTATCTTTCTACCTTTGTGTTTTATCTTGATGCTAGAGCGTGCCTTTTTGCCTCATATGTTCAATTGATGATGATGAGATGCTGAATTGTTTGCATCAATCTGCTTGTTAAATGCCCTTGCATTCCCTGATATGTTTGCAGTCTAATCCTTCTGATGCTGAGCCTAAACAAAAAGACACACCAGAGGGTTTACCAGTGTCTACTGAAGACGGTGACCAAGCTCGTAAGTATCTTTCGAGAAAATTGCTATTCTATGACTCCAATCGTGTGGTTTCGCTATTCTATGACTTCTAACGTTGGCTTCGCTAAAATATGACTCGAAACGTTGTGGCTTCGTAATACATATGATTTTGATTCATTTAATCCCTTTTTGATCTAAATACTTGTATTAGTTCCTAAAATGACCTTTTTACCCTTTATTCTTTACACCGTGACGCTCCTTGGCTGTCCGTGGCCTTTGGCTTGGCCATGCCTGGGCTGGTCTGTGGGCTTGGCTTGGCTGCTGGCCGTAGCCATGCCGTAGCCATGCTTTGGCTGGTCTGCTGCCTTGGCTGCTGGCCGTGGCCATGGTTGGCTGGCTGGAGCATGGCCATGGCTGGCTGGCCATGGTGATAGGTGGCATGGACTTGCTGGCCGCCATGTACAACTATCAACAAATTGATTCATATACACAATTACAAGTAATATATATAACAGTAAGAATTTAGCATAAACGCGTTCATCTCATAAAATCATGTCTATAGCATAAACAAGTTCATCTCAGAAGACCACAATATAGTTCCAAACGCGATCAAAGTCATACGAAATAAATCATGAGTTTACATGTCATCACAACTAAACAATTCATCATCCAATGTTTAGCTTCCTCTTTGGAGTCATCTTTTTTGCTGGCACCGGGGTAGGCATCCTCACGGGGCTAGTGTTCTCAGTTTGTGAAGATGTGCCCTCTCCTAATAACATCGCTAGCTTGCTGCACATAATTATGATCGGTAATTAGTGTACAATAAAGAGATGTGTTAATGTGTACAGTAAAGAGATGCGTTAATGTGTACAGTAAAGAAATGTGTTAATACTCTTACCTTCTTGTGATCCTTCCTGGACTATCCCGTAGGATCTCTTCTCTAGTCGGCCGCCGTGGAGTGCTAGGTTCTGGAGGTGCTTTTGTAACATTCTTCCTAGGTAGCCTACGCTTCCTACATGTGATGAAATAAATTAATATTGACATTTTCATTCATGTTTGTTGATGAAGAAAATTAGTCTTACCTCTTTTTTGCGGTCCCATTGAGTGGGCACTTGGCACTAGCTTGCCTGTGACCTTTTTCTCCACATTTTTTGCAAGTCATAGGCCCTCTGATCATCTTCTTACCTTTTGAATTTGTTGGAGCAGTATCATTGTCACATCCCGATGCACCTTCACCCTCATTGGTAAATTTACCATCTTTGGAACCTTTCTTCTTGTGTCCACCTTCCATCCATCCCTTCATTCTTAGTTTCCTCATTCTTCCAGCAGATAATTTTGCAAGAGGTGCACCAACTAAAAATGGTAGGTCCACTTGTGGCCATTGTGTTTTATCTGTCATCGGCTCAATCTCTCTTCCATAAGCAACCCTAAATCTATTCACCGAGTAGTAATCATGCACAAATTGTTCCATGTCAATTCCCCTTTGGCGGGTTACATATGCCAACACATGATGACATGGCTTACCAGTGTGTTGCCATTCAAGGCAAGTACATGTCCTCTGGTGTAACTTGATAATATGCCTCACAGAAATGCTGCTATGGTCCCACACCTCTCCACTCCAATTAGAACACGGTACAATTTGCAAGTGACCCAAACCTCTAGTGTTTGCTCTTAGCTGAACCATAACAGCTGGGAGTATCCTACCTTCAGGTAGCATGTATGCAATGATTCTTCTCTTATTCCACAGTACCATTATCATTTCTCTGATCTTATCAGCAAGGTCAGCAACAGGTAAGTCCTTATGGTCTCTAATCTAGTTATTAAATGACTCGGCAATATTACTAGTTATGTAGTCACACTTAATTTCTGGATTGAAACCACACCTATACCAAAGAAACTTATGATTGTCATGTAACCATTGCACTGCTTGTGATGATTCACTTACCATTTTTGCTAAATTGTCATAGAAGATCTCCTCTGTGTAAGCCCGAGCAGCAGGATATATCTGGCCAAATCCTCTAAATCTCTTCTGGAAGTTTTTCACAAGATGGTAAAAGCATTCCCTTTGTTCTGCATTTGGGAATACATTCTGTACTGCATTCTCTAAGCCCTTGCAAGCATCAGAACAAATAGCAAGGAGTGGAGGATCACCTATTGCTTTCTTTAATTGTTCCATGAACCAAGTCCAGTTGTCTGTTGTTTCAGAAGCTATGAAGCCATAAGCAACTGGATACATCCAATTGTGACCATCAACTCCAACAGCTGCGGCCAAGTGACCATTCCACCTTCCATTAAGTGCTGTTGCATCTATGCTCAAATGAGGCCTACAACCTTCCAAGAAACCATCAATGCATATTTTAAGAGCACAGAAAAAACGGTGGAAATATACCTGACCATCCACCTCTAGCACATCAATCTCAACGACACTTCTGGGGCTCCGCTTCATCACCTCGGCCTTCCACCTAAACAACAGCTCAAAGCTATCTGACCATTTGCCATAAATCACATCAAGAGCTCTTTCTTTACCCCGCCATCCAGTATCATATGCAATGTCACACTTGTGATCTGTGTCCAACCTCTTTTTTAGATCCTTAGCACGAATAGTTGGTTCAACTCTAAGGATCGGGATAGCTTTGCTAGCTACCCACCTGCAATTTGGAGTTGTAGTTCTCATCCTCATGCTAGACACACATTCATGTTTGTCTTTTAAAACGGTTACCTGCAACAAAAATGATATTAATGTACATAACAAGATGAATGAATGAATGAATGGAATAATAAAAACATTATTCACCTCCACAGTTGCGCTGCCTTGCAGTTTCCTGCCATTTATCTTCCAAGGGCAAGGATGGTCATCATCACCGGACTTGCAATAAGCCCTATATATCTTCTTACCTGACTTCTCCACTCCTAAATGGAACTCCTTATTGATGGCAAATTGCTGAACTGCCAGCTTGAACTCCTCCATTGTAGGGTACATTGTCCCTACCTCCATTGATGGGTTGTTCTTATCATATGTGATGACTATCTCACCTGGTACGTCATTGTTAGTAGGAATGGCAGCACCATCAATATCTTGCCCAAGCTCATTACCATTCTCTTGTTCATCCATTCGGCGATCAAAACCTTGTCTATGTATATTTGTTGTGCCCTCATCTGCCAAGCCTAAAAGCTCACACATCTGACTCTCGCTAATTAATTCAATTCGACCTTCATCATCATGAGTTTCCACGATTTGTAATGTTGACCAATCAACTTTTTCCATATTTTCTGATTCATTTACTTGAGACCTATAAAATATGACAGATCATAGGACGAGGTTATACCAAAGCTTAAATCGATAACAAGAAAAGGTATATTTTAACAGTTGCATATAGAGTATAGACTTTGAACATAAAAAGAGATAAGTAGCCTGTCTACAGACTTCTTGGACTAACTATTCATTCTACTTTGTAAAAAATATACCTAGACAAAAAATACTAGTAAAAAATACACTACAGTCCTAGAAATCGCATATCAGTACTAGTAAAAAATACACTACTGTACTAGTAAAAATACAAGTACGAGGAGAGAAAAATTCACTACTATACCGACAAAAAATAAATAGTCATTATGGCTAGGGCTAGAGCACTGGACGTTACCTTTGCACATCAACCACGGGAAGGTTGTACTCTATTGCCGAGTGACGAACAGTGGGCACCAATGATCTCGCTAGGGCTAGGGCACTGGTCATGGCTGCCGGCTATGGCAGGCAATCGGCTGCCTCGGCCTGGGCTGCCACGCCACCAGAGCTCGTGTCCAGTCCTCCAGGAGCCGTGGGCAGGCCACTAGCTGCCGCAGGCAGTACTCCAGGGGCCGCCGTGGCCTGGGCAGCATGCCCTGTCGCGTCTAGGGGTAGGGCTTGGGCACCCGAAGCCTCGCCTTCAGTCCTCTCGGCGTCCATGGTGATGGGCCCTGCGTGACCACCTCCGGGCGGAGGCTCTTCCACATCCATGACGGGCGGCAGCGTGGGGAGGCGTGGAGGGGTGGCGGCCGGTGGCATTGGGAGGCGTGGAGGGAAGGAGGGAAGAAGGAAAGTCACGATTCTGTGTTTGTACGAGAGGAGGAACAGGCTGGGAGATGGATCGATGACTAACAGAAGGGTAGGATGGTCAATACGAAAAAATACAAGTATTTAGGACTCCAAATATGATTAAAAGTAATAAAATCATATGTATTACGAAACCACAATGTTTCGAGTCATATTTTAACGAAGCCAACGTTAAAAGTCATAGAATAGCGAAATCACACGATTGGAGTCATAGAATAGCAATTTTCTCATATCTTGAGTCTTACTTAAACCATTTCCTTTAGCTGATTTAATAGTTTCCTCAATTGAAGAATAGTTTCTAAGGTTTATGCCTTTGCTTTTATGCCAGCATCTCCTGGAGTAATGTTTTCACGTCCAATAAAGACTAACTTGAGGGTTGCTGAGTCTTCTGCTTTTCTAGCTTATGTTAAGTCAAGCACCCCAACTACCAGCTCATTTGACAGTGAACTACAAAAAGGTGGAAATCGGTTAGACTCTTCGGATCACAGGGGTAATTTCTCTAGTACAACTGACAGAAGTGACACTGGCACTGATGTAAATATTCGGGATAAAGAAGCCTTTGAGATGCCAGTGCAATACCCTGTGGTATGCTTTTCTTCCTCTAACTTGCATCTGGAGCGAAGCAATGAAGGCCAAAATGATGCTTCAGGAACTCCTGTATATCATTTACCATTTTATTACCCAGGGATGATGGACCACGGTATGACACATCCTCCGGTGCAAAATTTCCAAGGGAACATAAACAGCGCTCAAGTGCATACACCACAAACGTTGCTCCCTCAGTATAATGTTTATCCCCAATGTCATGGTGTATCTATGATGCCACCATTTCAGTATAACCTTGCTGGTATGAGCATGCAATCAAGTCATCTGCCAACACAAAATATGTGGCCACAGGCATCAAGCACACCAATGCCCGAAGAAACATGCAATCAGTCTGAACGGAGAGCTGCAGCGCTTGCCAAATTCAGGCAAAAAAGGAAGGAACGCTGTTTTGACAAGAAGGTGAGGTACGTGAATAGGAAGAAACTTGCTGAAACAAGGCCGAGAGTGCGAGGGCAATTTGTTAGACAGGCAAACTATACAGATATAACCAGCACTGGAGATGATATCTCAGAAGATGAAGATGATGATCCATCCTCCAGGGAGGTAGGGATGGTTTCTTCTCCAGAGTAGTTTGAAAGGTTTTCCTATATGTAAAATAGAGTGCAGATGATTACTGCTCACTTTGCAACTCATTAGATGTAGGCAATACATTTCTTCTGCTTTTAACTAGGCAATACATCCATTCGCTCATACACAATACATCCTTTTTGTCCCCCAAGAACTTGTGGCATATCCATCACTGTTACTATGGACGTTTTGGAGAAAATCATCTTTGAAGGTGAGATGTAGTTATGCTAGTTAGTGATGCACAGGCCAGTCTAGATCATAACCATCTTGTTTCAGAATCTTATAGGACTTCTCTTTTTACTCACAGTGTTCCTTCTTAGACACGTTTTTACTTCCATTTTCTCGATGTTGGAGGTTGTCCATGTTTGAACATCGTGTTCTATCACAGAAGTCGATTTTGGAGGTTGTACGTTTGAACTTTGTGTTCTATCACAGAAGTTTGCGAGCACCATTGAAAACAAGGATCCTAGCGACCTGACCTACCGTACTGTTCTGACTAGTGCCAATATTTCTATCAAGGACTTTACTGCTAATCCATGTATATTCGAGACGAATGTCGACTATATATTTTGTAGCTGTACTTTGTCATGTTCATCTATTGTATTTCTCTGCGGTCTTTTCTTCTAAATTGGCTGCACATACACAGTCATACCCCAGTTTCAGATATAGGAAACAGACTGATCATCATCATAATTTTCATGACGAATGCAAACTTCAGTTCCAGTTCCATGAATGCAATTTGCAAAGTAATGTGGGTTCATGCACGGTAATCAAGAAATGCTCATTGAAAAGGAATCAGATGAGGGCATTTCATAAGTGGGAAGTTCGGAGTTAGTATCACTTGGATAGTTTGATGGATCATGGATGAAAAAGGTCCATCAGCAGGGAGAGCTTTTCAGTCAGTGAAACGTTCTGTGGTTATGCGGATTTGTGCTGGCCCGTCAGTCCGTCACCGTGCTCTCCGGCTCTGATATCAACCGTCCCTTGCTCCGCCAGCTCGATCCCTCACCGGCGGCAGCATCTGCTACAACCATTACCCAAGTCAAGAGCGACGCCGCCACCACAGGCATAATGGCCGCGTAAGCCATGCAAGCTATCAAATGCCTTATCCGACATATAGTCATCATTTAAAATTATGACCAGTACTCTACATAAAAGCAAAGTAGCAACTCACGAGTGTTCATAGCATCGGCTCAGTAGAATAAAATGGCAGTTATTGCTTCATTGCTTTATCAGCTAACCATCATATGATTTCCTAATAGCACAAAGATGACAATATACTAGTAACAGTCTAGATTCATACTCTTTAGATTATAACCATGCCAACAGTTCAGAACATGCCAAGACACCTGAATGACTTTCATGATCATACGGGAGCTAATATGGTCGAGAGGAAGTACGATTCGTAAATAGCATGGCGATACATCAGATCATTTGAGTGATACAGGTAAATAGCGAGGTAGGCAAGACTGATTTTCTCTTGAGGATCCATGGAACATGGTTGGCCGAAGTTTCTCCTTCAGTACTTTGGTGCTGGCTTCTGGGTTGGCAGCAACCCAAATCTCTTCTTCAACAGGTATCTCTGGCGTGAGTACTTGTCATCTGGAGAGAAGCGAGCTGCAGCACAAGCACAAACTCAGAGATCTTTTTTCCCTCAAGAATACATGTAGAACATTTAGAACACTTGACGCAACTAAACAACGAACACAATCACTACATTGGCTTATGCGGACAAAGAGCTATGACTTCTCGAAGCTCAATCTTTTGAGTCAACAACAATAAAGGAACTGTTGTACCGAGTAAAACTGTCCATACGAGTAAAAACTGTCCATATATCATCTGAGCATCAGTTCCAAAAACCCAAAATACTAATAGAAGGCACACCAGCAGATCACAAAACTCTGGTATGCAATGCCTTCGTGTTCAGCAAAATTCCCAGCAGACCAGCACTAATTAGCCAGTCCTATTCTAAGTACCCTTTGATAACTCAAGGAATACATGACAAAAAGAGACTGTATAAAATCTCAACAAAAAGTATACCACCTTTCATGCTTCAAACTGCTTGCGGGTTTATAGTTAGACCAACAATAAGATTTGACATACAGACCGAATGTTAAGTTCCTATTTACACTACAGCAAACAGCACATAGGTTGGTTTATGACCCAACAGCAGAGAAAGAAATCAGAGGAAGTGACCTTACCTGGGTGAGCAGACTGCGTTGGAACACCGAGAGGAGATTCCTTCTGCAACGCAACAAGAAGACACACTTCAACATGGACTAACATCGCAAACCATACAGTAATCACTAATCAACAAGTAAGCGCAAGAGAAAGCCTATACGAATTACGAACCTTGGTGGTGTACACCTTGTCCCCCTTCTCGTTGATGTAGTACTGGAGATACATCTTCGATCGACGCAGCTGCAGGACAAGCCCTGAGAAATTCGTCGAAACGGGGGTGAGATTACTTCTGAGACCACCACGCGGATACGACTATCGAAAGCCGGAAAGATCAGAAGAAGAGAAATATGGGACCAACCGGCGGCGGCGGTGGTGGTTGACGAGCGGCGGGCAGCCGGGCGGCGAGGGGCGGAGGGCGCGCGCGCGGGGAGAAGGGTTCTGTGGCGGCTGCGGTATGAGAGAATTGGGGGAACGCAGAAACCCTAGAGAAGAGGCAAGTTAGCCGCTTTGCTCCGTTTTTCTACCCCAGTTGGTGGTTTGGCTGGGTTGGGCTGGTTGCAGCCGTCAGCGTGGAGGCGGCGGTGTTGATGGGCTTGAAACCAGTGTTCGGCCTGCTCACACATGGGCTTGGCCCGAAATATGGTTATTGGAAGGAGGTTCAACGATTAATCGGAACAGACATGATTAATCAGAATTACACGAAAATTTCATGTTTGTAAATATTGTATATATTTCATGATATTATATCCTTCTTTTATGATATAAATTTATACAACTATATAAATCGAATATGTTTTGTTCTTAATTGAACAATCATAATTTGATATTAAGGCCCCGTTCGATACCTAAAAAAAAAAGATGAAGTTTTGGATATTCGTGGCACGTTTTTCAATCTGCTAAACGATACGTTTCGTGAGAAAATTTTCTATATAAAAGTTGTTCTAAAATATCAGATTAATCTATTTTTCAAGTTTGTAATAATTAAAACTTAATTAATCATACATTAACACCATCTTGTTTTGCGTAAAACACTTAATTTTTATTTTCAGAAGAAAAAAAACACCACCTAACTCAAAATATAGCTCCGGACACTTGTAGTTATACACCAAATAGTGCAGGTTTGGTTCATACCGTTATATATATGTATATATGTATATGTATATGTGTGTGTATATATTTATTTATTTATATATGCAACAAAATATAAATTATAAATGATGCTAAACAAGATCTTTGAAATAACTTATAAGTTATCCTCAAGCGCGATGTACAGACGATTATTAAAGCATTTGAATAAAAAGGGACAAACAATCGTAGAAATGGAAGTTTTGACATTCATAGATGATAATCGTAGCCCATATCACGTTAATGGAATGGGTTTTTGCTACCATATATGTATATACGATCGACTAAACGATCATATATGCTCACTCTACTTACTTTCTATTTCCCAAAAAATAAACCTAATCTATGATGTGACACATCATAATTGTTTTTTATAAGACAAAAAAATATGTCTCACTATAAACATAGTTGTCACTTGGGTGCTATATATGCATTTTGACAATGTATATCATACGCTCATAGCACATAACTATATAGAGAAATTTTACAATAGTTAAGAAAGTACATGTTGTATCAATATTTTACACTAAAAAAATTTGATACCTCAAAATATCTTATATCTGGGGGGTATGAAGTTTTACACTAAAAAAATCAAAAATAGTAAAATTACCCAACTACGTAACAGAGCGAGGGGAACATATCAAGTACTACCTCAGCACATTCTCCATGCACATGTTTAGCTGTTTTTCTAATCATAAAGTTATATAAAAAAATATGATTACATAAAAGTATTTTTTATGACAAATCTATTAATGTCATTTTTATCATATTAAATCTTAATGCTTTTATATATAGTAGTGATTTAAGATTCAAGATTTGAATGTATGTATTTTAAAACATCATTTATTTGAGAATGGAGGAAGTAAAAATGTGGTCACAAAATGAACATGCAAACTGATATGCGATAAAAAAAACAGCACTACCAAGTGCATATTGTCGTTTTTGTTCTTTTTCAATGATTAGATTCTTATTAGTGGATAGTGCAAACGGTGCACTTGAAGTTTCTTCGATTCAGTTGTCTCTAGGAAAAGAAAGTTCTTCCATTCAGTTTGTCCATATGAAAAAGAAGCTCATATCCCTATATTCTCACTACTTTTTTGCTTTAATATATATTAATAAGGAAAACACACCTAAAGTGGAGTAGTATAATTTTGCCGCAGAGTATATATAGTTTAAATGCACATGATATATAGAGTACTAGTGAGTTTATAGGCCCGAAAGCATGCACCGGAAGATTGCACATATCCTGTCCTTTGCTGATTGTTCTAGCCCGTCTGATCACCGAAATAATAAACACTCATGGTTTGTTTGTATAGAGACAGAATAGATATCCAGGTGATCGTATTTTGATGGAGTGTGTCTTCGCATGACTAGTTTGACACAAGTTATTCCTCGGGATCGGGTTAGCCTTACTATCACCCTGCCGACAAGCTTTAATTGCTTTTAGTTTGGTGGGAGTCTTCTTGTCAGCAGCTGTTCGATTACAACAGTAATGGATTCAACTCCCTTGTCCTTCTCATTACTTGGCACAGTGGCTAGAAAAAAACGCTCATGTCTTCGAGGGGATCTCTCCACGGCGGAGACGATGGTTGATCGCATTGTGTAAGAAGAGAAGCTTTGGGTTGTGGTGTTGCCCAGTCCCCTAGGAGATCTTTTTAGCACTTAGTCACGAGCTCTTTCTCCTTTTTCTCCTTTCCTCGTTGTTCTCAGGAGTTCGATTTCTTCCCTAGTTAATTTAGTGTGCCTTTCCTTTTCCATGTAACCTCTATGATCTGCGTCATCAGATCATAGTTGTAAAAATCTTTTTTTCCTACTAATATATCGATGCATAAGGCATAGATTTTAGTTTAAGGACCACTCATTGGGGCACCATGCTTCAGTGCTTTTCCTCCACTTCTCCTCGTACATAGGTGATGTCTTAAAAAAACGTACATAGGTGAGTTAGGAGATGACTTTTTTTCCCTCGAGGATGTCACCTCCCGTTTGTTGTTGTAAATGTCAACCATGCAAATAGTAATAATTTGATATCATATATCAATATGCGATATATTACTTTACTAAGATACAAGTTTAAATTCAACACATACAAGTTAAAAAATGTGATCGTGAATAGTACACGCACTAGAGTTTAATTTGTTCCTTTTATTTAAACATGTATATTTGTATTTAAACTTGTATGTTTGTAGAATCATATTACATATTTATCCATGCTCTCATTATTTTAAAAAAATATAACTATTTAAATGACAAACAAGATATGAATGATGTCCTCTTAAATAAAAAAAGAGTGAATTGTACTTAGGGCCATTTTTTATTGCTGTAGTTTCACTTTGGATCACCGCTAGTCCAATCTTTTTACTTTGGACTAGCTAACTCTACGTTTGTTGTACTTTGGACGACCTTGACTCTCTTCATTAGCCATGTCCATCCTATACTCCCGCAAAGGTATGGCCTGCTCATAGGTGAAGGATTTTGCCAGCGTGCCATAGCCGACATCTTCGAGGTTGTTGATGTTTTAAAAAAGTGGTTTTGGATGGTCCAAAGTGAAACAAATGTAAATTTAGCTAGTCCAAAGTGAAAAGATTGGACTAGGGGTGGTCCAAAATGAAATTATGACAACAAAATGTGATCCAAAGTGCAATTCACTCAAAGAAAATTAAAAAAGCACTTTTCCCACTTACTTAGGAAAAATCAGGATGGGGGACCTGTGGTTAGGAGGGTACTGATGGAGGCCGCTACGGTACATAGACGAATTAATGGTGGAATTACGCTGTTTTAAATTGGAAGTGCATCTAGGTCCTCTAAGGGGATTTTGACTAATTGATGTAAAAACCAATTAATGGATTGATATGTTTAACAAGTATATAAGTAGACATTAGTTTTATTCAAGAAATTCATTGATGAATGGCGACCCTCATTAAAAACAAAAGAAAGAATTTGTAAACGTAGAAAAGCGATTTAAGTTAATTTTAAATTTGATTTTGAATTAGAGTCTAGGTATACCGTACTATGAAGAGGATGCATGAGAATGGTTGAAGTGTCACTCAAGTGCTCAAATCAATCCCCTGATCTATAGATGAGAGACACCTTACACTACATGAGCATCGGGTTCTAGCTTTAAGTCAGTCCCAAAAGTTCTGGTACATAGACCAGAAGTTTTGATTGAGTGCTCTATGTTGCCAAGTACTG
Source organism: Oryza officinalis (assembly GCA_008326285.1). Taxonomy (NCBI): domain Eukaryota; kingdom Viridiplantae; phylum Streptophyta; class Magnoliopsida; order Poales; family Poaceae; genus Oryza; species Oryza officinalis. The sequence continues at coordinate 42,815,388 of BDMV01000002.1, read as the reverse complement.
CATGACTAAAAGTTTTGTTATAGAGACTGGAAGTTTTAAGGTGGGGATGCTTGGCTTGTTTTGTAGGTCCATGTAACGCCCGTTTTGTCGCGGCGTTAGCGGGAAAACCTAATTGCTAAAAACCCTATTTGCGAAAGTTTTGCTCTTCGGCTGAGTCTTGTGGTGTGCCAAGGTCTCGTGTTTCCCCTCTCGTCTCAATCCCGGAGAAAACCGCGAAATCGGATTTCAAATCCGAGCCCTGATCCTTCCAGTTCAATCTCTCAGGAAAAGTCTACTTCACCTCCCTCCTCCTCGGGTCGTTTCCCTCTCGGCCTACTCCATTTTCTCCTCCTCGAGCCGCCCCGGCCCGGTCTCCCCTCGCCCTCTCGGCCTGCCCCCTCCTCCTTTTCCCCCCTTCTCGGGCCGCCACTCGGCCCAACCGCTCGCTCGGCCTCCTTCCTCCCGCTGGGCCGCGCCCGCCCGGCCCGGTCCGCGCGGCCCGAGCGCGCCGGCCGCTCCGCGCATGTGTGTTGCACGCGCTGCGCGAGCGAGAGAACGCCCGTCCTCTCTCTCTCTCCCTATCTCGCCCTCCCATTCTCTCCTTTCCTCTCTCTCTCTTCCGAAGGCCTCCCGCCGACGCCCCGTTCCGTCCCACCACCGTCACTGGTCCCCTCGCCCGCGCGCGCCGTGGCCGACCGGCCTGACGACGCCGCCGTCACTGGGCCGCCCCTGCGCCGCCTGCCTGTAACGCCCGTTTTGTCGCGGCGTTAGCGGGAAAACTAATCTGCTAAAAACCCTAATTGCGAAAGTTTGCTCTTCGGTTGAGTCTGGTTGTGTGCCAAGGTCTCGTGTCTCCCCTCTCAGTTCAATCCCGGAGAAAACCATGAAAACGGATTTCAAATCCGAGCCCTAATCCTCCCAAATTCAAATCCTCAGAAAAAGTCTAAATTACCTCCCCCTGGCCCAGCCCCTCTCGGCCGCTCCCTCTCTCCTCTTCCTTCCCTGGGCCGCCCCCCCCGGCCCAGCTCTCTCTCCTTTTTGGGTCGCCTCGGCCCAGCCGCCTGCCCGGCCGTCTTCTTCCCCCGCTGGGCCGCGCCAGGCCGCTCGGCCCGCACGCGCCCGAGCCGGGTCCGCCGGCTCTCTCCCTCTCTTTTCTCTCTCCCTCTCTTCTCCCCAACGGCTCCCGCCGGCGCCGTTCCGTCCCACCGGCGTCCGCCGCTGGTCCCCTCGGCCCCGCCGCCTGCGCCTTGCCGCCAAGGCGCGGAGCAGCGCGCGCGCCCTCTCCCCTCCTCTCTCCGCTCTTCTCCTACCCGAATCGGCAAGGGGGCAAGGCTTCTTTCGCCCCCCTTTTTTTCTTTTTCCCCGACGACCGACCGCCGCCGACGTCACCCTGCCGCGCCGCTTTGGCCGCTTGCGCCGGTCCCCCGCTCCGCCTCTCCCCGGCCCAAAATCGGCATTTTCCCCCCCGAAACCGACCTAGTGCCCTCTAGAAAATCCCCCCTCGCCCCCGGCCGCCATTGCCGCCCCCGGAGCTCGCCCCCCCTTCCAACCGTCGCGCCGCCGCTCCTGCCGTCCACCGCCGCGAGAAGAGAGCCGGGCCCTCGTCCTCTTCCCCGGCCCGGGTTCGTGCCGCCCGCCCGCGCCCGCGCCCGCGCCCCGCCGTCGGCCTCCGGCTTGCCGCCCCGCCGCGGTAAACCTCCTCTCCTCTCCCCCTCCCTTTTTCCCCTCGTGTTTAGGCCGCTAGGTAGCCGTAGAGCCCCCTCCCGGGCACCGCCGTGGCCGTCGCCCTCTTCTCCGCCCTCTCCCCGCGCCGCTGCTACCGCCGTCGCACCGCGCCGTCGCCAGCCCCGTGTTCCCCCGCGGTCCGATCCGAGCCGACGGATCGAATCCCCTCGCTCCCCTCTTGCTCCGGCGCCACTCCCCGTCGCCGGCCTCGCATCGCGCCGCTCGGAACACCCCCTCCGCCGTCGCCGCCGTCGCCCGGCGCCCTCTCCCCTTTCTCTTTGCCCGGCCGGCCTACGTGGCCGCCACGTAGGCGCCACGCAAGCGCCAGCCGGCGCGCTCCGTCTTGTCCCCTCCGTGCGCTCGGTCTGCGTAGACCGCGCCGCTGCCAGGCGGGCCCCGCCCTAGCACCCGCGTGGTGGTCGCGGTCCACCGGATCGGCCACCCGCGTAGGCCGCGGCCTGCACCGGCCCATCGGCCCCCTCCTCTCACTCGGCCCAGTCGGCCCCCGTGCCCGCGTCGGCCACCCGGCCTCGCTCCGCATCGGCCACTCGGCCTCCTCCCCCTTGGGCCATCGGCCCGAGTCCTTCGGTCCGGCTCGTCGGCCCCGTTGACCGGACCAGGCCGCGCGCCGCTCGGACCAGGCCGTGTCACTCGGCTTGGGCCGCGCCCTTGAGCGCCGGCCCGCTCGCGCTATCGGCCGATTAGGCCCATCGGCCTATTTCTCTCCCGCGCCGATCGGCCTAGGGCCGATCCCTTCGGGCCGCCGGCCCAATTATTTCGGCCGCGCCCGTTCTAATCTTTTGGGCTGCCCTTAGCCGCCCAAAATAAAGTCCAATTTCAGCCCCTCCTTCTTTTTTTTCCAGGGAATTAATAATTCCTTTTCCTTATTCCAGAAAATCCTTTAATCTTCGAAAATTCATATCTTTCAACCGTTCGTCCGATTAACTCCGTTCCACTTCCAAAATTCCTCAAAAATCGAGATCTATCCAATGGCACGCTTAGTGGTCTTTAATAGGGCTTCTTTTTATCGCTTTGTTGAGTCGTCTCGTTTCGCGTGTAGTCTCGGAGCCCGAAGACCCGCAGTGCGCGGATTTCGAGGAAGAAGCTCAAGATCTCGAGCAAGGCAAGTCACCTTTGATCAATTGAACCTATAATTTAAATTAAGTATTTTAATTTCGCAAACTATGCATGCTTAGGTTACACTTGGCACTCGGCCTCGGTTTGCAATACAACCGGCAGGCCCTACCCATTTGCTGCATTCACCTTCCTTGATATTTGAATACCCTAACACCCTTGTCACCCCTCAGGTGATGCCTCGGTATCCGTACCTCGTGTACGAATATCGGGACTCCCCTCAAACTTTAAAATTGATCACCTGGGTAAAACTTGAGTTTACAAAATGCTTGGAAAACCCGACACTTGGGTCGGTGTCTTGAAAACTAAAGTGAGTTTCTAAAACTCGCGGTACGGGAGACGTACTGGAGGTACGGTCTGCCCGTTCTCGCTCTAAGGACCGATTCCTTGGGAATTACATCCAAGCATATGTCAAGTACGACCACATGGGTGATATGGGACGCCCCTGGCTGAGTAATTAGCTAGGCCAGGGAAATCTTGATGCCAAGGGACAAGTGGATTCGCCGGGGTGGTGTCGGGGAGGACCCCTGGGCTTCCTGGCACAGTATGGTCTGGGACCTAACCTGGTGTTGGTCCGTGGGACCCCTCCCGTTGGCATAAGATGACCCTGAGTCGGCTTTCGAAATGCCTTGTCGTGAAAGCCTCAAGGTCGCCAGACGTGACCGAGGGTCGCGGGCTGGGTGATTCGGGGTTAGTAACGTCGTGTGGGTAAAGTGTACCCCCTCTGCAGAGGTTAACAACTGTTCGAACAGCCGTGCCCACGGTCATGGGCGGATGTGAGGTGATTCCTTAGCGTAGTTTTATTGAACACCTTGTGAACTGCTGTTGGTGTGAGGTTTTCCGTTCTGTGCTTGGTTTAAGGCTGTTGAAGCAGCCGGAGTCGGTGACGATTGGCAGGGAGCCTCTCGTACCGATGTGTTGACTTGTGGCTGTTGAAGCAGCCGGAGTCGGTGACGATTGGCAGGGAGCCTCTCGTACCGGCGTGTGTGAGTTGTGGCTGTTGGTGCAGCCGGGTCGGTGAACGATTGGCAGGGAGCCTCTCGTGCCGACAAGAATCAATCGATACATTTTCACTGCTCCGGCCGGATGAGACGCACTTTCTCATCCGTGTCGTTGAGAAGCACTTACTTAGATGTTTCTAAAGTCTTAAACTAAAATCAATTGTGAAAAATAACTGGCTTTCCCTTGAAGCTTGCATTAAACACTTAATTCCCCTGACTTGCTGAGTACTCCTGTACTCACCCTTGCTCTATACTAATTAAACCCCCCCAGTTCTCGAAGATCGAAGAGGTGGACCCTGCTGATGAAGAGTTCTTCCAGGAGCAAGCAGACTTCGAGCAGTAGTAGGGTTTCGGCCTTCCCCAAGGCTTTGCTTGTGGCTTAGGGCTAGTCTCCGCTTTCCGCTTCCGCCTTTTTGTAATGCTGTTGTGAACTCGGGTTCTGTCCGCAGTTCCAACCTTGGTTGTAATCCTACTCTTAATAAAGAGACCGCTGTTGTTGTGATATTCTGTCTTCCTGTTGTACCAGCGCTATTTCCTGGGACTGGTACAGGCATACAGGTCAATCTGGACCGCCTTATCCTGGTCTCCGCCCGGGGCCAGTTTGGGGCGTGACAGAAGATGGTATCAGAGCGCAGCTTTGGCCTAGGACGAAACCCGACGTTAGATGACCGTAAGGATGCTAAGTTCTGAAAAAGCTATTTGCGAAAAGTTCGGTTCTTTTCTTCTTCTCTTACTCTGTTTACAAAACTGGTTACTGACTTCTCTTTCTTTTTCAAAATTGTAGATGGCAGTCAACGCCACCCACAGTTCCCACGGCGTTGGTGAGGGTCACCACGTCGACCAGCTGAGAGACCTCGCTGGCTTCCTTGGCTTCTCTTGTCCCGAGTACGCTGGGTACTCCGTGGACCGCTTCCCTCCCCGCTGTGAGCTGTCCGTGTACCTTTACCCCCGCGGAGGTACACACAGCGCTGGCCTTCGCCCTCACCACTTCAACTTGGCTCGCCCCACGCTCCAGCTCGCGTACCAGGACCTCTCCTGGACCGCTCTGCGTCGCTTGGCCTACGACTACCGTCGTCGCCTTGCAGGTTCGGCCTTCCGGCTGATCCCGCAGCTCCCTCCTGGCCGTGCAGACAGCCGCTACCCTTGCCCTTACCGTGAGTCGCACCCTGCGCTGACGCGCATGGTGGAGCTTTCTGGCGCTCAGGCCACTCAGCACGACCTTCTCCTTGAGGCTTACCGCTCCTTGGCTCGCCGCTACGCCGCACTGGAGGCCCGCCTTGCTGAGGAGGGTGTCACCTCCGTGGACACTACCTCCTGGGACTCTGGCCGCCTTTGCCACTCCAGCCACCTGTCCTTCTACAGTTCACGTGGCTCTGCTCGCACCCCCAGCGGCCCACGCTCCCCCAGCCCGTGTGTGCCGTACTCGCCAGTCTACTCTCCCTACCCCCACCGTGCCAGCCCCTCCTACACCCCAGGTCACACCCTAGTCGTCAGTCGCCGTGGGCTCCGACTGATCCGCACCGCGCGGAAGCGCGTTGTGGGCTCCTCCACCGTGTTCCGTTTCGACCACCCAGCTCCTACCCCTCCAGCAGGCCGCCCTGCTGCCGGCCCTCGACAGGTTCCGCCGGTCCCTTCGCGTGCACCGATCGACGTGTCCTCTTCAGACGAGCCGACCACCGGAGCCAGCCAGGCAGGAGAGCAGTAGAGTTCGTCTGCTGCAGGTGGAGTTCGAGTGCGAGACCTTTTGTACCGCCGCCAACTCTTTCGGAGCCGTGGCGAGGTAGTGTGTGAGTGTGTTGTGGGTGTTGTCTGGTAGTCTGGATCTCTGAGGTGGTGTGCGTACAGTCAAGCTCGGCGCAGCTTTGAGACTTGTCCACACCCGTTGTCTTAGGTGCTTTCCGAGTTGAGAAAAGCTTTATGACTAGTGTGTGCTTTCTGAGCTCGTTTACTTTACTTCTTTCCTTTTTAAGTGCTGTTCCGTTCTCTTACCCCGCCCGTTTCTGGGAGATTAGATGGCTACCCGTCCCCGTCGTGTAGCTCGTGCTCCAGCCCGTTTGGGTTACGAAACCCGCAGGGAAGAACCAGAATCGGAAAATGAGTCAGGGAATGAACCGGTTAATGCTCCAGCCCAGGCAGATCCTGCAGCAAACCGTGCACAGGACTTACCCCCGCCTCCCCAGCTTTAGGCAGATTACCAGCACATGATGGCAGTTCAGACTCAGATCTTGCAGGGCTTAGCCCAAGCCATTGCAGGTATCCAGCAGAATTTGCAGCCGCAGGCTCCACACCCAGCGCCATTCCATAATAACAATCACAGATCCAAGCTAACAGACTTTCTAAGATCCCATCCACCGGAATTCTCTCACATCGTCGAGCCCGTTGAGGCCGACGATTGGCTAAAGGATGTTGAGAGAAAGCTCAACCTTGTGCAGTGCACCCCAGTGGAAAAGACCCTTTTTGCTGCACATCAGTTGAGAGGCTCTGCAGCCGACTGGTGGGAGAATTACTGTAATGCCCATCCAGACGCTGTCCGCATTGAGTGGGCAGAGTTCGCCGATGCCTTCCGTGCAGCTCATGTGCCCGAAAGTACCATCGACATGAAGAAAGAAGAGTTCAACCGCCTGAAACAAGGTACAGGAAGCGTCAATGAGTACCTGAGTCGCTTCAACAAATTGGCTCGGTATGCTCCCGAAGAAGTAGACTCCGACAAGAAAAAGATCAGGAAGTTCTTGAAGGGAATCGCAGTAGGGTTGAGAATCCAGTTGCTTGCCCATGACTTCCCCACCTTCCAGCACATGGTCAACAAGGCCTTGCTTCTGGAGGATGCCAGAAAAGAGGCAACTGAGGAATACAAGAAGCGCAAGTCTACCCACCAAGCGCCCCCATTCCGAGGTGCGCCACGCCCTCGTGTTGGACATCCCATGCAGTACCACCAACCTGCCCATCAGGTCAGCCGCCAACCCAGCTTTACTCCCCGTCCGCCGATGCCTCGTCCTACTCCATCACCCCAGCAGCATGCCCCTAGTGGCAACACCGCAAGGAACAGTGTCTCCTCCTTCAATTCACCCACAGGAATGGCAAATGTGCAGTGCTTCACGTGCAAGCAGATGGGACATTACGCCAGGCAGTGTCCTCGGAATCAGGGAAATTCTAACCCCGGACGCCCTGATGCTAGCTTTCCCAGGACTCCAGCACCTGCACAGTCCCGTCCAGTCACTCAGACAAGTGGACAAGGTTCTCGCGCCTCCAACAACTTTGGACGAGGCCGAGTGAACCACATTCAAGCTGAAACCGCCCAAGAGGCCCCCGACGTGGTGATGGGTATGTTCACTGTCAACTCCATACCCGCACTCGTTCTATTTGATTCAGGAGCTTCTCATTCGTTCATATCACAAGCTTTTGTGAAAAGAAATGGTTGGAAAACCCAAAATTTACAAGTACCTATGGTAATACATTCCCCTGGAAGGGATATAAGGGCAGATAGACTATGCCCCAAGGTTGATCTAGTGATAGAAGGGGTTAGCTTCGCAGCCAAACCCATAGTCCTAGACTCCCAAGGTCTGGATGTCATCCTAGGGATGGATTGGTTGGCTAAGCACAAAGGACAAATTGATTGTGCCGATAGGACCATCACTCTGCAAGGACCCGGAGGAAAACAAGTGCGTTTCACTCCTCTCCTTCCCGGAAACCGGTCCACCCTGAACAGTTTGCAAGCCACTCCCTTGGAAATGGTACCCATAGTCAACGAGTACACCGATGTGTTCCCAGAAGAACTACCCGGGATGCCACCGGATCGAGAAATTGAGTTCTCCATAGAGCTTGCCCCAGGCACCGCTCCCATTGCCAAGAGACCCTACAGAATGGCAGCCAACGAACTGGCAGAAATTAAGAAACAGATCGAGGAACTTCAGAATAAGGGTTACGTGCGACCCAGCTCGTCCCCTTGGGGAGCCCCTGTGCTCTTAGTAAAGAAGAAAGATGCCTCTGAGAGAATGGTGATAGACTATAGAGCCTTGAACGAAGTAACCATCAAGAATAAGTATCCTCTACCACGGATTGACGATTTGTTCGACCAATTGGAAGGAGCCAGAGTATTCTCCAAGATCGACCTACGATCTGGGTATCACCAGCTTAAAATCAGATCAGAAGATATCCCCAAAACCGCTTTCTCAACGCGGTATGGCTTGTATGAGTTCACCGTAATGTCTTTCGGACTCACCAATGCTCCGGCATTCTTCATGAACCTAATGAATAAAGTTTTCATGGACTACTTGGATAAGTTCGTTGTGGTCTTCATCGACGACATTCTGATTTACTCAAGAGATGAACAAGATCATGCAAATCATCTACGGAAAGTAATGGAAAGGTTGCGTGAACACCAACTCTTTGCCAAGTACTCGAAGTGTGAGTTTTGGCTGGATAAAGTAGCCTTCCTTGGCCATGTCATCTCCACCAAAGGTGTTGAAGTAGACCCCAGTAAGGTTGAGACCGTCCTCGCCTGGAACGCACCCAAGACGGTGTCTGAGATCCGTAGTTTCCTCGGTTTAGCAGGTTACTACCGGAGGTTCATCGAAGGATTTTCCAAACTGGCCCGACCAATGACGGAACTCCTAAAGAAGGAAAAGAAGTTTGAATGGTCGGAAGCATGTGAACGCAGTTTTCAGGAACTCAAGAAAAGATTGACAACTGCTCCCGTCCTCACCCTGCCCGACATCCGAAAGGATTTCGAGATATTCTGTGATGCATCGAGACAAGGTCTAGGATGTGTCTTAATGCAAGACCGAAAGGTGGTGGCCTACGCTTCAAGACAACTCAGGCCCCATGAGGTCAACTACCCTACGCATGACCTGGAATTGGCAGCTGTGGTTCATGCCCTGAAAATTTGGCGTCACTACCTAATTGGAAACAGATGTGAGATTTACACCGATCACAAGAGCCTCAAGTACATCTTTACCCAGAGTGAATTGAACATGAGACAGAGAAGATGGTTGGAATTAATCAAGGATTATAATCTCGGTATACACTACCACCCTGGAAAAGCAAATGTGGTCGCCGACGCGTTAAGTCGCAAGACCTACTGTGCTACCGCCCTAGTTTGGTCAACACAGGATGACCTGTGTCGAGAAATCGAGAAGTTGAAATTGACCGTGGTCCCTACCGGAGACCTTGCCAGTCTTACAGTGCAACCTACCCTAGAAACTCAAATTCGAGAAGCGCAACGAGAAGACGAGGGTATGAAAGAAATGGAGGATAAGATCTGTAAGAAAGGACTCAAAGGTTTCACCATCGACGACCAGGATACTGTTTGGTTCGGATCCCGCATCTGCGTGCCAGCCAAAAAGGAATTAAAGGACTTCATCCTGAGAGAAGCTCATGAGTCAGCGTACTCCATCCATCCAGGGAGTACCAAGATGTACCAAGATATCAAGGAATACTTCTGGTGGGCTGGAATGAAGCGAGATGTTGCAGAGTATGTAGCCTTATGTGATATCTGCCAAAGAGTAAAGGCCGAACATCAGAAACCCGCCGGTTTGTTACAACCCCTCCGAATTCCCGAGTGGAAATGGGAAGAGATCGGTATGGATTTCATTACCGGTTTACCAAAGACCCCTAGTGGGTACGACTCCATCTGGGTAATCGTGGATCGCCTAACCAAGGCAGCTCACTTTGTACCAGTGAAAACCACCTACGATGGGAAAAAGCTGGCAGACCTATACATGACCCACGTGATTTGCCGATATGGTTGCCCAAAGAAGATGGTGTCGGATCGAGGCACTCAGTTCACCTCAAGATTCTGGCAACAGTTACACGAGGCAATGGGTACCAATTTAAACTTCAGTACCGCCTATCACCCGCAGACAGATGGGCAGACAGAACGAGTTAACCAGATCCTGGAGGACATGCTTCGAGCGTGTGCCTTGGACTTCGAAGGCACATGGGATCGCTGTCTCCCTTACGCTGAGTTCTCCTACAACAACAGTTACCAATCCAGTATCTAGATGTCCCCAAATGAAGCCCTGTTTGGACGAAAGTGTCGCACCCCGTTGTGCTGGAACGAGGTAGGCGAAGCGCAAGTGTTTGGACCCGACGTCCTAAAGGAAGCCGAAAAGCAAGTCAGGTTGATTCGAGATCGCCTGAAGACAGCTCAGACCCGACAGAAAAGCTATGCAGATAATCGGAGACGTGATCTCGAGTTTGCAGTGGGAGATCAGCGCTAGGTCGGTTGGGTGGAGAGGCGGTTTGGGGGCGAGGGCGGAGAGGCGGTTCAACAAAGCGAAAGGGGACCGGCACATGGGGTGCGGCCGAGCGGCGGCAGGCAGAGGGGGGGACCGGCGGCGGTCGGGAAAAAGGAGAGAGGGGGAGAGAAATAAGGCGGCCCCCTTGCCAAAACGGGCATGGGCACGCGGGGAGAGAGGGAGGGCGCACGGGCGCGCGAGCGGTGGGGGCCGACGGCCGATGCCAACGCTTGGCGCGGCGCGGGGGCAACGGCGCAGGAGCGGGGGGGAAGGCCCGGGGCAGTGTCACGCCCCAAACTAGCCTCGGGCGGAGGCCAGGATAAGGCGGTCCAGATTGACCTGTATGCCTGTACCAGTCCCAGGAAATAGCGCTGGTACAACAGGAAGACAGAATATCACAACCACAGCGGTCTCTTTATTAAGAGTAGGATTACAACCAAGGTTGGAACTGCGGACAGAACCCGAGTTCACAACAGCATTACAAAAAGGCGGAAGCGGAAAGCGGAGACTAGCCTAAGCCACAAGCAAAGCCCTGGGGAAGGCCGAAACCCTACTACTGCTCGAAGTCTGCTTGCTCCTGGAAGAAAACTTCATCGCAGGGTCCACCTCTTCGTCTTCGAGACTGGGGGGGTTTAATTGTATAGAGCAAGGGTGAGTACAGGAGTACTCAGCAAGTCAGGGGAATTAAGTGTTTAATGCAAGCTTCAAGGGAAAGCCAGTTGTTTTTTTCACAATTGATTTTAGTTCAAGACCTTAGAAACATCTAAGTAAGTGCTTCTCAAGACACGGATGAGAAAGTGCGTCTCATCCGGCCGGAGCAGTGAAATGTATCATTGATTCTTGTCGGCACGAGAGGCTCCCTGCCAATCGTTTACGACCCGGCTGCACCAACAGCCACAACTCACACACGCCGGTACGAGAGGCTCCCTGCCCATCGTCACCGACTCCGGCTGCTTCAACAGCCACAAGTCAACACATCGGTACGAGAGGCTCCCTGCCAATCGTCACCGACTCCGGCTGCTTCAACAGCCTTAAACCAAGCACAGAACGGAAAACCTCACACCAACAGCAGTTCACAAGGTGTTCAATAAAACTACGCTAAGGAATCACCTCACATCCGCCCATGACCGTGGGCACGGCTGTTCGAACAGTTGTTAACCTCTGCAGAGGGGGTACACTTTACCCACACGACGTTACTAACCCCGAATCACCCAGCCCGCGACCCTCGGTCACGTCTGGCGACCTTAAGGCTTTCACGACAAGGCATTTCGAAAGCCGACTCAGGGTCATCTTATGCCAACGGGAGGGGTCCCACGGACCAACACCAGGTTAGGTCCCAGACCATACTGTGCCAGGAAGCCCAGGGGTCCTCCCCGACACCACCCCGGCGAATCCACTTGTCCCTTGGCATCAAGATTTCCCTGGCCTAGCTAATTACTCAGCCAGGGGCGTCCCATATCACCCATGTGGTCGTACTTGACATATGCTTGGATGTAATTCC